>OZ030380.1:5898047-6336627 GCA_964023945.1 Ectemnius cavifrons | reverse complement strand
TCAATCAGCATGAATTCAATGGCAAGCCAGTACAGTATTCACACGAAACCCCACCAACCGCACCCAGCAACGTGGTATAAGTTCCCAGCGGTGGTATTGTCATGGTTTTTGTGCGATGACTCGTTGGAAGATGAAGGCTTCTGACCGTTCGAGTATTCGCAATCCCAATTCCTGCGGGTGAATTGTGCATTCGCGTGGAAAGCCGTCGGAATTGAGAGTAGTTTAACAAGTGGAGGAAGCAAGTAGAGGGAGGAAAGGGTAACCGGGTGGTTGGTAAGCTCTCATTCTCCAGTGTCCGCCATTAGAACGGCACCCCGATTAGGGCGGCAGTCACTCAGCCTCTTTCTCTCTTTCTCTTTCTCTCTCACTTATTCCATTCGTACCGCATCCCTCCATCTCGCTCCGATTCTCGCGCGGCTCGTTCCTCTCTAATTGCGCAAAATTAACCCGAGCGGAATAAATTGGCCGGCGTTTAAGCGCGATTAAGAGAAATAAATCGCAATTACCGAGTGACGTCCGTCGACGCCACGGGCTCTAGATGGTCACGGTGTACCGCGCGCCCAATGACGCTCACGCTCTCTTCCTCGACACCATCATGACGAGCGCGCCGCCGCCGCCGCCGCCGCCCGTTTGCGCTCTATTGCTTCCCAGAAGTCGTTTATTCACTCGATCGAGGCCCGTCACCGCGAATTATTGACTAATTCCGTACCTGATCAACCGTATAATTTATCATTCGCCGCGACGATCTACCCGCACTTCTTGCGGAAACGATATCACCGGATAAAGCGACTACTCCCACTCCGCGATGCGGTGATGATGATTTCCACTGAAACCGGGTAGACAATTAAGCGACTTGTTTATCGATTAGATGCGACTCGCTCTTGGGAAACTCGCTGGATTGCCAGTCCTCCACTCGTAATTCACTCTCGACTCTTTGTTAATTAATCGTTCAATTCCCGGAGAAACCACCTCCCCTCTTTGTCAAGCATCCTCTTCCCCTACTCTTCTCTCTCTCTCTCGATCGCAGTGCGTGCATTCCATTTGCCTTTCGAATATCCTACACACTTCTTGCCGGCACTCATTAATCCATCGCGAATCATTACGGCCGCCATTAGTCAGTATCGGTAGTTCCACTCATTAGTGGAGTCCAGCACGGCGGTATTGCGATCTGAATAATATCCTACTGACAATGAACGCAAGCTGGACGAATCACTGCTCGAGAAGCTATTTCTCGCGCAGCATGTGAACGCTCGCGCTTGCCAGTTTTGCGCAGAAATCCTTCCGCGCACACGTGGGAATGGAAAAGCCTCTGATGAATATTGTGCGCGCGGATTCCGTCGGTTTGAGTACAATGAGAAGTCGGCACGCATTGATGTTCGGCGCGTTCTTCCGACGAAACTCGACCTGGAAAACTCCCTTCCGAGAAACACCGCTCGATTGCCGCTGGAATGCAAGCAAGCATTTCGCTGGGATTAGAACGAACCACTACTCATTCACACGTTGGTAAACTAATTAATGAGTAATTGTAGAGTTGGAATTCGTAGCAATTCGTTTGTCATTTGTAATGCATTTAATATGTCAAGAAAGTCTTAGATGTTAAGATGGAGGCAAAGTGTTTTTCAAGGGTTTCTGAAAACTGTTTCACTCTTAATAAGTAAATCTCATCATAAAGATCATTTCTTATGTTATTAAAGGCAACTCACGTAGACTGTAAAATGTGAAACAACTCCTAAGATTGCAGATTTCTTGTTTCCTCTTATGAACTTCATAATAGTAAAAATACACGAGTATCTTCATTATTAACACAAATGTAACTAGTTTAATCTATTTACCGAGCTAAAGTGAAACCTGTATGTACATTCATAGTACTCAAAGTAGTAATAAATATTACTTGTACGCTCGATGATTTCCTCATACTTCCTCGAAGCATTTCTCAAGTCGACTACCATTTTCGTTATGGAGAGAAAAAGAGGATCTCTTTTTCATAGGAAGTTTACTGGTATGACGAACGACTCATCAAATATAGTATTGCAAGCTGACAGCTAGCTGAACTGAGAGGCGGTCGATGCTAGTTCACTCGGATGACCGCCAAGAATTTCTTGCAGGCGTCTCTAAAGGAAGACAGTGCGAGATTTGCGTTCGATTTAGCGGTGTTAACAGCGGCGAATAGTCGTACTAGCTGCGTGCTCGGAAGCAATAGATTTCGCGATGCCCGTCCGTCGGTGTTCCGGCGTGGATAACAATTCCTGATCGTAAATTCGTCCAAGCGGCGGCGTCAAGCCAGCTCGAAATTAATGTTCCCCGTGAAAGCCCGTGCACGCGGGAGAACACACGGCTGATTTAGATCTTAAATTCCGCTTTATCGTTCCAAGCGCTAGCTCTTAAGTCACGGTCTCGTGATAATCATCTGCTTCCTGCGTCTGTAATCTAATGGATCCTCGATTTAAAAGTAGAGAAGCCGACGGAGGAAACTCGCTGTGAAAATCTTTCGGTTTGTGTGAACGATACTCCTCTGCTAAACCTCGCATATAAAGTTTTGTGCGATTCAAATTTAATCTTCTTTTCAGTGACATTATACCATTTGATTTGAAGATAAAGAAAATTATAAGAAATTGCGGTTCAAAAAACAAAGTCCTTTACAGTAATTTTGCTAGTATTCGCTTTCCTAAGTAAGCATAAATTCCAGATAGAGTGAGTTAGTCTCAACATAATGATCAGCTCGGTTTTACTCGAGGAGAGTTCTTCTCAAGAGTTCGGACATGAGGGTGATCCAATTGGCGGGCGCTTCCGCTTCTGCGCGGGAAGGTCGTGCTGCTTCGGTGGCCGATACTTCCGGGAGAATTAATTCGGGGAATCTTCGGCATAAATTCTCGTCCGCGCTGGGACATTCTCCGATGGCGGGAGTGGGAATATTCTCGATTCGCATCTCGCGCTCTCTCTGGCACGCGCCTCGAAAATGGCGTCGTGACGCTGACGTCACGGCGGCGGCGGCGGCGGCGGAGGCTTCCCTCGCTGGTTTCTCTCGCGGAGAGAGCTGCATCGTGGTCAAAAGGGGAAGAGAGCAGTAGAAAAGAGAGACGACAGGCCAGCCGGGGATAGCCAGCGAGCCTCGATTGGTCAGCCGGCACGCTTGGAGGGAGTGGTCGTGACCAGAGAGCCGACGGTCATATCGATCTCTCAAATGCTTCTCCTTCGCGGTGATATCCGCCGCTACTGCCGCCTTCCCTCATCCTGTCCTCCCTCCTTCCCACTCAACCCTCGACACTCTCTTACTCTTTTTTCGACCGCCGACACCCTCGCTCGTCTTCCCATCTCAGACTTTTCAGATACTAGCCGAATTTTCTTAACGCAAAAATTTAGTTGTTGGGTAATATTAACTGTAATCATTCACTACTAATTTAAGCTCTTTTAACATAGTTCGCACAACAAAAAAGACTTATTTAAAATGTGAAATCTTAGAATACTTAGAAGATTATGAAGAATAAAATGAAACACTGGAGTAAATTTCATTAATTTCTATTCAATTCATAATTAAATAATATATTCGTGAGTGTCAAAGAATCAGTACGTATTTATCTTCTTTGTCCACCTTCATCGAATTAGCATACGACTTTCCGAAATAGGTAGCTGCAGGTGTAAAGGTATTGTCTCGAGTACAAAAGCCTTAACCCTTGGCACTCTCGGAGGTCGGAACGGCTTCGGTGATCCAGAAGATTTAGGGGGGTAATTTCTAATTAATAGTCGTTCATCGGTGCATATGAGTAGCAAGGAGGGATGGCCGTACTTGGGCCTCGAATACGGGGGTTGGCTTTACCGCGAGTATATTGGATTTCAGGATGCGAGGGGTCGACCCCATTGATAGGGGTCATCTCAACGCTTTCCGTTGTAGGTGCTGCGTATATGCATCCCCTACCAGTAGCACGTGGGGTCGACGGATGCCAAGGGTCGCCACTTCTCTTTTTAGAACGGGGAGGCCTTCGATTTAATTTAATTTGTACGCTCGATTTTCGCCTTCGCTCCAATTGAACTTTACAGTTCAACTCGCCAATCGCACGAAACTCCTTGGGTGAAAGCGTGATGCTGCTGAAAGATCCTCTGAAGTTTTCACGATCCTTCAAGTTTTCCTGATCCTTTATTGGCATTTGAATTACGAGGATGGAAATTAAGTTGGTGGGAAAGTCATTTTGTTAATATATTTATTTGTTTGAATTGTGGAAATGATGAATTGTTATTGGGTTTAGTGGTTGTAGTGGGAATTAATACAGTTCGAATATGTGCTGATTTAATTCGATAGGTATTTGCACTTTTCATTGAGAAGCCGACTTCGAAAATCAGTGGGGTGCCTGCGAGCGTTGGCAAACACTTTGATGCAGGGGTTATTGACTCACTTACTCCCTTCCGAGCAGTGAGCTGGTCATTGTTACACATTTAATCGCTCTGTGTCATCGAGATTCATTTGTCTTGCTTAGTCCATCCCAGTATAGAATTCGGAAACATTCGCACATTAATATCATACGAAGATCATCCATTCATGGGAATATTCGAATCCCATGCTAACTCGTAAACTCGCGAAATCTATTCTAATCATTACCAGCGAAAATCAAAATTAAACGTATATTTTCTACAGTGTTGTATTTAAATAATTCTGCTTAACAATTCTAAAGTTTACTTTATAATACTTTCACAGAATAAATAAAGAAACGTTTAACGCAAAAACAAATGCACGTGTTCGAAAGTTTCATTTGTACGTGTCGAAGATAGAATAGATTCTCAGGGTATGTTTAATAAAACGGGTGTACCTAACGCGTGAAAATCGAGAAGAAAGGGAGCCCTTCGGTTCTCGGCCCTTAATCGACGAGAAGGGTCCTTCCTTCCGCGTGAATAAGAGGGGCTGACACACGCGCTTACTGGGCAAACACCGGGCAATATTGTTAGGGTCATCCGACACACCATTTACTAGCAGTGGCCTCCCGCACACACCATTTTGTTCCAGCATATTGGCCTCTCGCATACTCGTAGCACGTCCAAATGATTATAGGCACGTACCCGACTCGCATTAATCCTCACAGCATCCGACACTTATGGCACATTATCCTCGCCGACCTCTGCGACTCCGCCGCTCCAATTGAATTAGGATGCGCTCTCACGGAGATCTGACTCCCGCGCTACTATGTTTCCGGATACAATAGGATTTGCCGCTTATTGCGATTATTGCCTAGGTTTCAAAGGTGCTCCTGTTTTCCGAATTACAAGGAATGTATTTAGAGTTAAATATTCAGAGTAATTCTAGTTATTGTACATTTGAGATTTCAAATTAATTGAGAGCCTCAAAGTTTGAGTTGTTTATATTCTAAAATAGAATTAACTGAAATGGGTCAGACAGTTGTAAGATTTTTATTGATACGAAATTTCAATACAAACACTTCGTAGTGAACTCATTTATTATTCGGAAAGTGGGAGGCGCCAATCGGTACGGGAAACCTTGGGTTTCAACAATAGAAGGTCTGATGGGATTGTAAGGAGTGAACACCCGGTTCTTATTATTGCTGGCAAGAAAGAGGCGCGGTTCAGTCTCTCTGTTGAAAACCTCAAAAGCATACAGCCAACGGCAAGCACAAAGTCACAGGCGGGCG
This sequence comes from Ectemnius cavifrons, assembly GCA_964023945.1. Lineage (NCBI taxonomy): Eukaryota > Metazoa > Arthropoda > Insecta > Hymenoptera > Crabronidae > Ectemnius > Ectemnius cavifrons. The sequence continues at coordinate 6,330,994 of OZ030380.1, read as the reverse complement.
CACCTGTTATGAATGTTTCAGTATTCAATATCGCGATATCAAAGAGAGGAAGAAGACACTATCAGAAAGGAATTCCCTTCAGTCCTTTTCGAACAACGCGGAAATTCCAAGAGGAAATCTCTTCCCTTTGCGAATCTCGCTACTGTTTCTTTGGCTCCAATTATCTCTATGGAACACTGTCCGCCGAGTTCGAGGATTCCGAAATGTTTTGCAAACCGCCGCATTCAAGTTTCAATTCCATGAAGAAATTTTATTCTAAAATTCACTACGTAAACTTTCTTCACAGGTGCCATATATCATATAAATAACATTCAATATTTGGTACTTTAAATTTCAGATATATTTAAGTTTCAGTAACTTGCAATATCAAGCAAACAGTCGATCAAAAAACATCAATAAAAATAAATACGGGCGCCCCAATATTTCTGACATTTTGTCACGCGTTACTGCGAGTTATGCTTCATTGTCAACGTAGCGTTGCGTCGACGGTGACACGTCTCTTTGCGTGCTCGCGTTACAGACCTGTTTTCCCCGGAGTATCTTCGACGATCATTTTCCGGCTCAGTGGCTTTCCATCAAATACTACTTCGCGTTCCACGTGCCCCGCATGCCCCCGTCAGATAAAATCTTTTGTGCTTCCGCCCGTGCACCTTGAAGCGCGCGCGCGCGCGCGCGCTGCTACGTGTGTGCCAATACGTCGAGCACGCATCCGCCTGACTTTGAAGCAGGTACACCTCCACGTGCTGGCACGTGTGTCCCAGCATGAATAGCACGCGCAGCTCTAGTCGAGCGTATGCGCTACTAGCTGCATCACGTGTCACGAATTTGCCAAGCGAAAAGTCCCGTGGAACTCTGCTTTCATTCACTCCGATCTCCGTTTAAGCATATGAAGAGACTGATCGGAACGATAGAAGTTCATAATACCGATCTTTAATAATAATCGCTTCTAGTAGAGCAGCGGAGATCGTTCTCACGAGATTCGAGTGTGCTAACAATCGCGTTATTGTAATATTGATAACTTATTTTTAATATCCATCTTTTCATTGAAAGTAATTGAGATTGGCAGTGGAAAGTTTTTATTCTTACCAAAGTAAATGATTCAAGCATTTCTTAATTAGAAATTTCAAATATTTCTATTGGAACGATAGAAGTTCATAATACCGATCTTTAATAATAATCGCTTCTAGTAGAGCAGCGGAGATCGTTCTCACGAGATTCGAGTGTGCTAACGATCGCGTTATTGTAATATTGATAACTTATTTTTAATATCCATCTTTTCATTGAAAGTAATTGAGATTGGCGGTGGAAAGTTTTTATTCTTACCAAAGTAAGTGATTCAAGCATTTGTTAATTAGAAATTTCAAATATTTCTATTGGAACGATAGAAGTTCATAATACCGATCTTTAATAATAATCGCTTCTACTAGAGCAGCGGAGATCGTTCTCACGAGATTCGAGTGTGCGAACGATCGCGTTATTGTAATATTAATAACTTATTTTTAATATCCATCTTTCCATTGAAAGTAACTGAGATTAACGGTGGAAAGTTTTTATTCTTACCAAAGTAAATGATTCAAGCATTTGTTAATTAGAATTTTCAAACATTATAACTTTCATTTCTTACTGATCAATTGCCATCATAAAATTTGCATACAAATACATACAAAGAGTAAATCAAGACACAGAGATTCTTAATTAGTTCGGTCTGATGGGGAGTGCCAAGGATGAGGATCAGAAAGAAGAGCAGGTGGCAGTGTATACCAGTCGCCAGGGTCCTTCAGATGAGATCATCTCTGCCGAATCTCCGTACAATTACGAGTGACTCTTCGATTCCGAGGGTACTCGGAGATCGTTTAAGGGTACGGCAAGGGGCCACGTCGATGATCTGCAGGGTCACTCTCCGGGATATCAAGATGCGAGATAAGCCAGAGACGCATGCGTGCAACCGTAGTAACGAACATGAGATCTTAACTGGCCGATCTCGTGACATCTTCTGTAGGTCTGTCTCGTCGGTTCCTTCGCTCTCACAGCATCCACTAGGAGGAACCTTCGACCGTCCGTCTGTCCAAGCGTACGCTCTCGTCGGGTTTATTCATTCGTGTCGCTCAGCGGGTGCCATCACCAGTTCTGCACCCTCGCATCCGTCAAAACGTTGTCTCTTCTTTTATTACGCGCTTGACCACGCAATAAATTCGAATGAACGATGAGGCTGAGACCGATCTCCAACGGGAAAGTCAGTTCCCGTCGTACCAGTCTCAGAAATGTAGGAAACGTGTACAATTAGCTGATACGGCTTTGTGTTCCATCGATCATTAGTTCATGCTGGAATATTCCAGGAATTAGTCAGTGGAATCATAAGTTTATATTCTCATGCGAGGAGAATTCAATCTGACATCATTATCATTTTTATAATACATTTTACTTTAAACCAATCTTCTCTTTTTCTTTCGTGAAGACTTCTACTTCACTCCAAATGACTCAGACTCCAAAACTAACCATCCAGTTTTCTCTCTCTGTTCCAGGCCTCGAGTCACAGGTCCAGGATTCCAAAGATCTCTACTGGTTCTAGAAGCGAGCTCCGGTGCCTCTAGTGGACCGAGCTAATTCGCAATCTCCGGCGGATGTCTTCGTAAAAGCACGTCATCGAAGCCATAACATGCGATACCAGTTAGATACTGGTGAGCCAAGTGGTTCGTCGTGAAAGAAGAGAAACTCGCCGGAGTTCCAGGACCCCGAGGAGAACTGGTGTACCACTCGGTTGTAACCATGACCGGGATGGACCTGGTCTTGGCTCAAGTCGAGACACCCTCGAGGACCTTTGTTATAGCAGTCGGGAAAAAAAAGGAGGTGCTCGCCGACGGGCGTCCAGAAAGTGTACATAGTGTTACCTAATTCTCGTAAGGCTCTACTACTAGCGTTAAACTCCGGAGTACATATAGTATTAGCGCAAGGACGTGCTGTTTTCTTTCGTGCTGGCTGACGTGTTCGAGGTGGACAAGCGCGTAGGAGCTTCCGAGATATTCGTCGTTCCCAATGACACACGTACTTGACATTCAAAAGTGGAGGTGACAGTCACCGCTCTAGTTTGACGTCTCCGAGCATAGCGAAATTTAGTGCGGTTGAAAAACAGGGCGGTGACTTGGTCTTGCGTGGAGCTCTTCATCCTGTCCACTAAATAGCGCAATGGTGTCATCATCCCTGCACCACTCGGGCACCGAGCGATGGGAAGGGAACCATAGCCACACAACACAGACACATACACCGGGAGATATACTCGCAGAGGACAGACGTGTACATATGTACCCGTATGTGTGTATCTTGAATCAAGAGAGCGGTAGTGCGAGAGAGAAAGAGCGTCAAAAAATAGAGGGAGAGAAATAGAGAGCGTGAGGTCCATGTTCCTTGAAATACTTATTACGAGCCGCATAGAGTGTATTTTCTTTTACTACGCCGTCATCATTGATCGATTAACCGTAACCACCACCACGACACCTAACTTATTAGACAAGCAAACCCCATAGAACGAGAAACACAGAGAGAGAGAGAAAGAGAGAGAATGAAAAAGAAAGGAACGAAGTGTGGTAAATCGAAGGAGCCAGTGTTTCACTGGCGGTTTTAGCACCGGTTTTAAGTGAAGTATTTATTGACCAATGATCTTGCCATATATAAATATTACGAATGTAGATATGTGTATCCACGATAATTAATTGTATCATAGAACAGCCGACGGCGGCGATGCGATCGCCCTTCGTCGCGGAGAGAACGTCGAGAGAGAACACACACACACACACCTCTTCACCGAGTCAGGAAAATTAAAAATAGTTACGTCACACCGGAAGCAGTCACACAATTATTCTTTGCATCCTGTCCTCTCCCCCCTTCATCTTCCTCCCCCTCCCAATAGATTAATGACCCCTCGTAATTGCTCGCACCCGTGTCATTGCCTAGCGGAATACTCTCTACGTTAAGCGCATCGTACCCATCTCATGTTATCGTCATCATAGGTGTTAAATAAAATGCTGCATCAACATTAAACCGACCTCGGTTTACCTGCTGGTTCTCCTTTCCCCCACTCTATTTTATTACTGGTATCCTTGGCATAGTTATTGCCTACCCTTTCAGGTAGGTCATCAGTATTTTTCCGGACGTCAGTGAGTGATCACCTGCGATATACTCGGGTGAGTATGAAATTCTTGTGCGAAAATCGATGCGCAGCCTTGGAATTTTACGCAGAGTGTTGCTGGTAGTCGAAGAGTGCACTTCGTGATTTTTAGTTATAATCGAGTGTAATGTTTGATTGAAAATATTCGGTATTGAATTGATGTGTTTAACACAGTTGTACTGTGAAGTGTTTAGTTTTCGTAGTGAATGGCACTTTGTTCGATAAATTCTTTAATCGAGGTTCCACATGTTCGCGTTTGATGTGTGAAGTTAAAGGATCTTTGAAAATCGAAAATTGCCTTTCAAATCTTACTTAGATGGCGTTGTTAATTTTTTTTGCCTAATATTTCGAAAAATTACTTATTTATGTAGATTGCAAAGGTTCCTTAACGAAGCATTTAATATTGTCCAATTAAAAATTAAATCAGTATCAGTTGAATGTTAAAATCTTCAAGTATTCAGTTTCTATCTCAGAATATTTATTCCCGTTTGTCTTCGAGTCGCGAATGAGAAATTGAAATTTATTGACGACCGCATCTGGTGACTTTAATGAGGCCGATCGCCCGGGGGCGCAACCGCTCGATTTTTCACTGAAACTGGAACACGTGTGAGGATGCCACTCAATAGTGAGGAATGCGTCGCGAAGACATGTGGCCTCATCAATGGACGATTTCCTTTACACGTGCGTCGCGTGGCCCGCGTCCTTTCCTAAATCAGCGACGTGTCCAGGCAGCTCGACGTTAACGAGATGAGAAAATGAGCAATTAACTTCGTCACCTAGAACAGGAACAGCAACCGACTTGGTCGACTCTCGAAGCAAGCCTGTCATCACGTGTAAAACATCTGTACGTGCAGATTGACTGTCCGGTATGAATGGAGTGCGTGATTAGGGAAACAATCATGTTATCATTTACTTTTAACGATGTTCCAACACATATTTCACTTCCGTTCTGTAGCATTCATATGCTTGGGAAGATGGATGGTTTCGGAAAAGATCTAGTTAAAATCGGGTTACACTCTAGCATTGATTGTATGATCAATTACATCTCTAAGTCCATCTTTATGACATTCATAAACAAGACAAAGAAAGAAATATAATTAAATAATACACACCGAAGTTAATTAACATTTGGATAATCAATGCTTTGGTGTAACATTTAGTGCTTTATTCGTCAAGTCTACAATTGTATCTCGTAAAACAGAACTATATCGAATTACAAAGTATTTCCAGCGGACTAGCATCGATCCGCTTGAGCGCCGGTACTCTGAGTCGCAGCTTCCGCAACGGGTTGTCGCAATGCGCGACATCACAATCCACTTATATTCCTGGAGAAAAGTATAGCCTAACGATTCTCGGAACGTCGGCGATCCCGCGAGCATCGAGTGACATATCGGCTGGAGTGCTTTATTTTACAAGCAGCAATTATAGTAGTTTCGCAAGGATGGCGGCGTGCGCAATGCCGGAGTGCACGCATCTGGTGGAGGGACGTTCTCGAAACAGATCGAGAAAACGGTTCATAATATCTCCGATCGATGTGGATTCCAATAAACGGTAGCCGCCACTAAATCTATCAAATAATAAAATAAATCTTTAGCCCGTCAGGGCCAAGGAAGGGCTGGTTCCCGATCTTTGGATAAGGAGAAAGCGCCGACTGAAAGGTGGAGCGAGGAAGGCGAGTAGCAGTAGTTCGGATCGAAGGAGGACAGGGAAATCACGGAGATTTATTACGTCGAGCGAGGTGTTCCATCTTGTTCTAATTACCGAACAGCCACATTGTTTAGTGCGTCGTTCTTTCGTGCACGTTTTGCCTTGGCTCTCCTGTGGCGCAGGGAGCGAGAGCGATGCGGTCACAGCCGCTTATAAATTTCGGGCCCACCTATCTTTTGATATCTTCCCGAAAAAAAATCCCTCTCTTGGGAAACACTGATTTTAATTGGAATCCGGCCGCGCCGTTGTCGGACATTCGTCTTTCCTTGGATGTATCTCGTATTACTGGAGGCCTGCAGTCGTGTTTCGAGTACTCTGAGAACCCTCGCGCGGTGGGTATTAATCTTTTTAATTTCGAAATAAATCACTTTGGATCGATCGTTGAACATTAGAGTGATCGTCATAATAATAAACTAATAGTTGGAACGATGGAGTGTTGAAAGAAATCGTCTCTAATCGGTCAGAGAGCATTGTAATTGTAGTGCAACGGTAAGTTTGTGTTCAATGCCTTCGTTTAATGGCAACGAGAATGGACTCGATTTTCCCGTGTAAAGGAGCGCAGCTCCCGTGGAAGATCGTTCCGCGGGCGAACATAAATCAGTCTGTTAGGTTTCTTCTGTCGAGCACGCATGATTTGTGCGTTTTGTTACGCAATCCTGCATGTGCTGGCTAGACGTGGAAAAAGCACGAGCAGGAAACCACGTGAGGGCCACGTGAGGGCCGGGCTTTCGAGAGTGGCGATCTACCCACCGACGGACTTCCTGGCTTTCGGCTTTTTTCAGAACCCTCGCTGAGGATGAGTTCGATGGCTCCCGTTAACATTGGAATCTCATTACGCAACGCTTGATTGGCTGCTCCGTTAGCTTCTAATCTCTTACACTTTCATTAAATTCAAGTTTTAAGAACCTTCAACCTTTTGCGTGTCAGATTCTCTGATTAGAGTTGTTGTGATTTAAGAATTAATTAAAATATTTAATATATTATTAACACTTTGCACTTCAAAGAAGCGTAGCTATAATGACATTTGTGACACAACACCATAAATCAATCAATACTCCAAACTTTAGAGGGGAAAGGGTGAAAAGAAATTTAAAAACTGAGCTTGTGTAAATCTGAATTATAGTCGGTGATAGTGCGATACAATTCATTCAAGAGCAACGGGGCTTTCGGCTTTGCATGGTCCCTCGATTCGCGGTAATTAAATACCAAACACGTCCCCTTCTTGGCAAGGCGTACCAGCCCTCCTGCACCAGCACGAGGGTGCTAGGGTCAGATTATTGATATTGCACCAGAGGGAACAAATGATCCGACCGTGAACATGAATATTAATTTTGCTTTGCATTACCTTGTCCCGGCTATTTGTCATTCCTGTGAATGATCTCGAATGGTCAGGACTATTACATCAAGTCGTGAGGGGTTATCAGTAACGTAGGGACACGTGCGCCAAATAATTAGTTCAAATTTGTTCAGTATCAATCAGAACTAATACAATTATAATTGTAATTGAAAGGCAGGTATTTCAAGAAGTATAAAATAATATCTATAATACTCAAAACTCTTGCGTTCTTGATTAGCACAGAACTATCTTTATTTCGAAATCGCAAAAGGATCAACAATAAATTAAAGTTAGTAGCTAAGAGTTTCTAGAGCAGATTCAACTGGAGTGCAAGTTCGGGCGTGGTGTAGAAGATCGTCAGAGAGACGAATAAGGATCGGTAGATCGGGTAGATCGAAATTCCGGTGCGACGTTCGATCCAATCGTACGGCAGGGAGACGGTCTCGATGACACAGTGACGCCGTGCTCGACAAAGGCCGAAAAAACGGCTAAGAATGCCGACGAGCATATTTCGGCGGTGTCACCTCAGAGAGAAGATCTCCTCTACCGTCTCTCTGTCTTCTACCCTCCGCGGCCGGCTCCTCTCCTTTTATCGACCATTAGAGATCGGATCGATCTGTAGACACAAGCGCGACGTGGGCCCTTGGTTTTCATTAATTAAAGCGACAGTCTTACCTTACACGACGCACGTGACTCCTCGACGTTCGGCCGAGTGTCAGTACCCGGAATTTCGATTTCTAATAAATATTAATGACTCGACTCGATACACTTCGGTCTAACGCTTATACATACATTATTAATAATAAAATATTATATCTATATTATATAATGAGTAGTCTTCAATGTGTATAATTTAATTTAATTTTTTCACCTGTTTTCAATTAGTCCTATTATAAAGAATGAATAATAGTCGATTGTAAATATTAGAAAAACGATAGTAAATCGCACAGGGTCCTGAAAGACAGGTATAGGCAATTCCGGGCGACAATAAAATAGTACAATGATAGTCTCAAATTAACGGTGATTTATGAGAGAGTCAGTGGATTCTTTTAATTCAATGGTCAGGGTTGTGGGTTTGGAGTGGGGGAGTTGGGTTCGAAGGAAGGCATCTCTAAGCCTCGTGTTCCCACGGGCCGCGAACCTTTGACGTACGATGTCCCGGGTACGCGGTACACGACATCCACCTTCCCGATATCGTGTGGCCTGCCGAACCGTGTCCTCCCTTTCTTCTTGTTCCATTTGTTTTCATCCCTGCTGCTGTTCCCGCAGCTCCTGCTTCTCGGGGCGCCCTTTTTTGTTCGCACGCACCCGCAGGAAACCGGTAGCCACCGAGCTGAGTTTTAGATGGCCGATGGACTTCCGGATTGCCAGTCGAATTAGGACACTCGATGGAAACGGAAGTATAGCCTTATGGTTGGAAGAATCGCACGGTATTGATAGTTGTATACTGATTTATTTTAATAGAATATTAATTGCAGATATAGTTATAATATTTTTATATTAATTTCGATTCTTTAATATTTAATTTAATGACAATATTACTTTTGTTGAAGGTTGATTCCTTATCCGCGTGGAAATTAGTGCAACACTTTTGGGAAACATACAACTTTATTGACCTTTATCCTTTGAGGGTCTGAAGAAGAGTAGAACAGCAAAGCAACTTGCAAACATAGAAACATTACAAACAAGCTGGACCTATCATAGAGAACCCCGTAAAACAAAGTATGCACTCTCGTGTGAATGTTCTTGCTATATGCATATACTTATAGATTACTTTAACAACTATAACATTTTTGTTTGTAGAATGAATTATTTCGATTCGATTCCTTCGAATTATCTTCTTGAATATTCGTTAAATTTTATTATAAGTGATCGGGTTTCGTTTGGATTCAACTTAAACTTTAGAATTCCTGTCGAGGGTGTGATGGGTATGGTGAATTTCCCGAATCACGGTGCACCTGCCGTCACCCGTGGCTCTTAATGCCCGAACGACCCCCGGCGATGCATTGAGCGAATCAAATGAGACGTGACTCGAAATCGAGCGAGGGTGCCAGCCGCTCAAACACGTGCGCCACTTAAGCATTTTTATGAGGATGCACCCCGAACGACGGTGAGACAGTCGTTGTTGTAAATCGCACTCGAGCAGTACAATGGTCACGGTAACAATCGGGCGAGGGAAAAAAAAATATTAAAAATGAATTCCAGATGGAATAACGGGTGAACAAAGTTGGAGCAAGTAAAAGGGAGGGAACGAAAAGTGGGAAGGGCGAATGCGCCGTGGTCGTCGTGAAAGATGGAAGGACTCGAAGCTTTCGGGGCAGCTAAGAACGTGTCTATTGAAGCAGAGAGCTCGGCCTCGCCTCTTTCTCTCGCTGTTGCTGCTTCTTGAGAAGCCGGCAAGCCTCCGTGGAATGTCTTCATTAAAATACCCGCCCTCATCATTTATGCAAAGCAAAAACGCAACGAGGCGAAGAACCATGCGCCATGGTGGTGTGCGCCTCCTCGACGTCCAAGTTCGCGCTCCACTTAAACTTTTTCGACCCTTTTTGCATTGTCCACCAAGGTACACCCTGGCATTTCGGATACTCATAGTTTACCGCGAGCTATTCTCTTGAGTACATTTTGTACAATATTACGCCGAGTACTTTCGATAGTTAATGGAACTTAAGGGAAGTTTGCCCTTGGTCGGAATAAAAATAGAATAATGGACCGAGTTAATAAATCGTGGATGAAATGAAGCTGTCGACAAACTTCACGAGTAAAAAGAGTATCTCCGTGATTGTTAGAGAAGCATCGTCGGTTTTAAATCTCGATATCTGATCAATAATTACGTAGAAAGTCAGCGGAACGACAACGTGTAAACTGTCGTATTTATCATCGCGACATCCATCTACGGGCCGCATTCCGATGTCTTGTTTCACGGAGTCGCTTATGTAAATCGAAGATATCGAAAGCTCTCGCGCTCTACCTTCATACTTCCCCCGCTTGTCAATCTCAGATTAAAAATTATACCTGCGCGTTAACTCGTACACGCTTGTTAATTTCCTTCCTTGCGAAGTCAAAATACAAACATACTAAAAATAAAAATTTCACTCGATAATTAAACATAAACGAATAAACACACATCGAAGGAAACAATTCCCATCATTAACTAGTGAAGCATCAGTTAAATTCGATAAAGGCCTCCTAATTTCCACCGGAATCGCAGTGAGGAATTCCAGTGACCTTCATCCGAACGTGGACCCCACGCAAGCGGGTGGAGGCTCTCCCACGAGATGAATTTATGAGGATGGAAATCCGGAGGACAGCCGGGGTGCGTCTCCGGCTGCGAAGGTGGAATCCTTCGCTGGTGGAAGAAGTCGAAGGTATGTACCTGCGTTATGTTGCATAAGCGGGCGGCATGCGTACACGCGTTCTCTCCTATGTATATGTCGTCTCCGACAGAAGAGGACGAGGAAGGCAACGCATAGGCGTAGATAAACCAGCAGATAGTGTAGCACGCTGACAGAAAGTCCCCGTGGACGCTACCTGCTGCGTCTGTCGCAGGGGGGACGACGGATACCAAGCCGATCGGAGACGATCACGCCACTCCGTCCCACGAACGTCGGAGGAAACCTCGCTGAATTAGGGAGCATGATTCGAACATTCCTCCCTGTCGCGATCCACCGCCCTGTAACCGTCTTCTCCGGCCACCGAGTCCTGGCTCTGTCCCTTTTCCAAATCGTGAGAAAACAAGTTGTAAACGGGAGTGTTGAGTCCTCAGATCTCCAAGTGTAACGGAACACGTAACTTTAGTGATCTTGTTTTAGAATATGTAATTCGATAATTTAACTTTGGTGTATTTTCTTTTGTTCCTTCGTCATTTTAGTTAGTCTCAGAATACATAAGTTTCGAGGAGAAATGCTGTCATAGCTAGTTTAGATTTTAAGGGAACTACCGTGTCACAGCGGGAAGTGAGAGGACCGAGAATGACGCAGCATGAAATCTGTACCACCTGCGGCTTTGCTTTTGTTTTATATACGGATTGTTATGTGTTTATCGTTTGCATTCGGTAGTTTTTACATTATCGTTGTGATAACAGTGATAAGAATCATAATAAGTGAGCGGAACATTTATTTATAATCGATTGCCAGTCGTGTATTACAAGAAAAGTAATTCTGAATTGATTGCTTTTTTATTTCGCATTTTTATAGTACGTTTACTCATTCAATTAACATTCGCTTATATTAAAGTCATTCAAACGGTTACGGTAGGAATAAATACGTATAAAATGCCGGTACGTTTAGTGTTAATACGTGCGGCTGTGTGTCAGGTGATTGAAAGTGTAAGCGGAACACGGAGTCAAGCACTATGAGCGACATTTCCCGGTCACGTGGAGAGCTGCTCTTGCTGCCCAGCTGTCCAATATGCATACAATGTTACGAATACCGTATGTCTGTCGTTGCGCGAAACCTCAACTGTTACTCGATGTCTCTCGCTGCCAAGATGCGCCCCTTGACATTGACTTATTCTCACCGAAAAAGCATGTCGGCTTTGTTTCACCGCCAACTGCTGGTATGGCCAACGATATTATTTATCGATACGACAATCGTGGACTTATTTGTCCACGATTGTGTTTTCAAGTTCGTACCACTCCCGTTTTGTTAGAAACGTTATCTTGTTTTCCAGGTTGAGGATTTGTTATTTAATTTTAAATTTAACTTAAACTTTTTATCTTATCATGAAATATCTTTATTTATATTCAATGGGAGATGGTAGATTTTCGTAAGATTGAATTTTGTACTGCATATTGGACAACTGGCAGGAAAGAGGATAGTTGAACTTCGTATGAAAAAGTGTCAAGCATGTAACACTCCAATGTTTAATTTAATATGTACATCTTACAAGTATCTGTGACAACACAAACTTAACAGAGTCCTATTTAAGACTTCACGCTTACTCTCCTTGACCACAATTTTTCCTTGGCAGCGTCCTCGATTTTTCACCGAAGTCCGCTCGCCTTGGTCGATGATGGATAGTGCCAGTCAGTCGGTGCTGATCCTTCGCGTGTGACGAGAGTGGACAAGGAGAATAAAGGATTGTCGCCGGGTGCCTGAGGTGCTTTCTCATGGTTCATTGAAAATCATCCATGGATCCGTCGCGATTGCCAGGTGACAATAGGTTAGAACTTAATAGGGTCGAACTCGTAATCGGGCCTGTTCCTCTTGAGGAACGCTATCATCGTTCCGATGATCAATGCGATCGTTAGTAGCAAGGAAGACGCCTATAATGCCAGATCAAAGGGAGCCTGTTAGTCCACATTGTGTTTCAGTGTCTTGTTGTATCCCGTACAAAGTGGTTCGTTCACTTTGACGTATTCAGTCAATTTTTAGTAATATGAGTTAGACTAGTATTCCCGGAATATAATTATTTCAAAATAGTAACACATGTGTACACTGTATGTACTTAAACAGATATTCAGTGCGTGTAATTTAAGAATTAAGTGAGATATAATTTGAAAAGTAGTTGACTCAGTAGTCATCAAATTTAATTTACAATTTAATTGACATAGTACGAGTCTCATTCAAATAATTCATCAGAACTTTTTTTATTTCCTCCGGTTCTAGTCTACCACATTCAGATCACTCTTGTTTTCACTTGGTTTTAAACACTTACTTTGACCATATTGAGAAACCACGAATACTTCTTAACCGATCACACGCGTACTTCAGCGAAGGCAGTTGTGTCGTACTTTTTAGCCGCGCACATAAATTTATATCCCTAGGCCAACGCGCGCGGAACATCTGAGTAAACAATCTTCCAATGAAGGCAATGAATGCGTCACTCTTCTCTCAAATGCCAAGCTATCCGGTAAACCTTTGCGGAAGCGCTTATCTTTCACTGAACCCTACGTTTCTTCTCTTTGATGGTCTGACATATAAGATGTTTATTCTACTTAATCAAAGAAACGCCGTTCCGATTAACTCAAGGGCATCCACAGATATTCCATTAGTTCCTTGAATACTTATGCATATTAGTTCCGCGAGTAGATCTCTAAAATAGTGTAAATATTCGATATGTTATTATATTTTGTAACTAATCCAAAGCTGTAATTCATTGCGGAAGTAAATTCATTTTCGAAACGGCTCTTCTTAAACTCGCATCTTATGCGTATTTTACCATCGAAGTAAAAATAACTCTAAGTGATTTTATGAACGTCATTATCAAAAAATAAGCAGGTCTTTACCCCGGTTGAAATTCAGTGAAGTGAATAATGCAAAGACCAGTTATCGCGCTCTCAATATATTAATCTCGATCGTGGGACACGTGGGTGTGGGTGTGGGTGTGTCGATGACAGATCATTCAATTGGTTTCTCATGGAGATATTGCGTGTGGCATCGAGTAATTCGTAAAGTGAAAGTTGGGGAATTCGATGGGTGATTTAATTCGACAGCCGAGTAAACAGGCGGCAGTGGAATCGTGCCATTCTCATGATTCACAAGGGTAGAATGATGGTGACTATTCCGTAGATCCTTTATCCGTGTTAAATTGTAGCGTCCTCGTACGAAACAATTACCAGTTTCACACGTCGCTTTAATCGGCGGTGCATCGGTTCCGGGGGAGTGGAAAGGGGAGGGATCGGGCGGATATTGAGATCGCGGCCCTCAGAACGACAGCGGTGAGGAAAGAGGAAAGATTTTATCTCGCCATTCGCAGCTGATCGCTCCTCTTGCCTCCCTTTGCCAGCTCTCGAGAAAAGGGGATACCTTTTTGCTCCTCCTGCATGGCGGCGCCGACTTGCGGCCCTTCTCTCTCCGCCCAGGCAATCGTCGGATTTGCATGCGATCAGTTACCGATTAAATCCGATAGAATCGACGACGACAATTTCGCGCTGAATCCAGCGCTGCCGACGGACACCTTTATTGAAACGCAACACTGTGTGCCGACTACGACTTTCCCTTCAGGATTTGTAAATATAACTACTCTTTAATACTAGACTTTGATCTTTCAACATTAAAGTTAAGTTTTAATAATACATGTAACTTTTATTAATTGTATGTTATCTTTGACTTTTGCCATACAAGCATACTTATTCTCTATTGCATAAACCTTTTCATTTAATAAACATATGTAAACGTACATTTTTAACTAATGCATTATCAATTGCACTTGTCTCTTCTTTTACAGAATATTCATGAAGAATAATAGTCCTCTTCGACTCTTCAGTTAAGCAACAATATCTTAACACATGCACAACTTAAACCACAATTTCAGATACAATGTGAGTATTTTAAAACATATTGTAAATATGAAAATTATATTTGTACATTTATGTGCATTCAATAAACGCAACCTTAACTAATACAAGTGTTATATTCTTCACCGAAATAAGTCCCTCTCCACTCACTTCCATACTTCCATATTGATGAGCCGATTAAAAATTTTCTAAGTCCGAATTTTCGAATAATTCTGTTTTCCGTGACGTCATTGATGACGTCATCACCGACGTCACAGAAATTCCCGGAATTCGCGTGACGTCACAGTGATCGAATACCTCCTCACATGTTCTATGTTCCTATTACAAAGTGGAAATTTTTCCCGAATTTTTCGACCAATTTTAGAAGATATTAACAGGAACATAGAATATGTGAGGAGGTATTCTTCGACTGTGACGTCACGAAAATTCCAGGAATTCAAGTGACGTCACAGCCTAAAAATACCTCCTCACATGTTCTATGTTCCTATTACAAAGTTGAAAATTTATCCGAATTTTTCGACCAATTTTAGAAGATATTAACAGGAACATAGAATATGTGAGGAGGTATTCTTCGACTGTGACGTCACGAAAATTCCAGGAATTCAAGTGACGTCACAGCCTAAAAATACCTCCTCACATGTTCTATGTTCCTATTACAAAGTTGAAAATTTATCCGAATTTTTCGACCAATTTTAGAAGATATTAACAGGAACATAGAATATGTGAGGAGGTATTCTTCGACTGTGACGTCACGAAAATTCCAGGAATTCAAGTGACGTCACAGCCTAAATATACCTCCTCACACATCCTATGTTCCTATTACAAAGTTGAAAATTTATCCGAATTTTTCGACCAATTTTACAATATCTTAACAGGAACATAGAATATGTGAGGAGGTATTCTTCGACTGTGACGTCACGAAAATTCCAGGAATTCAAGTGACGTCACAGCCTAAAAATACCTCCTCACATGTTCTATGTTCCTATTACAAAGTTGACAATTTATCCGAATTTTTCGACCAATTTTACAATATCTTAACAGGAACATAGAATATGTGAGGAGGTATTCTTCGACTGTGACGTCACGAAAATTCCAGGAATTCAAGTGACGTCACAGCCTAAATATACCTCCTCACACATTCTATGTTCCTATTACAAAGTTGACAATTTATCCGAATTTTTCGACCAATTTTAGAATATCTTAACAGGAACATAGAATATGCGAGGAGGTATCCTTCGACTGTGACGTCACGGAAATTCTAGGAATTCAAGTGACGTCACAGCGTAAAAAATGCTAAGAATTTTCTAGAATTTGGACATAGAAAATTTTCGCCCGATTTTTAAATACCTGACTAGGAACATATTTGGAGACTTATAACATACTTCGAAACTGTGGAAGAGGAGAGAGGCCTACTTCTAAAGCATGAAGAACGTTTATTGTATTTATTTTGTTTATTTAAGGAATGATGATTGTTGTTACATGTGGTTTTTATACATTAGAATTAGTATTACACTTAACTGATGTAGGAGACTCTTGAAGTGTAGCTGATTAGATGACATTCCATGAACTTTCAACGAAAGACCTATCACCTATTACAATTTATTGATGTAGTTATAAAATTACTATTAAATAAGACATTAGACTAGATATATTACAATATTAAACAGTGCCACATAATTATAAGTATCGGAAAAGTCTTTAGTAATATACTACACGTAATCAAAGAGTTGAATTCTTCTTTCGCTAACACTAAAAATATTATCGAAAGAAGAATTCAAAGCAATTGGAAGAATTTCCAAAATTTACCAAAGTCCGATGTGAAATGAAGCGACTTGGCAAAATCAGTGGAAGGAGCAGTGGTATTGTACAGGTGACACCACAAGTTGCCGGAATTTCAGCGTTGTGCATTGCAAGGGTACCAAGGGCGTTCTCTGTCGCTCGCTTTCGCTCAGCCGATTTTCCGTGGCTTCCTCATGTCCGTGAACCTCTCCTCTTCCTCGTTCTCCTTGTCTTGCCGCCCGCTTCTTGGTTTGGATCGCAGACCGGCGGCCGAATTCGTTTCTCTATACGTGTGCGGCTCGAGTATCCGTTCTAGCTCGTAGGCGATCTTCCAGTGCTCTGTCGGCTGCATTGACGACGTGAGTAGCGTGCCGCGCGAGCTAATACTTCGGTCCAAGGCTTGCACTACTTCGGACCCGAGTGGAATGTCCCCAGTCGATGGTCCGACTCACAATTAGAGCCGCTGAACCGCAAGTGTATCGAAATACGTAAGCAAATTAACGATTGACTTGGTTCAATTTAATTCCTTACACTATTCACAATTTCGTTAGAAATTCTATAGTCGAATTTCTAAATCACTGTTTAACACTGGATGCTGCAGTTTCTTTTGGATGGTAAGGTAAGATTAGAGGAACAATACTAGTGTTCCTCCAATTCTTATTTCTACTTATATTAAATGAAATAATTCAATTATGCGCAAGAGGATATTTTTAAAATATATTACAGGTGAAAATACACTGACCATTTGGACACATCATGCGAGTGGCATCGGTCTAACGGCAGTGTTCAGAGTATTTAAAGTGCAACCACGAGTGGCATTGTCTCTTCCGTATACCTGACGTGTCCGGGTACGAGACGGCAATGCAAGCTGCGTGTACTCCCGACTGACTTGCAGCCGATTCGAACGGCCCTAGTTATCCGATCGACGCTATTAATGCGGATAACTCGCAGTCGTACCATTATAAACTGCTTACTCAGAGGTCCACTCCTAATCCGGTACTTCGGCGAATAACTCTTAACCCTTCCGCTGATAAATACTTGTACCAAAGTTTCATTGAAACCGAACAAAGTGAGGTCAGAATTCACATGTTTCTAATAAAACATTTATACGAAGCAAAAAGTCTTTGGAGAGAATTTTTATTTAGAAGACAAAGTTAATTTTGCTTCGGTAGAATTCAATGGTTAATATACTTCGCATCGTTACAATGGGATTCGTGTTTTTATTATCCAAACGATATAAAAAAACATTAGAGAGTCATCGAACAGTTGTAAGTACCGGACGATCTATCACAGAAGCGGCACTGGGCAAATACCAGGATGCTCCGAAAGTAGACTAATAAGCGGCGAGGGCATCCAAGTAACTCCTCTTTCTCTCTCTCCCTCTCTGTCTCTGCATCGGAGAAAGAGAGACAGGAAGGAAGAACAAGAGAAGAGTAGAGCAGACAAGAGTCGCCTCACTCTCTATCGCTGCTCGTTGTTCGGCGGTACTTATATGTCCGCGGCGATAGCGTGGCCAAGAAAAACGGCAAGATTGATCGCGGAGAGTACAGGAGCGCGCGCGAGCAGGGAGGCAGATTAGTGGTTTATCGTGGAGCGATCTTCGAAAGGGGAATCACGGCTAGCCTGGCGAGCGGAAGGGAGAAAGAGATCCCGGGTGAAACAGGGCCCGTGCGATCGGGCCAGTTGGAACGCGAGTTGCATTTCAATGGAGCGAAGAAGCAAGCAAGCAAGCGAGCGAGCGCGCGCGCGCGCGCGCGCGCCCGTACGCGCAAAAGTGTTTCGTGGATTCCGACGGGGTAAAAACCCTCCGTGGATGACCAGCTTGCTAGCCCTCGGCACAAAGGTACCGCGCCATTTCGGTGCGGATCCATCCTCGTACCTGCAAAAGAAGCCCGTTATCCTCCAAGGGCCGCGAGCCAGGATTAGAGAGGCTCGAGAGCAAGAGGAAGAGAAGGAACAACTAGGAGGAAGAAGAACCACGCTGCTGGAAAGGAAGAAGGTTGGAGAAAGAGTGCAGCTGCAGTGCCTGAAATCGACAGAACTACTCGGCCGAACCTTCCTCCTAATATAGCAGTCCCGCTCGACTATTTCGCTTTTTCAACCCCTTTCGCTTCTGGTTAATCAACACCTCCTTGGATTTTCGTTCGCTCACCCACGATTCTTCCTAGCCAATTGTTTATTCATTTCGTGTTACTTTTATGTAATTCAGTTTAATTGATTCTGGGAAATCCACCGGCAAAGTGTTGGTAGACAAAACAGTTATCAGTAAGCGCGTGCATTATATTTTTTGGCATGCGATTGATGCCACCATTTAATCCTGCGATGAGGTCAAGTAACGCGTGAACGAAATAATCAAGGTATACAAATTGAAGCTGGCGTTATTATGTTATGGGCGTATCTGCTATATTTCTGGTGAAAGAAATACCTGACATCATTGGCGCGCCAACGTAATTGAGTCTGAACACCGGCAACACTCGAAACTGCGCGATGCTTGATCAATAGGCTCGAAAGTGACGATATGTATTACATTGTCACATAAATTAATATAAAACGAAGTGTATTGCGTTGGAGCAAAAATCAAATAGAATTTACATCGCCCGTTTTCATTTATGTTCAATCCTTCAACTGAATTTTTAGAGGTAGATGTTTTCATTGTCATTTGCAGGCTTCAGTTCAATTTTAACCTTTTGCAACCCTTTGTACTCGACATTCTAATAATTTTTTTCGTGGCCTTCAACAGGTATAACCAGACACAATAAAGTGAACCACAAAAGGTTAAAGGAGTTGAAATACTTTGAAGTTATCGTATGGCTTTTCGATAACCTGACTGAAACAGATATTCCCGAAGAAAATTAATCTCGAATGCTAATTGAATAACTACAGCATTTTTATTTATCGAAAATTCGAAAGAAAATATTTAATTCCCGGAGTTAAACAATTTAAAGTTCATGGCAAAATGCACGTGGGACCTTAATGAAACAGGCAGATTCCCTTTCGGCGACGAAGCGGGTTTAAAAAGTCGTTTACCCCGAAACGAACTAGAGGTTGGCGGATAAGTGGTTCCACGTCGATTCCGTGAAGGCGTTTAGCTTATTTACAGGCCTCGCAGTCGAGCGGCGGAGACGAAAAGCGGCAGCAACAGTCGCCGCAAGAAGACTTTCGCGTACTTCTTGCCTCTTCGAACTTTCGGCATTACCGCGTCCACAGGAATGCTCGTGAACTGATGCACTTTAACTCTTCACGTAGGAACCCGACTCGGGAGGACCACGTTTTAACCACTTTGCCTGATTACCGCGATGCTACCATCCCCCCCACACAACGGACGCGTGTGAATCTTCCTCTTTTAATGACCTTCACATAGGAGACTCAAAGCGGGAGATTCACAGAAGCAATTAGCAAGTATACCTGGGCCTCGATGTTACAGTAAAACTCAAATGAGACATTAAGGAAGAAATGTTCCAAGGAAAGCTCATTGATGCTACAAATAAAATCTCTTTTAAGAAGAACTTTACACCTTGGTAAACGGTAAACGGTAATTGGTAAAATAAACGTAAAATAAACGGTAATTTAAATGGTACTTTCATATAATAAAATGTTTTGTATATTGAAACGCGTTAATACAAACGAGGTTCAAATTTAAGTGAAGAAAGTAAATGTGAATGTAGTATTCACAAAGTTCTCAAACTCACAAAGGACCATTCGCATACTTGCTAGTTAATACGAAAAACACAAAGTTTCCTACTCAATCAAAGGGTATGAGAGTTCGTCTCTCAAGTGTAACTACGGTTGTATGGGCCGACAGTAGGCAAAGGGTTAACGAAACGGTAACGTAAAGCTGACAAAGGGGTGCGTAGACGTTGACATCGTAAGGCGAAACATGTGGCCGATGCGCGCTAAACGCCCAAAGGGTGGGCGTTTAACGTTCCTACCTAGAATATACGGACATTCCACACTTATTTCGAATACGACCCTGGTTCGCTTGTTCTTATGTCGGCAACTTCCTTCCTACCATCAGCACGAACTAAACTTCCCCAACGTACTATCGAGGGTTGTTAAACCTATAACTGTCCTGCCGCTTGATCTACTAGCACTGAAAGTGCAAAAGCCCCGACCGAACTTTTATAGTAAAATTTGAGGTGGGGATATTCGTCAGCAAAAGTGGGGGGGAAATAACTGTTTGAAAAATCAGGTCTGAAATGAATACGGATATCTCTTTTGTTTAATAAAAATGTATAATAATATAGCATATGAATATATATTTTAAAGAAAAAATCATGGTTTAGATATGACATGCATTTTAAACAAAAAGAAATCCTGAATTTCCACTTGTTTAGTCATTTTAACGTTGTATGTAACCCTTTAAAAGATAAGCATCGATAAGTTATGCTTTCGCGATACTCTTAGTTATAAGACGAAAAGAAACAATCGGAAATTTAAAGTATGCCAGGCATTCTAGCGCATTTTCTCAGGGACTACGATATAGCGACCTAATGTACGAGTTACTGTTCTCCTCGAAGGACGTCGGAATACTTGACTACCACTCTGCAGCAAGATTGCACAGGTGTCTCGAGGAACAGTGAGAGAGCCTTGCATAGATTAGCAGTGGCCGTCTGGCATTGCCATGTTGCGAGACTGACAACCAGTGGAAGAACCGCAACAGCAGGGCAGCTGATTGCTAGCAATGGGATCGAAGAGTGCAAGGTGGCTGGAAGATGCGAAGTGTCACGCGCTCGTTACAAAGCCGGGTAAACCGCTGGATCAGTTATTTATCGCTTTCCGATTACAATCTGAGTGCAGTCAACCCTTGTGACACGGTGAGTCGAGACGCGAAGTGTCTCCCTGTACCCGCGTTACGCGTTTCCGATAGGATCTCTCGTCGTTTATTAAGTGTCTCGAGAGGAACTTCGTCACTATCTCTAATACCCGACGCCTCGACGTGAGAGAAGATCTTTAGATGTATAAGTATATCAGAGAGATAAACCTATACACAATATGTTAGTCAGTTACATTTCATGGTACATACTATTAATTTTAAAAGTATTAAAAAACTTTATGAAGCATGTACCATTGAGAGCTTCGTCATCAAGAAAGAATATTTGAATAAATGAATATGAATAAAGATTGTTAAGAATTAGTTAATTAATGTAAATAACCTTAGTGCAGTTTACCAATGCATTTTATCAATCACAGCAAATAGGATCATTCCTATGCTAACGAATGCATGGTGAAGCTTCACACAAGTTACATTTTTGCTGTAATTTGCGAAATGCCCACTCTAAGTTCGCAGACATAGATCGAAGGAGACAGGATACGAGTTACAAGCAAGACTTACGAGTGCTGGCGGGAACGCAGCTAATAAGACTGCGAAAGGGTTGCTCCTTCGGTCAGGATAGTCTCGTACGTGTCGATATGCTTTTTGCACTGGCTGAAAAGCGAGAGGGAGGAAGAGTATAGACTGGGCAGGACTTTCGATGGTGACTTATGAGCCAGTAAATCTTTGCGGGGATACGGGGAATCAGTAAGCGGGGCAGGAGCGCGAGTGAGAAATACCTGGGATTACTGGTGCGATCGCATCGATAGCAAGCGTCCTCGGCATCCGCCGGCAAAAGCAAGAATTATTGCTCACTCCGAGGAGAAGAGAGTGCGCACCGCGGCGCGAGGACACGCCGGGAGCGTCGGATCTACTAGGAAAAGTCCTGAGAGAGCAGACCGCTTCGGTGGCAGCCGGCTCAGCCTGATTGCAGCTCCTGAAATCAATATGGCGGTGACACCATCAATCGAGGTAATTGACAAGGTAATTGGCGCGCGCGCTCGCGATCCCGGCTTTCATACCACCGCGTCCGATATAAAGAAAAAGCGGCGGGGACCCCGGCCACCAAATCACGCATATAGGGAAAGTTGCCGCACTACTTTGCCCGGAGGGATTCTTCCATTCTTATTGCCACTCCGCAGAGGCTCTGCCCCCCTCCTTTTTTCGACTGTCCATCTTCTGCCATACTCTGTCAGGAATTCGTACGTTCGCGCGACACTTCGGATTCCTACTCGCAATAGCTCCGCCTGTTTGCTGGTACTGATGGGCGAATTTACTCCATCGCGCTGCTAAAGGATTCCGCGGCATTTGCTTTAAACGAAGAGCATAGATTCGCTTTGAAATTGATGTTCTTTGAATTTCATTTCGCAATACATGTCGGTTTTGTTGTAACTGAAACTCTCCTTGTGATGAACGGGCGAATATAAGTTTCTCCAATCCCGTGTTCTGTTCTCTACTTTCTCGATAATAAAAACAAACTTGGTTGAATGAATGAGTGTCGACCGATAGAAATGAAAATCCAATGTCATCGTTTACGAGAATTACGAAAAGTACACTTAGAAAATGGAGTCACTGATAGCATTAATTCTAGCACAAGAGAAACGTGAGTAGCCTGCTAGAGGAAGAAGCTTTTCTCTCAAGGTTTCCCTCGAGCATTTACCAAGATACGAGGAGTAAGCTTCAGTGGTATGAGTATATGTATCTGTGTGTGTGTGTGTGTGTGCGGGCGAGGCCGGAAGCGCGCGCTTTAATATCCGCTTATGACGGCTATGTTTCACGGTCTGAGACACCCACTCGGCCCCATTCCGGCCCATCAAGCCCCATAGTGCGTTTAATTTACGTGTTTTCGCGAGTTATTCGTCCCCACTTCCCCAGGAGCTTCCAACCCCTCGTGTCGAAGAGGGTCGGTCGCCATGGCGACCGCTAGTATTCCGACGCCCAATCCTGGGGCGCAGGACGTCGCCGTCAGCCGTACGAAGTCCTGCAAGACGATAATAATTGATGGTGAAGCGAGGATACTTCACGAGAGAAGGATCCTCCTCGCCTTGAGCCTCTTCTCTTCTTCTTGCCTATACACTTCTTTCCGCTCGGCTTCGAAAACCTTCCCTCGTCCTGACTCAAGAGCGCTTTCAAGCGCTGCTCCCTGCGGCAAACACACAAATCGCCGACCTCCATCCCTGTTTCTGTTATTAAGCCGACCGCCTCTCCCTCCTTACTTGCATTTCATTTAGTCCTTGCCCCACCCGCCTTCACTCAACCCCTCACAAATTTGTGTATCTTATTTATAAGAACAGTACGCGCCAATTACGTCGACCTGCTTTCTCAACTTCGCGGTTGCCTATCTCTGCGACTCTTTCCTACTTCGTTCAATCAAAGTTTAATGATCCTCGAATTCTCTAACTTAACACATTGTTCAATGGCCACGAGTATACTCGCAATGTTTCGTACAATTGAATTTATTTCAATTAATGACACTCGGGCTTGACAATAATCGTTAGTGATACTAATTTAGTAGAGGAAGAGTTAAAATATCCCAATTGCCAGTTTACCAAATAAATCAAACGTTCGTGTGGAAGATTCGATATAATTAAAGCGTGTAATTTCACGCAATCATTATAATCAACTCAAGCAATCAGCGTATTCTATGAAAGATGCACTGGCGATAATGGGCGAGTAATGGTCGGTTAATTGATGCAACAGCGGCATTGAGTACGAAGGGACAAATTTACGGCGCGTGTCACTGTTCCCATCGATAGTCCGGCATCGAGCAATAAAAAGATTTCTTTAACTTCCCTTGCATGCCTGCTAGCCAGTCAGCAAGGCAGTTCTTCCGCAGTTTTGCATGGTTTAATGAGAATCGCGCGGCTCCCTCTTGGCAGCGTGGTGCACTTGCAGTCGGCATATTCAAAGGGTACTCAGGCTAGCGGCACTCCATCGGGATTAGCGGGATTCATTATCACGGAAAAAGCAGTCGATTCCCACCGGATAGCAGTCGCCCCATGTCGTCCGAAAGAAAATCGACAGAGCGTGATTATCGCCGCGAGAGGAAATGCCGTCGGCGAATGTGCCAATCAATCGACCGATGTAATGGATCATAATTTCATCACTGTCCGAGAAAAAGCCGATCGGAAGTTGAGTAACAGAATGCAATAATGGGAGAGAATAGGTCCTATAATTATTTCACTAATAAGGCTAGTGCTAATTAGTTAATAACGGGTGTAAAAATGTATTATCTTCTATCACTCTCGTATCACGAATCTATCGTAATAATTATATAATAGACTAATGCAGTAATTAACTAACACATTCGACCGATTCTCTGCGCCCTCATTTATCTACAGAATACAGTAATACATTTTTAAAATAGAAAAACAGGAATTACATTCATAGTTAATGTTTATCGGTTCACGCGTAGGCTGTGGTAGTAAGTTTCTCGGAAAAAGCAAACATATCGGCGAGAATGGCTTAACGCAATTATAAGGCGAGCAAAAGGGCCGCGCGGGTTACACGTGTTCCGGGGATTGCTGGTCGTTTCGTGCGGTTCGTTAGGCACGGGGGGTTTAAGCTAAGGTGTCTATACGTAGGTGACATGTGCTACGAAAATACACACCACTAAGGAGCAGGGAAGGCGGCAAGATAAAATTAGAAGGCAAGAGAAAAGCGCGCCGTCCAACAGTTTGTTTTACGGTTCCCGCCCCGGCCATGCACCGCGACGCTCCTTCGGGGCGCAATTTTTCTTTCGACGTCCGCTTACGCCACGAAGAAATGCCTCGATTCAACAGCCGCTCCAGAGAAGCTTAGTCGCGCGATGCGAAAGTAGCCTGACACGTTTCGCCGCCTTTTTTTTCTCGTATTCCAATGCGCGTATCTGTCTTTCGCGATAGTTGAGGAATCTCAACCCTTTGCAATCCAACATTTTTCAGGATAGTGTTGGAACTCATTATCATCGACTAATTTCTGCGAATGCTTATTTTCGAGGCATTGGAATTAGAGTAAAGTATACATCGAAGAATAGAATATCTAATCTTAAAACTATTGCAGATGTTCTATAATTAAATTCTTTTATATGAATTGAACTGCAAAAGTGAGAAGTTATCGACATAACATTTGCAAGAAATTGCAATTGGTTAAACATCCCGTTCTAGAAAGTATCTCCAAAAAGCTTAATGCTTTTATTTTCATCAGAAATATGAATCAAATGAAAATGTAAATGATTGAAATACCCAATGATTTCGATTCATATCTGCGCGACTGATAATTGGTAAAATGGCAGGAATCGCGCGAAGAGAATGATAGAAATTACAAGATCGATCAACAGTGCACGCCTCCGATGCTCCAGTTATTTAAAGAATGCTCTTTACCGAGGACGCGCGCGCGCGAGAACTCGCCCTCCCATTCCCTCTCATTCGGCATTCTATTTACTTTCTTCTGGAAGAGCAAGCCTCCTGAATGAGTTATCGCAGCGAACGCCCGTGAGCCCACTCAATTATCTTAATGAGCAGAAACGCCAATACTCACCCTGCCGTGCTTTTTCGGGGACTACCACGTCTCTATTTTTAAAGGCAATCCTGCGTTGACGAATTTGCGGATGCTAGTCATCCTCCAAGTAAAACGGGAAGGATGAAGCGGTACCCAGAACTGTCGGGTAAGGATATTCATTGTTTCTCCTTCCTGCTACCCTTTCCTTTGCAACCTACTTTTCACAGCTTAATTAAGATGCGAATAACACAACTTAGTATCTTAAAATGTCACGATTTTCGTCTATTATTTTTCGGACAGTATTGATTTTACTTTTTACTTTGTTATAAATCGCTACCATTCAATACCGGTTTGAAACGTGTAATTACTGTGAAGTATTTTTAAGATTGGAAATACTACGAGCAATTGTTATTAAGACTCTATTTTCTTGTAACATGTTTTAAAGTGAATGATAAAAGTACAAGCCAAATGAGGTTAACCCTTTCGATACAGCCAAGTGGCATACTACCAACCAAAGTACTTTGGTTATACAACAACTTTCTCCAAATTGTCGAAAAATAATAGGCGAAGCCTAACGAGTGAGACTAAATGCGTTTACTTACATAGTTTCTTATTCAAAGTAAAAGCGGATCTAAGGTAGACCAGACAGTTGAGTAGTTGAATCACAACTTCGCCATCCATGGCACCACTTTCCAAAGCGCGCCAAAACTTATACTACAACTTTCACGAAACCATCGAAAAAAAACCATAGTCGAATCCTGATATGCAAGTGCGAATACGTCTACTTATTTCGTTTCGTATTCAAAGGAAAAGCTGATCGAACATAGACCAGACAGTCAACTAGTTGTATCTGACGTTCGCCAAGCACGGCACCACTTTCCACAGCACACTCAGTTGATAAAGCAGAGACGGAACTGATCGATGTTCGACAAGTAGCGAGACCTAACCTACACTGAGACCCACTGTTGCCAATCGTTCGGTACCTCGCCGACCTAGAGGGTGGCAGGTAGTCAGAGTGGGGGATGGTTACTGTGGAATCGCAAATATTCCGGGTCGGTGGTGTGCGGGACGCGAGCAAGTGCGAAAAAACGTTGCCCCGTTGCGAAAATCTCCGAGACAAGTGACGTGCACGTGGCACGATTGTCATGCTGTGCAATACAATGAGCCAGGTAGTGGGAATGATGGAATTAGCACCGGGACACTTGTCGTTTGTCACGGTCATCTAATCATCGCTGTGGCTTCCCGCTGCCTCTCCCAGTGAAAAAAAGGAACGCCTGATTTTTAGTGCCAAATTATAATTGAACTCTAATTCTTTTAGAAGAGAGGCAAACGACAAATCGTTCTGTCGTTTGTGGGTTGTTGAATTAAGGACGTTCGACGAGGAAAGCCATAGAAATGGAGTGCTGACGATGCTAATCTGGGCCTAACATTACCAGCATGACTGCTTGGTCCCGTAGACGGTTTCGCATCACTCCGTTACGGGCGCTTGGCGCCCTGTTCTTCATGTTCGTCGTCTTCTGGTATAGCATCAGTCGGCAAGATGCGCCACGCCAACCGTGTAGCGTACCGGAGGAATTCACCGATAAGCTTCACGAGCTTGCCTACAGGTCTTTCTTTACCCAGTGGGCACACCTAATCCCTTCGAAAACCCCCTTTTGTTTTCAAATATCGTTTGAGCTTTTTCATCCTAAAAAGTTTTCATTAGATCCAGCATGCACTCATCAACTTACAGCTGCTTGAGTTTTTTTAAAAGTAAGGCTCTAATAAAGTTACTTTAATTTATTAGACTACACTTATGTTCATAGTTGTATTCTCTCATGCACGAATCTAACTTTTACAGTGTAACTTTTGTGTGAGTTTGTTTAATTTCCTAAGAGTTTAATTGCTGATTTCAATTTAAAGAATCTTAGTTGAAAACTTTTCCACTGCAATTGTGTTATTCACTACACATGATAAAGTTACTCTGTAGTAAAGTGACTGTAGTGAAAGAATTAGAAGATTTTACGGCCCGGAAGTTTTTAGCACTTTTATCTAAATAGCTAATCGTGGGGACATTTAATCACCGCCTCGTAAATCACAACTTTCTAATCAAACTGCCGGAAACGCAAATAAAAGTTACAATTCAATTTCAAATAAGAATTATATTTCGATGGTGTTAGTTTTATGACCGGAACAATCACGTTTCAATCGTTTATTCTACAATTTTGCTCTCGTAAAATGCAATGTGGACGTTTAAAATACTTTCTCGTGATATATTCATTGAATGAGACATTAGATGGTCTTTGATAGTAGACGCGCCAGATTCCGGGATTACGAGGAATGAACTTTCACTCTATAAAAATTTCTCTCTCAAGCGTGTCGACAAGTTTCACCGTAATAGTACCTTGAACTTGGTCCCCTAACATCATGGAGATGTAGGTATAATTGAAAGCTATTATACCAATGACTCTAATTTACTTTAATTATGACTCTAGTTACTATTCACTTTCATTTCAGTTTAACTTCCTACTGCACCTTCTATCAATACAAGCGGATGTGGAAATATCGTAAAAATGTAATTTTATTGATCTCATGATACCAGGGCTCACTTGGTGCTAACAAAACTTGGAATCGTGCATTTCCTATGCTTGGGTGGACTTTGGGGTCAAGTTCGAATCGGCCGCGCGTTGCCATGGGCACGGAAGGTCGAGCTCTGCATGGTTGATACTTTAAGAGACGACGTCCTGATCACAAAAGCCTTTCGAGAGGTCGGCCTGAGTGCCACATACCTGCACGCAGCTGGTGTCTACCGCATCCAAGAACATGAGGTCGGAGAGGAGGCGCCGAAAGTGGAAGTGGTCGTTTTCGAGGAGGATGCAGTGGTAAATTCATAATTCATCCTATTTCTACCTATCAAAAATCTTTCTATCAAAATCCAAAAGAATTAGATTCTAATTCACTGAACCACCACTACTTTTCTCTGAACGTTATTTATTAAAAATAGAAATGATAGGAAAAGATATAGTCTGTGGTCATTCGAAGGATGAGTTCAAAGATGAATAATATTGATGAAAATATTAGATACGTCACTTTAATTGGGATACGAAAATTATATGAACGAAGTTTATAAAATCGAAGTGAATTCAATGTCGTTTTTTCCTTCCAGACGCAAATGGTAAGAAGAGTCGGCTGGACGCGAAGAGTATTGCCTCCAGACTGCGAGTTCTCGCCTAGCTTACAATGCTTCCCACCACAGCTGGTAATACCACCATTACCAGCGAAGCAATTCGGGGGTAGACTGATGCCAGTTCCTAGGGAGGGCATCGAACTGCAGAAATATCATTACCCAAATGACTGGTGGCTCGAAATGAAGCCCACCGACTGCACCGAGCTCCAAGACTCTACCGCGTAGTACCCGCTTGCTCAAGAAGCCTGCCAGAGGATCTGTAATTAAGCGACGTAGAGATCAATCGTTCTCTGTTAAGGAATTTTCTGTTTCCGAGACTATTCTATCTGAAACCCATCACTCTAAAACAGGGACAGATCCAATATCTTGTATACAGCGTTACCAAATATCTTCTTTTCTAGAAGAGCTGTAACTCTTTTGCTCTCAGCTCTCGTTTAGTATTAGCAGCGCGTTTCTGTTCCTATACTCGCTCTCGTCCCTCGAGGAACACGTGCGCCCACCTATAACTTCCAGTGACGACTGTCTCCAGTGAGAGAAACAGACCTTCACGTAAACAACTTAGGATCACCGCATAGGCACCGTAGCCAGTGAAACTGCCAAGTTGTCCGATTTATCTCTGGGCGAAACCTCTTCCTCTTGGGAAAGTACGATTCCCTAGCTGTAGTTGACACCGAAACGCGAGCCTCTACCCTGGACGATCGTGTCACGGTAACATAATACATTGCCTCGATTGGCCCAATCGTTGGAATAATTAATGCTTACTTTTCACACTCGGTAGAGTGCGAGGCTTCTTGGAATCATCTATTACGATTGCGCACCCTCCTTCTACTTGAAAGATTTTATTGGCTGAAGGTTGAACAAGCGGAATGTAGTTAAACTCAAGACTTGGCATTTAACTCCCGAGAATTTTGGAGGAACATTGTAATATTGTATTATTTTTACTAGTATTAATTCGGACAGTTAATTAATTAGAAAGGTCATACCAATTGCAATATGCTTCCCGAAAGGTTTTAACCAAAAGCTTTAATTCTTCTTACATGTTTCCAGCAGCGCAACTTTTTCTACACGCGCGTAACGTTCCTAATGAAAATTAATCTCGACGATTTCGATGGGTGGTGTACTGTATTACCAACATTTTTTAGGCTGATGTCCGTCTTCATTCTCGAGCTTGAAAATCGCTATAGTTAGAGCGAGATATGCAATTCTTTACATAGTAACAGTCGCATTAGTACCCCATGTTTTGAAAGTTTGTTAGAAGTAGGATTCATTTCGGCAATGGTACTTTGAGCCAGAGTGAATGTATGATATATGATGGTCGTACGGAAATGAATGTTAAAAAGGTGTTACGATAGATTGAGCCCCTTCAATGCACGCTCCGCTAAAGTTGCACGTGTTAGACTATGTGTTAATTAGCGAGGAACAGTAAGGGTCGCGGTTGTGTATGCGAATCAGGTGAATGTACTTCGCGTCTCAATACCTTTCTTCTATCATTTCTTAAGAAAGTAACACGCATAGAACTTCTGCACATTCATTTCTAAAAGAGTAATCTCCGAATGCCTTTGCTTCTACAATTGTAATGTTCCATGAATTAAGTTCCTCGTACGAAATAAGTTTTCTAGAGAATGTTTGACGAATGTATTGAGTATAATTAACGAACGCGATATTAAACAGCTTTATAAAACGCTAAGGAAAGCATTTTTTTGCATCTGCGAATACTCCATACAGGGTCAATAACTAAAAAATAATCGCCCTGCTTATAAGGATACGCGATTCAACTGTATCCGTAATTCCTCCTGCAGATTTTGTACCTTTGTACCTTTCTATGCGTTCGTATTTGTACCGATTTCTTTAGTAAAGCCAGCGTGATATTAGCCTGATTAGTGTGAGCACATATTGCACCCTCGTTGCAAGGAACGCGTGTAACGCAAACAGTATAATGGACACACCATTACGAAATACACGACTCAAAGTATTTTATACGAGCGCACGTTTGTATGTACTGTGTGTACTTCGTGGATAATGGACGATCTAAACTATTGTAGTTGTTTCCTAAAATCTTCTACGAAGTTAAATAAAATCTGTATAAAAAAGCAGTTGACTTTTACTCTTGAAACTTAATAGAACGTAGTTGAACATGGCTAATGACGATCACAACTATAGAGACCGTTCGCATAGTTCAGGAACTGCGGTTCTTTTGTTGTAGATTCAATTAGCAAAATCATAATTGAACTGATTCTTAGGAAGTTCGATGAGACTTAATTTAATTGCGGGAGAGAGAACTTTGGTAACACGGGTTTCTCATGCAATTAATCGCTACATTTCATTAGAATTTCGATTGGAATGCTTTCCGAAACGTAGTTCCTTCTCTTTGTAAAGGAAACCGAACAGCTTAAGTGGCAGGATATAGCTGGACTCATTAAATGAGATTGCGACAGTTTAGTCCAAGGTGTCCGCTCATCCAGCCAACGCGGTGAAAAGATTTTCTCCCGTGTTTTTTAGCTCGGCGAAGAGTGGGGAAAGTATAAAAGAAAGCTTTACTGATGAGGATTTCGAAGATATCATTCCGTACTCAGCGCGCGCCTCTGTCTCTCAAAAATGCTATTGTTCCCGGAGTACATCAGTTTTCTTTCCCTCGGCTGCGTAAACTGTCTCGCTACTCTTCATTTTCGTGAGGAGCGATCCCGTGGGAAATCGAGCGAGTCGTATTAATAACGGTGCGCGGATTTACAGTTCCGAGTGCGTTAAGTGATTGTGAATTTGAGCTGAGGATAACAAATAGTGAAGAATGTATTACTCGTTCTAATTAACTACGATTTTGTGGTGACATAGTTAAACTTTCAATATGAATATTTATATACAAGTACGTGTCTTTCTTAATTAAGTTCCAATATTTTCCAGAAGTTATAGTTTCCTTTGCATGTGAAAATGAAAACAACCAACTGAGATTGGAATTATATTTCTAGTGTTGCGTACTAATACTCCTGATTGCCATACTCGGCGAAATGACCGAAGTTATAGAAGCATACAGACCGTACCGGCGCTACCATCGGAAACCACTTCGCAGACCACACTGGCATTCATATCCGAGATCATCCAAGTATCAAAGGTCTAAGAGATACCCACCGAAAGTATACCAAAGACCATCCCGTTACAGGTAAGAAAACCCACATGCAAAAACCACATCCAAAACCAGTAAACTTGTTTAACGCTCGAATCTATTAGACTTTGAATTTTTCAATCGGTTAAAACTATTAAAATACCAAGATCACCACTATGAGTCAAAGATCGATAGAAATACAATTAAACTAAGTGAAACCAAATATTTAAAATCGAAATTTCACGAATTCAATCAAAACTAAAATTGCTAGAACTAAAGTCTTAAAGCATCTAATTAAGTTTTGAAAGCATCTCAAATAAAATGAGGTGCGTGACGTGCACTTCTATTTTACGTGCAATGAATAGCTGGCCTTTCACACTCATAGTGGCGTCAAGGTGTCATCAGGTATTTGGCACCCTCTGGTTCAGACATGTAGTGGCGCAGCTAATGGAGAGTAACACTCTGTCGCCAACATAGCCGTAGACCACTTAAGAAGCCAGCTACTGTATAAGACACGGCGGTAAATAGGCTTTGCACGTGCCAATACATTATCTGCGGCGGCACCGCCGGTAATGACCTCATTCGCTTGGCTCTTTTGTTCACGGCTGATTAGGCGCGGTTTAGAACACTTCCTAGGGTCATTAACCGGTATCCAGTTCCCGTTGCAATACACTGCCGATCTGGTAAAACTCGATCTATCATTAGAATAATATAGCAGTACTAAAGAATACTACTGTATGATATATAAGGAAATGAAACTAGTGGATGCTATAAAAGAAATAAAATGAAATAAAAAATTGAAAGACTCAATGATCGTCATAAAATGAATTAAAGTGGAGCAAACTAAATGTGTAATAAATAGCACACGGTGTGAAATGGATCCCTCATTTAGATGCTGTGTGTTGAAACTGGATTACTCATTTGAATACTTTATAGTATACTAAATACGAGGGTAATTCAGGAAGTAAAGACAGCTTAAGCTTTAAGTTCATCTGCGCGGTAAATGTGCGTAAACTCTCTTTACTTTCTGGATTACCCTCGTAAAAACACCTATGTTAGATACCTATTTACTTTGTACATTGAATACCCTTTAGATACGGTCCAGTGGATGAGGATATTGACCACCCAGCGGAGAATCGACCGTACACCATTGTAATCCAGTTGCCGAAGAAAGAGGATAAGTACAACCCGGGAAGTTACGACAGGACCTATGAGAGAGAGGATTCTCTTCCCCTTTATGTCAGGGATGAAGACGACTACATAGAGGACGAGGACGATGGCGACGAAAGGATGTTTCGGGTTGATAAGAAAAAGGTTCGAATAAAGGTGTGTACATGCTATCTGACAAAGCCACGATGCCTCTTTAATCCAAGAACCTCGAAGCTGAATCACATCCCTTGGACGTTAGATCTGATATGTTCCCTTATTACAGCTCCGCAAAGGAGAGAATCCACAACTGCAGATCAAAATCTCTCGCATGGACTCGAGGAATGATTTACAGATCGTGGATAAGTCGGATTTAACGTCATTGGCACCAATACAATCACAAAATAATACAAACTTTACTCTGCCAGTGGAACCCGGTAACGAGGAAAATGATTGGACGTCGACGGATTACCCCACAACTGTCATTTATGAAGGCGAACGTTTATAAAACGTTAACTGTACAATTTAGTATTTATTTGTGAGGTGAACCGTAAGAACTACTCATGTTGAAGTTACCGAAAGAACTGAGTTATGCGTCCATCTTATAACTGCATCTATATTTATTGATCATGACTCAGCTCGAACGTTTTTATATAATCAAAATTCTCTGATAAATTATGAGCATACGAAATGACGTCTTAGGGTTCTTGCACAAACGAGATAAGTGCGGAATTCGTTTCTCTAACGATGGCCTATTGTAAATTAGATATTTTTACGTTTTAAGTAAACTTGCGATTAGAAAAAGACTAACGTTTCGCCACTCTGCAATCCTCGCTGTGGAAAAAACGAGTAAAATTAGCGTAAAATTAAGTAACACATGAAAGTCCAGTAACAATTACAATTAAAACAGTTCCTACTTGCGATTAATCCTGTGTTAGTGGTAGGGTGTGGATGTAGTCTTCGTTGCTAGAACTGCACCGTACCTTCGGTTTGATAGCTTCGGGCAGAGTGTCCTATCGGGAGAGTGGCACTCTAAACTCTGAGGGAGTAGGCACTTACGAAAGATGCTTCCAGAGGATAAGTCGACCAGGAAGGGGATGAGATGAATGGAGGGGGTCTTCGGACCGATACTCCCTGGTGACATCGGCCCGGGACCCAGGATAATGGGACGGGAATCAGGCATTCAATGGCCGACGGTTTCCTGAATGTAGTTTTTATTTCTAACATAATAGTCAACGAACATATCATAATAATAAATAATGGTAATAATATACAGTGCTGCTCTTTTGCCGTTCGCCCTTGCCCTCAGGCTTTTCTCATCCGCCGTTCTACTCCACTTTTAATACGCTCCATCTCGCAATACCGATCGTCGCACACTGGCGAGAATGCTCTGGCTTTTTCTATTACTGCTTTGTAAACTCGTCGGCAAACACTTCTCCAAGTACCTGGTGCAAATGTAACCTTTTTTTTATTTCCATTGATGAAGCTAAGTGAACCGGTTACTAATGGGAGAACCTTCCCCTAAAGTTCGCTTCTTCAAGTTCGTATGGGGGATTCGGGTCAGCATTGATTCACGGCGCTCTATCGGGTGAAAATGAAAGGTGATGCCGGAGTAATTAATTCGTCGCGGAGTCCGCCGGGCCTATGTAACAAGCCGCGTGAAGTTTTACGAGCGGCGTGAATTACCCCCGACGATATAGGTAATAGCAATGAAAGTTCGCCTGACTGAATCGACATGCTCGAGCATTAATGATTTTATTTTCCGTGCTAGCAATGCACGCTGGCTTGGCGCGTTACCTATTAACTCATTTTTCTCTTAATTCTCCGTGCTACGAGTTATTCGGTTCGGGAAAGGTTATTCTGCCATTGCTAAATGGTATTTGTGCCGTTCTGACTGAAATAATACACGTACCCTTTCTCGCTTGCTTTCTCAGTACACGAACTTTTAATTTACTCCGATTGGGATTTGCGTCGCGTTGAAAGTAATTAAAAACCTCGAGGCGGGTATATACATAGCATATACTAAATGCGGAAAAACTCACTGGCTTCCTTTCATATTACAAATGAGCTTTAACAAAGCTTTTAATGAGAAGAATATTGCAATATCGTTAATGGAATCTTAAGTTGAAGATAATATTATTAAACGAGTAAAGGCTTTATATTGTAAGTAAGCATAGCAAATATCGATACCCGATACTCAAATCTCTCATTACCTCGAACTCCTCTGATAATTAGAAGCAGCTCAAATCAAGCGGAATATCGGCGGCATCATTAGAGGCAAGCGCCAGTACAAAGGGGCTAATGAGACGTGAGCGCAAGTCGCTCTCCATAAACAGATGTGCCTAACTATTCTTACAGTCGCGGCAAGTAATGAACGAAAAGTCAGCCGTGAAAATTAACACACCATTGTACTGGAAAGAAAAGCATAACAAGTCAGAAGTAAATGAAAGGCAACTAGAAACTTTCGTAGTTCAAATACGAAGTGGTTCAGAAGGAACATGGTAATACAAATGATGGAACTTAATATCACGCTGGTATATTGAATCTAAGCAAACCTTTGATTTCAGGCTATGAATATTGGACAACTAAGATGCAGTGCAGACTATTTGATTAATGGCAGGTGCGCACGATAAAACCGGATCGAACTATTTCGGAGCTCGGCAGGCGATCTCCTTCGATAGGCAAACGATTCCATCGACTTAGTAGCGAATCTGAATTATGCAGAAACTGAACAAATAGCTCGATGACGTAATGACCGTCAAGGAATATGAAAATATCAATATTTCTCTCGTGCACGTTGCTCCGCGCAGACTGATCCTGTCTACTTGGCGATATCCGGTTTGAAAACGGCCAGGTATACGATCAATTCTCGAGCGGTACTGATGGAATTTCAGACTGCTCCTAGGTGGCATCTGACTCGCATGCACATGTCGAAAACAATGGAGCACACGCCAGGGAAAAACGCTTGGCAAATGCACACTGGCTTCGATCTTGCCATTCGTATGCAAATCGGTCTGGCCTAAAATCGAGCTAGGGACCAGCTGGCTGGTTTCATGCCAGTTACGATGCACTGGTCACTCGAGGACCTAAATTGCAGCTACTAATGTCTGCTCGGCAGTTAGTGATCCATTAGAGCAATTATAAATGCATACCGTGCCATAAAGGTCCTACAGATTTAGTGTCTCCGAACTGTTATCTAATGACAGTTTGACCAGTTGCATACTTGCGATGCAAATCTTACCACTACTCCGAAAGATTACACCTCCTAAATTTCCACGAACTTTCCGTTAAAACGTTTTTTCCAAATTGAACATCTTATAAAAGATCAAGTAAAACGAAGGTAAATGAGACAATGGTGAAATTCCCGAGAAAAACTTTAGAAATTCTGCAAGGGAACAATTTTTAAAATGTTCCAGTACGACGTTACTGGTTTTAGGATGAGACTGCAGGATGTTTGGTGGAGTCTGTAAGCAGAGATGAGGCGAGATCCTTGGGGAGGAGAAGGTCGGATGAAAGTGGCGTTCTATGTATGAACATGACTGCGGCAGTATCTTACATTATGATCTAGAGACATTTATGAAATGCAAGTACCTCGGCGTACCGAGTCAGTAGAGTCTGATATATGTCTAGGTGTCGCACGGTAGTCGACTCTACCAGCTAAGACATGTTTTAGTACTAGCGAGTTTGGCCGCGTACATATTTTTACAGCTTTACAAGAGCATGACGCGCACGATTGCAATATAGTAATCGCTCGCAAGTGGTTGAAGAGTTCCTGAACTAACGCGTGTGACTGGTGCAATTATTCTAATTACGCTCGGTTGGTGCCGCCATTACTAGAGCGCACGCGTTCACTAACTCTATCAAACTACTTATGTACAAAAATATAAGCGCGCCGATATATGAATATCTCTACTATAGAATCCTTGCCTAGCGGGTGAACCGAGTGTGCACGATCTACTGAACTCGAGTGTGACGGAAGAATCGGACCTGCGTGATACCCGCTCGCTCACGTATTGTCATGGAACTTGTACATTATGATTTGCTACGAGTCGCGATGAAGACGGTAATCCTAATTACGTAATTCTACGACTACGATTCCTTGCGCTTCTAACGATTAGTAAGAACAGACGTGGATCACGGATGACATAGTTCGTCTGAACTTTCAAGACTAGTGCCTACATTCTCTTTCTGTGCTACAGTACCAAATAAATGATTCTGTGCCGGTAAAAGAATAAGTGTCTCATCCTTTTCTTACCTCACCAAGTTTCTGCTCAAATAGGAAAAAATATGATTTAAAGATATGGAAAATGAGATTGGGCGACTGATCACTCGCAGAAAAATTTACTAGGTGGCAGTGGATGATTGATTGTCGAAATGAATCTAAGTTTCTAATAACTTTGTGGTCGGTGTCGATTCTTTAGGTTAATAAATCTGGGTGAATGATATTTCGATCGAATGAAAGCTCCTAGGATCAAGCTGCGTGGAGGTGTGGAAGCACACTAAATCTGAGCGAACCGTTACTAGACCGGTCAGGGTTCTTGAGAGGGGTGGTCTACTGACCCAAATCAACCGGAAGTTATAACTGCGCCGAATCTTCCTAACTACTTGTAAGACGTCGTGCATGCCGATCTTTGCACCAGGTACGAAATATATCTTCCGACGAGTGCTGTCCAGGATGGTTGATTGCGTACCGCAGCGAATGTTACGTTACACATATCGTAGACATAATCGTACATCGTGTGTGTCGGTACCACGGAACACCTCGAGGTCGATCTCGCATTGCACCTAATGACCTCCTTCTGCAGGATGTCGTTCGCCATTCCAATCACCATGCACACGAACACATCATTACACCTGTCACTCGGCGTTTTTTCTTCTTCTCCACCTCACTCGCACACTCTCTTTCCCTTTCTTTTCCCGTTTTTGAGTCGTTTTGTGCGTCTTATGGATCTTCTACGGCCTCGCTCTCACACGCGGGGATTATATAAACATAGAAACATACAAACACACATGTTTTGGTTTTTTTATCTTCTCTAAATGTTTTCTTTTTCTCGCGCGCTCTCTCGTTCTCTCGCTCTCTTTCTCTCTCTCTCGTTCTCTCCTTTCTAAATACTCGCGACGCGTGGTTAACCATAATTACTTTGTTAGTTCGGCCTTTAATAATAACTTTGCATTTTGCTTTTTTTGTGTTTCCTTATACCCTCCTCATAATCAACTACGTTTTTTCGAAGCACTTTATTGCAGGTTTTTTTTTTTAACGAAGCACTTATTGCGTTACGTCTGAATTACTCCTTTCGTGTTCTCGTTGCTCAGCACTGCTGTTTCTCCCTGTGCCTGCCGGCTTTCCAAGTGTGGTGTTTCTCGAATGGCTGCTGCTGCTGCTGCTGCTGCTGCTGCTGCACTTGGGGATTGGAGTGGTGTGATTTGGAGTGTTATTGCGATCTGTCGGATTGTTCATGGTGTTCGCGGGACTTAGCTTGTGGCGGCTAGAAACTTGGGGGTGTTCGAGGCGTATCACACTGGCTATGAGAGTGTATGGCTTACTTTATGATCTTTGATGACACCTGGGGTCCAGATATCCTGTCTCACGCGACGGAAGAGAACGAATCGAAATGCAAAGTACAAACAGCACGAAGACTGGGAATCACGCGAAAGTGGATCAATTATCAATTGGTCCGGTTGAAACAAGTTCGGGATTATGTATAATAAAGTGAATGATGTCCAACGTCGGACGTCCGAAATGACAGGGCATCTGGACTTACCAGGAACAGGTGAGAGCTTCGCCTGATCCTCTGTCGTTCATCCGGATGGGTGCTGCTCGAGTGTGTGAGTATGGGACAGTGTATGGATGTACTTTGCTTTGTAATCAGCATTTCTCTGAAAGACTTAACAATTATATCCGTTATAATCACAGTCGATGTAAGGGTGTACACAGAGGCGACGCTCGTCAAAAGTATACAATATAATACTACTGATTTCTCACGCGCAACAATATTCTCGCATTCGCCCTTCTACCTTTCTCTCGGATCCCTTTCATCCGAGACCACGGCGAGACCCTAACAAATTACAACTTACCGAATGCGTGCTTCCCCAATACGCCTTTCCCCCACTCACTCTCTCTCTCTCTCTCTCTCTCTCTCTCCTCCCGTTTGTCACCTCTACGCTCCTAACGTATAATTGTAACATGATCAACATAGTTCGTCGATTACGTGCCGATCGAAGGCCCCACTGACGCGCGCGCACCAATAAACCAGAAACGAGAAATCGTTTCGTGACGAGTGGGGACCTTCACTCGAGAGGAAACGGAGGGATATCTCGCGAGGAAGAGGAGTCACGGTCGCAGCCGCTTCATCGGCTTTGTCTGAAAAACTAGAAGCACCTGACTTCCGCTTCCTCGAGCCCCGTTACTTCCGCTTCCACTTCTCCCACTATCTATCTCTATCTCGTAGAGCTTTCTCCCATTTAATCGAAGGAAGCGCTGCGCTTCCATAGTCTACGTGCACTTTTGTCATTGGGCTTCCCACTCGGTCTTCGAGCGGAAGCCAGGTCGAATAAATCATGGTCGCACTCTCTTGCTGGCTCATGGGAGTTCGCGTCACACTCTAGCGCATTTATTCGCCACTCGGAAGCACTAGCGCTCTCTCTGTCTCTCTCTCACTCTCTCTCTTTGCTCTCCACTGCTGAACGAGGCCTGAGTCGGAGCTAGGCCATGTGGGTGTGTGTGCGGGTGTGCTTGGGCGAGGAAGCTCAAACGAGTGACCTCGCTATAATGTGATTCATCAGGCTGCTGCTGATTCCGATGCTGTTGAGATCTCGACGGGGCTAGGCGGTATGCTGTGGCGACAGCGAGAGAAGAGGCACGCTCGCTGGACCCTCCCCGTCGAGTGAGCGTCATACTGGCGTCTCGAATGTCACCTGAAACAGTCAGCAATTCATCTCCCTTTGAGCCTCTTTTTCAATAGGTCACATTGATTATAATGTATCACGAGATTATCTAAAATGTACCTCCATAATGAAGGAGATATAAGAACGAAAAGGATCACAAATAAAAATAACTATTATCGTGTACTAAATTTACATATAATTCATTTTCAACTATTGAAAAATGAACACATAATTACGGGCACAGCTCCAATGTTCGTGACATAATTACGCGGTATTTCTTAAACCGTCGAATTTCGAACTGATTTTCCACAAAGGAGAAAAGAAGGGACTCGTTATACACGACTACGGAATAACCACATTCTTTGACGGTCCATTTTTTCCCGTTTCCTGTTCTTTGTGAAAAAAGAGGGAGACACTGCGGTAGCCCGATTTATCGCTGGGCAGTGAAGGTCGTTAAAAGTTTTTTGTCAGGCAGCGGAGTAAATCCATCCAGCATCGATTAAATTTAAAACTCGCGCGGAATTCCGGTGTGTTAACGAGATTGCTTATTGACCCGCGAATTTAAATGTCACGCTCGCGGTTATTAAGAATTTTTTTTCACACCGCCCTTTTCGTCGATTATTTTTCGCGCGACGTCACGACGGTTATTAGTGGCGTATAAATGCCCGGAGAATGAAGTATTAATGCAGCGTTATTGCTGATGAAAGATCGCACGCTGCAGTGATTCTTGGCAATGTTTCGCGCCATCATTCGGAACTACTCTTTTATAATGTTTTTCATTGACTAATGAAACAAACATGTATTAACTTGCTCTAGAAGTATTTCGGTACTCTACACTTTATCGGTGAATTACTATACACAAACAATCCAGAATTATCGAGGAACCTTGATACCCGTCGGTCTTAAATATTCGTGCCAACAGGCATTAATAAAGGTACCGTGAATCTTTCCGAAATGTTGGCGCGCAAATATCACCCATGAGATTTCAGCATATCACTGGGCGTCCGTCCGTACTTTGACGGAGAATAAAAGCCCGTCCTGCATCGTAACTAGCCTGTGGACACAAGGAGACAACGGGAACAGTAAATTTTACAGCTACTTTAGTCAATAAATCGTACGCTGCGATGCATCGTTAAGCGCGTCGTCGTCGTCGTCTCCTTCCAACGCGCCATGTAAACTGCAGCCATAAAACTACGCAGGTGTAAAGGGAAGCCCGCTGGAACGAGAAATTGCTCGTGGGCATTTTGCAGTTAGTTTTACCTTGGGCAATTTCACTTTTGCTTCGATGCTGCTTACGCGAGCAGCCCTGTTTATAAGGTCAGCGTCGCATCGTTTATCTCAATGGAGGAGAGCTGTCGACATATACGAGTGAGAGGAAAGTAACTCGTGTCGACTTAAAAAGCTCCAAGGGTGAATGAGTGAGAGCGAGAGTCGAAGATAGTTGGGCAAATGGCGCGAGAAATTTGTCATTCCGCCGTGACAGCTGGCGAAAGAGTATGTTACGCTTTTTCCAGCTTTAGGTGTGGCACAGGTAAAAGCCAATCACTGTCTATTGAATGAAGCCCTCCCACCCTTTCTCATTTTCAGCAATCCCGAAAAATCCGATATGTCCAAAATGTCACAGATAAAATTACACTTGCTACATTTATGTTTCCGAAAGATAAATAAGCTTTTATCTGTTATAGAAGCGATTGTACATATCTGCGTTTTGAAAATCAATTGAAGTGACAATTGAAGTGACAATTGATGAAATTAAACTTGACTTATTTTATATTTCAAAAAACTATTAAGCTATGTTTCTACTGTTTCTTCGTAAAGGAATACAAAATATTGCCAGACACAAATAACTTCAGCAATCTAATAGGGGTTAAAAAAGGATTAATATAATTTTCGATATAAATTTGTGAAAGACAGCATAACGGCAATTGGGGGCAGTTCGGTCTCCCGGCATTAATCCCAATCCTCCGTAATTCCGGTTTCCTCGAAAGCGGCAATTCAAATCCCATATTTCCCGAGAATTCCCATTGCTCGTTTTAAATAATCGTTGCACAATAAACAGAGGCTTGTTGAAGACTTTTCTATTGCCGCCAATGTACGAGCAGTTTTGTACAGCAAATGCAATCGGTTTTCCGGGCTCCGTGGAGCTCTCGAGTTACGGGAATGCATTACGTGGCAACGAGATTGCGATTACACGAATTTAATATGCATGAAACCGATTAGGTTGTTCGTGCAATCGTACTCCGCACACTTTATATTTTTACGTATCACGCGACACACCTTTAACCCGCGTCAAGCTAATGATAAAGTATTTTTAAACCTACTAACTTTTTCATTCGACCTTTTACACGAATGTCAGAAAGATAATTTCTCAACTTTTGTAAACTTTTGTAAACCTATACATCACAATTACATCCAGGTTTCCTCTTCCGACACAAAAAGTACTTTTAATAATCTCGCACGTACAGCATAATTAAAATAGACACACAACGCCCACGACATGCAGATTTCTTGTACGCCTTATTTAATTTCCACGCGCGCACGAACCGTGAGGAGAAAATGAAGAATGAAGAGTGAGAATGAAAAATGTGGCTCGATGATAACCCGAGAGCTTATTGCAGCCTCCCATTATTTTCTCCGTGATACTAGGGCGAACTTTTATTATCTCTTTCGCGGCAGTGACAAGTCGTGCTCGCTTGTAGTTTCCTCCTCTAATTAGCAGTCACTCGCGAAAAGAACATCCGGAAGACAAGGGGCGAAGGAGATCTGTGAAAGCGAGCATTCCGACACTTGTAAGCTCGAGAGTCCTCGCGGAGCTCTTTTCATGACGACACTACTACTCCATTCACGAACC
Source organism: Ectemnius cavifrons (assembly GCA_964023945.1). Classification (NCBI taxonomy): domain Eukaryota; kingdom Metazoa; phylum Arthropoda; class Insecta; order Hymenoptera; family Crabronidae; genus Ectemnius; species Ectemnius cavifrons. The sequence continues at coordinate 6,288,339 of OZ030380.1, read as the reverse complement.
TGGTCACAACAGCAAAATCTGAACTCTCACGCGCTTCTACTACTTTCCTGATTTCCTTCTTACAGACAATCGCTAAAATACGACATTATGCTCTGTAAACGCACTCTAACGCTCTCCTACCGATAATTGCATTTTCTTGTACAGAACTTCTTGTGTGCCAACTATCTTTTCCTCGTTCTCTCTTTTACCCTCTCGATTACGATCTCGACATATCTGATTTATGTGTCTCGGCTGATTCGACTATAGCACAGTGAATCTACGATTTTCTTGGCTCGCCCATTCGAGCGATTCGATGGCGCACGAGAAACAAATATACTTTGGGTGGATCGGTTGCTCATACTGCCGAATCGTGAAGCCTGCGCCAAACTCTTTTTTGCAGGCCTCGTATTCTGATCAACGAGAAATCAGACTCGTAGAGCTAAGAATAGTGTGGTCATTAGTATGAGCCGTTCGATTTGAAGCGAAAGTATTTCTCGACTTATATATCAATCACTTCGATTCATAAAACATCCTTGTTGGCGTCTGATATCTTATTCCGCCCAGAGAAAAAGAGTTTCTTTGTGTCCGCCTTTTTCATAAGATTCGCAGAATGAGTTGCTGTATCGAATACTGCTGGAAATCTGGGTCGGAACGCCAAGCCAGAAACCTGGGTGGGTGGAATATACTAATGAACTTTCATGTACATACGGAATACACTATTGCCGCGACCTATGGAAGCATACCAACTGTTCTTTACAAATAGCTTATCAAAGGAATGAGTAAAAATTGCCAACCATCCCCCTTTTATACATCCCAAAACGTATTTCTACAAAAGTGCTTTTGAATTTGAACATTTCCAGGGTTCACCCACCGCGAGCTTTCTCTTCTGATTTCCGAATACATAGATATTACAAAGAGAATCAGAAGAAAATATCAATCGAGGATATGAAAACAACATTCTTTGAATCCCTCAATTGCATTTGTATGAAGTTGAAGCAAAACTTACCTCCCTGGTGCCCTTCTTCGATCGTTTCCTTTCGAGCTTTGGAGTCTGAGGTAGCAGGGTGTAATCGCCTCCGGTGCCACCGCTGCGTTGCCTGGTGAGTGGTTGATGTGAGAGCAAGGGCACCCTGGCTGGTGGCGAAAACGGAACAGCCTGCGGTAGCAGGGTGTAGCCGACATTCTGGCCCTGCGTGAATGGCGAGGTCGCCGGGAAATGGTTCGCCACGACGGGCGCCCAGTACTGATGCGAGTGCCGGGCCGGAGAGCTCCCTGTGGACAGAGGACATTCCGTTCACCCATTGCCGAGTTCTTTAATTGCTGGTCGATAACGAGGGCCGTGGAAAAATGCGAGAGCACCAGGATCCTCCGGGGGCGGCACCGGCAATTCTACTAGTTCAATTGGTCTTTTAATTTCGCTGACGATTTCCGACTGAACGAGTAAAATCGCTCGCCCCGGAAGATCGCCATTAATTTCCCGCGTCACGTCCGCCTCGGTGTGGAAAAGGACTTTTTCATCTGCTCGAGAGTACGAGTAATGAAGAAGCACGGGGTGTAAAAGGGCTTGAAGAAAGTGTAGTGTTGGGAATAAAAAGAGAGAGAGGAATGAGAGAATGGATATACTTACTATCGCTACGTGGATTACTGTGCCTTCGTTGAGCCATCCAGTTGGTGGAGCGTACTCTTCCGGCAGTTTCAGTGTTAACGGCGTCGACGCTAAGACTTCTGGCGACGCCCCTGTAAGGATTCGACGTGGTTGTCTCACTGGTCGCGGCGACACCAGCGAGCTGCTCGTTAAGGGCGTACAACTTGGACGTAATGTCCTTACCGATGAGGGTGTTGAGGACGACCTTAAGTAGCGAGCGGTGCCTGAGTACCCTGAGCAACTTGAACCTCGTCCAGCAGATGTACGTGCTGGACTCCTCCGCGCGTATCGTTACTTGGAAGACGTTGTTCATGGCCTCGTGCATGGCCTCCCATTCAGGCGAGTCGACGAACTGGTACGCCCGCACGTAGTGCAAATGCGTCCCGTCGCAAGTCACTTTCAGCCTGAAATCAGAGACACGTACATCCTAAAGTTTTGTACACTCAAAGGCAATTTTACGTCCAAGAAAGTTCTTAGTGAAAAAGAAATGCGTGGAATATCAAAATCTAGTCAACACTTGGATGTTAAAGAGTTCCGTGAATCTTTGAGAAGAAGGAAACTTAAGTGAATTTAAGCAAACTCTAGCTTGAAACTGATCTTCGGCAGGAGCTATGTGGTTCGACTTAGAATCGGGGGCATACACTGCTAGGCACGCAACGATCTACTCGGCCTCGCTGGAAATTGCTTTCCGACTCTTATCGAACAAAATGTATTCCGAAGCCTTAAAACATCAGCTCGAAGGAAGTCCAGATTGGACGTAGTATCTGATCGAAATTTGCTTTTGTCTTCCTCTTGACTTTAAGGAAACTACCTTTCATGGTAATGAATCACTCAAATGCAAAATTACGTAATAATACTTGAGAATTACTTTTATTTATTAGGATGTAATTGATATAATAAAGGAGTAATAAATTATTAAAGATGATTTGAATACTCACTTGCCACGCAGGAGTATTGACAGTCTCTCGTTCGCAGGACTGACACCCTCCGTTGCGTAAGTCTGGCCAGGGTCGAGCTTGAATATACTCGCTTCCTTGGCTAGCTCCTGGAAGTGCTTTTTGCTGACCTTGTAAGGCTTGAAGAGCTTCAAGTAGAGATCGGCTAGCTCTGGGCTAAGGGCAGGTGGCAGAAATCGGCAGGCAAGTATCAGCGAGTGTATGCCATTGAGGAGACCCAGGGCCAAGCACCACAGCATCACGTCCAAGGCACATATTGTGAAACCGGCCCATAGTGCGCCCAACAGGAATCCCGCCGTTAATAAAGTGCGCAGTGCTAGCACCGAGGCTTTAAATGAACGTGGCACCAAGAACGCTGCAGCGAAGAAGAAATTCGCCGCCTGTAACAAAGCAAACACGAAAAATTACACCACGAATCTTTATTTCTAAACAAATATTTCTAAAACTTCACTTGCAATCCCAAATTTATAAACTAATTTTATCAAATGTAATCAAATAAAAATAATTACACAGATATCAAATCACAAGAAAATATATCTGACCTGGAAGAGTTTGTGTTGCGCCGCTTCCCATTCGTCGCAATAACTACCGGTGATCTGCACCGTGGAGTTCAGCCGTTCGGTGACGTTGCTCGCCTCGGTGCCATTCCAGACGTCCACCCAGAGTTCCGTGTAGTTTAAGTCGTTGAGCGAGTAGCCGCCCAGGTTGGGCAGCGCACTGTAATTGAAGGTATAACCTTCGGTGGAGTATGTCGTCGACGTCGGGCTGGTGAACGGCGTCGTCGTCGTGGACGACAGGAGCCCGCTCGCGGACGTCGGAGCATCAGTCGTATTCGCCATTCTTCGTCGTGGACGCGTCGCACGGGCCATCACCTTCTTCCACTGTAAGCAGAACGACGAATGAATTGTCGATTGTTTCGAATTGTTCCGACTGTGTTCTCAGGTAGCATCCTGGCAGATTACAAACAAAGCACCCTTGACTTTTACGACCTATTGTTCATCGGGGTCGTATACCTGAGCTCGACGCCAGGTCATCGAAGGGTCATTACAAGGTGACGCAGTTACCTTTTATTTAGGACTGTCGTATGCCAGTTCTTTTTATTAGACATATAATTATTTTTATATATTTGCGCACATATAATATGTATAATAATGTTATGTTTCTACAATTACTAGATAATTTATAATAATCGTCTTTTAGATATTTAATTACTGTAAACTGTCTGCATACTGGACAGTTGAGAGAAACTGTGGCGCACAGATATATTTCAATTACCACTTTATATCATTCGATTTTTCAAATACCACAGTGTTGGTATCCAATATCCTTCTTCAGCAGACCGTTAGTAATAGCAATGCAACTATAATGAATAAATCACCCAGTTAATTGAAGCATAATATAATATCATCAAATAAATTCCAGCTCATTACTCCTGACGAGATGCTGGTACGCTTTTAAGCGTTCCCGAACGTTCGACATTATGCCATCGGCATTGCAAAATGATGGTCGTGTCCCGATTTTAATTTAACAGACGAATGATTTACTATGATATAATAAAGCCGGCGATGTTAATTACTGAACGCAGCAATATCCCAACCCCGGCATGCGTCGCCTGTAAAATATCTCCGAGCCAAACATTCCAATGGCGGAAAAATCTGTATAAAAGTTGCTGCGAAACTGCGCAACGAGCGGAATAGTAATTTCGTTTCCGTGCACGCGTTCCTTCGGCGCTGCGATATCTGGATCGTAATAATTCCGGGAGCCTAGGCGGAATAATAATTTCGCAGCATCCCGGAAAACAAGGTCGCCGGGGAATGAAAACATTCGTTAGGTGCAGATGGGAGAGGAGCGAGTGACAGTTGCGATACAGTGCATCTGGCGAAGCTGTGGGTGGCGTTTCCTGGTGGGGAACGAAGGGGAACGAAGGCTGGGAGAGTAGAGCGTGGTATGAAAGATGCAACCGGTGCGCGATTTATCTGCCTAGGCTATCGATATTCGCGTCAAAACATGCTATGCATGCGCGCCAGGGGAGAGGAAGAGAGAGAGAATGTGAGAGAGGGCGTCAATATTTTCCAGGCGGCACCAGTCGGCCACAGGGAGCGGAGATTTAATGCCAATGCAATTTGTCCGTCGCATGGCATTTCCTTCTCCGCTTCCCTATGCTTCTCGCTCGCTCTTCTCTTCCGCTGACGCTTGCCGCTCGACTCTCGACTCTCGACAGCCCAACACACGTTACGCGCCCCCTGCGAACACTCGCTGTTCATTGAACCGGCAACCAGCCACTCGTGCACCCCCGGAAACCCACGGATTCCCGTCACCCCCTTTGATGAAGCATCGGCTTGACGATTTGTATCACTAATTACGCGCCGGAGTTATGGCTTTAATTAGGAAGCCGCTGCCACTGCTTCTTTGGAGCTGGCAATTCGAATGCTTGTAGGATCTAAGCTTGGAATACTTCTCGGAATAAAGAATACCTGTTCAACCTCGTGCAAAAAACAGAGAAGTTCCTAATGTCATGCTTTCACTGTACGAAATATGATTAGTGAACTTTGTATGTGGAATGACAAATTTTTAGGTTTTCTGAAAGTACGTTATTTTATATTACAATATACAATGGAGAAGTGACAATTTACCTTTGATTTAGTCATTCTTTTAGAAGTAAAATTAATTCTCGAAACTCTCAAATCTACGATCACTTTGGATATTTTTTTTAGTTGACTCGGAATAAAAATGGGAATACTGTTAGGTATTAGATATCAATGAGAGATCAAGTACGAAGAGTGGACGCAGAGTAGGCGCGGATTAATCGACAACTGTGACACGTGAGTTTGAAATGCGAGGAGCTAGTGTTGCCTTGCAACAATTGATAGCTCTTGGGAAGTATCCAGCATGCGGTGTACTTCATTTTTGGAACACGGGAGACGAGCTTTTCAATCTGCTCGCGTACAGGGGTTTTGCCGCTTGTTTGCGGAACGTGAAATATCGTAGCAAGATTCTCACATCACCGCTCCGTCAGACTACTTGTGTCGATGGCTGAACTTCCCCTCGGCTATTAATCTCGGAAAATCCTTCTTTATGATATCAATCGGCTAATAAATTTCACAAGATGACATACGTCGAGTGCCACGTGCGTTAATCGTATAACACTGCCAGCAAAACTCGAAATCTTTAATGCCATCAATAAATTCGTAGGAACTGAAGCTGCTTCCAAGAGAAAAGAGGAGTTTGCTTTCGAGACTGTCCCAGGTGACGAATGTGCGAGCTGCATCTACATATTCTAGTTCAAACTTTAGGAAACCAAGTTTCATGCGCAGTGTTCTACTTCATCTCGTGACTTCGACTTTCCTGGGAATGAGTTCGGAGACAAAGTGCAAACTTGGACACGTTTCACTCGTATACATTCTTCGATTTTCTGCTTAATGTGAAATACTTGAAAAAACTACTTGAAAATGTATTCTTCCACAATTCGACAATACATATACTTTTCAGTGTCAATAAAAATAATAAAAAATCGAGAATAATATTTTTAAGATATCTAGTTTTAGCCCTTTGCAGTCAGATTGTCACATTTTCAGGTATTTTTATCGTGTCAAGCTGAACATAGAATCACAATAAGATAAATCCTAAAATGGGCACACTTCAGAAAGGGATGACGAAATCACTGCCTTAAAGTCTCCACATTTATCGTCGGGCTTCAATAATTTATAAGAGCGTCCACTCATCCTCTCCTTTTAAAGGAAATATTTTATTAAAGATGATACCACGACACTCCTTCCAATATTAAAGTATTCAGCGCCGCTCAATTTCTTCTATCACGATTCTCGAATACCAAATTTCATCATTAATATTGATATCAAGTAGCTAAGTGTTTCACGCACTTGAGCAGAATTGATGCATTGACAGAATTGAGCTTGTATTGTACGACAGGCGACGGACAGATTTTTTTGGCTTAAAGTTCAGATTCGAGAAAGGGGAACGCGTCTTTCAAGGAAACAGCTTTTCAGTGGAGTTTTGGTGAAGATGTTCCTATTTCTCAGAGAGAAACGTTCTTTCAATATAGCGCGAAAGACGTTCTGCTTTGTGGGGAAAAGTGTACACGCTTGTTAGTCATTCTCGAGTAAATCTAAGACGCGCGCGTTCTTGTGTTCCATTTGAATCCCTTTTCGACAAACAAACGATCCAGCTACAGTTAGACCCAAGTTTTCTACAAGAAAGTATTTCACACGTGGTTGAAATAATCCACGGCACATCAATATCGTTTTGTTTGTGTAGCACATATCTATTTTAAATAATATCACACTATTTTCATGAATCATGAGAGCTAGAAAAGCTATTTTATAGTCAAGTTAACTCAACGTTATAGCTATGCTGAAATTCGGTTGGACTCGCCGTGTGTCACAGGTCGTTGGAGGCAAATAAGCATAGAAACACGAGAGCAGTACCATTTTTCATCTCTGCCCGAATCTTTTCATCTAGGAGTACAAATTTGGGTTGAACTCGCTTCCAAGTTTTCTCATATAACATCCCCGATATTGGCCTTACGTCGAGAACTATCGAACTAGTGACTGATTGATTTAATGATAAACGATTCCCTGATACCGCGGTACCGAAGTACATGCATTTGGCAAAAGGCATGCTTTGTAATGTCTCGTTTAATGAGTATAATTTTGAAACATCTTCCCGATTCTCTATTATAAATATTAAAGCGAGCAAAGGTATTGGAAAGAGGGTGGTCGATCGAAATGTTGAAAAAGGATGTACCATTAGCGCTGCTGCTTGACGAATTTTACCAAAAATCAATAGCCGCTTCGTGACTAAGCGTTTACTCACAGCAGTCTTCACACCTCTGCCTTCAACCATTCTACCAACGTGCGAGGAAAAGCATACGATAATTTTTTCCTCAGCTTTTTTCTTCAATTTCTTTGTCATAGTTATACCCGATTCCAGACCAGACTAAACTTCGTCAGTTGTTCTTGCCAGACAAATGTAGACACTTCGTGTCTCCTAGGTACGTGTTACATTAAAGAAGTCTCACCTTGAGAAGAACTTGAATCAATTCAATTAGGTAACTTTCCAAGCGTCAATCGTATGGGCTCGAACATGAACGAATTCCAACAGAAGCAAACTTTACGAATGATTTCGAAATTCGCTCGATGAGGAGCGGAAGCGAAAGTTTCCGGAAATCCGGCTTAAAGTAATCAGAAGAGGAAGTTTATTCGATAGTACAAGTTTGGTATCCAATTGTCTTAATTAGTTTTTCATTGCAGACACTTTTCAGTCGGTACTCTCAGTGAACTTTCTTCCCGCCAAATGCCAAGGTAATTTTCTAAGACGAGCGGCAACTATTTAACTGTGAATATGAGTTCTCTAAAAGGATGACATATCAGGAAAAGTGGGATGATAATTGATGACACGCAAGATCTTAGAGAAAAAGCTCTAGCAGGCCTTATTTCTCCGAGTCTACGTAATAGACTGAGTACAATTTCTCGCCGAAACATCCTTGCCGGTTTCGCCGAGCAGGAGAGATAATCGGGTTCCTCTTAATTGGATCACTCCACCGTACAACACGCACACACAGTACTCTCTCGCACGCTGCTTCGATGAGAAAGGGAGCATGAAATAGAGTAGAGTGAGCGAAGCGTTGGATGAAGATATCTTTGCTCTGGGATTAAAACTCGATCGAGTCTGATCGACATGGGAAATAATCTCAAGCGAAAAAATAGATTCCAGTCGATTCTCTCATGAGGGACTGAATCTTTAGGTTCATGTAGTAAAGCACTATTTCTATCTGTATGGTTTTTGTTTACTGTGAAAAGGGTGAACTTTTTCCAAGTTGTACGACCAGGCCAACATATGTCTGTGTTAAGTTTTTTCTAAATCAAGGATTCTTTACAGAAAATTATTCCAAATATGGTGCAAGATGGATTCTTTTCTCACTGCGTTAAAATCGAGAAAATATAACTGTAAATATAACTAGTTTTATTTTCTAATTGTACTATTCTTTAATCTAGCTCTACAAAAAAAAATACTAAGAAATTTCAGGATTGGCAAGAGGATGAACTTTTCCCGTTTCAATTCGATTTACTGACCCTTTGTGGCAGAGTGGAGTATACGAAGTGGCTTCCACATGACGTGGCACGATCGCAAATCATGCTTGCCGCATTCATAGGCTGGAATGCGTGTGGCTGTGTGGTGGCTAGGTGTGTACATTAGGCGGTAGATTCGGCGACACGAGCATTTGGACGTACGAATCGAGGAATTCGAGGCTCTGGCCGCGTGCTCCGGGCTCCGGCGGCTTTCAGCCTTGGAGGGTTTAGTTTCACGGACGATGTACGCTTCCAGTCCAGCTCCTCTCAAAGTAATATTCGAAATGCCGAAATGCAGTCCCCCACGATTATGCGACATCCAGACAAATGGGGACGCGCGGATCGATAAAGAGAAATTTGATCACCGGCCCGCGTATGCCAATGCATACATATTTCCAAGAGTGCAGTTTCATTCCCACTTTATGGCGATCCGGAGTCGACTGCGTGCACTTATCCTGTAGCTTATACACATATACATGTTGAGTTACTCGTGGAAATATTCCAATATTCATGTGTGCTTCGTGTATTTATCCGGAATTTGGAATGATCTAATGCAAGGGTTGAAAATATTTCTCTCTCTTCCTGTGGAGTTTTTTCCCGATCAAAAAGGGCTGTTTGGTACTATTAAATAAGAGCAAGGGTCAAGTACACACATTAGTGTTTTGCTCTTAGGCATTGCAAAGCACTAACACCGCGTATAAATCATCAAGTAACACCACTGAAATCTAACGGTCACGTCTCATGAATATTTATGAGGTCCGCAAAGTTCCGATCTACCTAATGTTCAATGAGTGTCGCCTCATGATACACACGCACATTTTAGCTTGGAATTGCAAATTATACTCGTGCGATAGTAACTAATCCCAGGAAATTATATTAAATATTTTAGACCAACTGATATAAATCGAGGTGATATATTTCAGTACTAAATCTACCAATTCGTAAAGAATGCTTTAATGCAGAAATCCTTGGAGGAAACTAAGAAAAAGAGAGGGTGGAATTTGGAGAGTGTGTGTTTGCTCACGCAGCAACTGTTTGTTCTATGGGAGAAAAAAGGCAGAATCTCTGGGATCTTCATGGAGAGGCAGTGGTCGAGACTTAGCCGCAGTATAGGGGATTCGTTTTCCCTAGGCCCCGGAGGGATGGTGCTCCCGGTAGATATCTGGAGAGTGCCCGATCTTTGCTTATGATGCTCGGTAATTTGTGTTAGCACGTTCTACTTGGAACCCCCATCATTTTTATTTCACCTGACCCTGCTATCCCGCACTGCTGACTAAGCCACCACTGTATTACACCATTCCTTTCTACCTGATAGGAAGAACCGCAAAAAAGGACTGTTCCAAAGCCGTCTATAGACGAAAGATTTATCTATCAACTTTGGAACAGCATATTTCCAGAGTATCAGAAGCTTATTCTTCTCGGTAGAAATAAAAGGAAGCTATAACATTTCAATTATTAAAAACATAATTTACATATGCTCAAAGATATATTTTTATAAATAACCGAGTGAATATAAAATCGACTAAATAATCACGCAAGATTTCATTCTGATATGTCGGATGAAAGCTATCCAATTCCTACTGTAATCGATGAATACACGTTGCGTGTGCAAGACAGAAACAGCTTACGCGCGAGATGATTCCCACTTGCGAGGTTGAACAAGGTGCGAACAGCCGGGAGATCCGCTGTCAGGGAAATTGCGTACATTGCACGAGGTATCCATTACGGAGCGCCTGAGACTCCGCACGCGCGCACTCACGCCAAGCATTTACATACACAGGTACTAGGGAATGATGTGTCGACGGGACTTCGCGTGACGAGCCAATGCTGAAAGCCGCATGTTCTGTCAGCCGTAACACTAACATTGGAAAATACTTTGGCCATTGCTGGCGTGCGTATCCCTCTTTATCAGGTGCGGCCATTCGAATTGTCCCTATCAGAAGTAAACACGACCCCATGAATTACGTGATGCTCGCTCATTTGCATATCGCCCTCCAAATCTCAGGGTCATTTAAACACCCTACACATTTCTCTCCCTCGTTCCACCCTGTCAATTTATCCCCTCGGCCAGTAGAAATCTAGATAAATTTTCAGCAAACCCAGATAAACTTTTGGATTATTGGAAATATGTCTGATAAGGTTCGACTTCTATTCGATACTAAATTATCTGGTTTGAGTCTGGTTTCTTAAACATACAGCACCCTTCTGCTGGCGATTCTGTCCTCTCGATGGGGTTGTTTACATACGCAACCCCCAACAGCTAGTTCACAAAGTGGACAAAACCCCTTGAGTATGCTGGATATAAACAGAGTGTAAAGCAGCATTGCCGTGCTTTTGACAGGGTTGACAGGCTGCTCAATACAAAAAGTGACGAATGTCAACAGCTATTTTCGTAATTAGAGATTGTACAGTTTCTTACATAATGTAAGACTATTTTTTTTGCAGGAATTTTCTAGCTGTCTAACGTATTTGGAAGTCGGCATTGTTAGACGGATCTGTTCGTGAACCAGAAAACCTTTGGAAATTTATGAACGAATTCTTCAGACTCATCCAGCGCACCTACATTCTCACTAACTCGGAACGAACTCGATCTCCTTTTCCAAGAGAAGCTAGTCTATTCCTTTTGCAGAGGAATTCACCTGGGCTTTCCGCAGAGCAAATAGAGTAATAGCTATCGAATGGAGTAACTACGTGGGTTGCCCGTCTGAATTTTTCCATGGTAAGCGGAATGTAACAGCAACTGTAAGTATCATCGAGAAAACATCTGTTGGAAATGTTCAGGTTATCAAGAACTATATCGAGAATTCCATACATCGGTTTCGGTTGGATGGAGAGTTTTCCAAGTAAAACGGATTTACCTGGCGAACTGCATAATTCCCGAAGACATCAGGGAATGGAAGACTTGACAGACTGGCTAAAGTGCATCTACATATTTAAGGACATTCCATTAGTCTCCTTTGAGCCGGAGCGAACGGGGAACGCTTATATGAGAAGGGAGGCTGGGGAAGAGGTCAGCCGTTGATCTTGAGGGAATGAAGCTTTTGTGAACGAACGGCCCGATAATGATAGTACGCGGCTCTGCGGATGTGCACTCTTTCTTTAAAGGTGATTCTCACGGATGAAAGTGCTATAAACTCGATTACAGTCACTGTGGCGAATATTCGCCTGCAAAACGAGGATAAACGGGAGTGGAATGTGGGGCGGGAAGCGAGACAACGCGCGACACAAAGCGGTAGATCACAATTATCTCGTTGACATCCAGAGATGAAGGGGTGAGGTAGCGAACCATGCGAAAGCTGGCATTTTCAGTTTTTCAGAGACGCTGAAATATTGCATCGCGTCCGGCACGAAGAAACGGAAATACACTTTTTTCTTACTTGAAATATGAGACAGTCGTTATAGCGGAAGAATGTTTACGGTATGACTGCATTGAGTGACGTTACAACCAACTATGTCGCCAAAGATTCATTGGTGTACCATGCGGCGCGGAAATGTACATATGTCATAGTTCATCATCTGATCTTTAACTGACTCTTCGTGAAATCTGAACTAATGCTAATGCTGGAGTTGAAATTTTATTTGCCAATTGTTTAATAATATTACAAATCTATATATATCACCTTACCTACTCGAACCAACTAACACCACAAATTAATACTAGTTTATATTTGACTAGTATTACTGAAGCAAACGAAACTAACTCACGACTTTGAATTACATCCAAGCTAATGGAAAAACAAAAAACCGTTGCCGTAAATCTACTAATAAAGAATCGAAAGGAAACCTCTTCTCGAAGTTCGTCGATTAAAGGTTTCCGATAATTAAATCTCCAGCGAGTGCCAAAATAGTGAATTCTCTAAAAACAATTCGTCGCTCACGTGATCCTCCGATCGAAGCGTTTCATCGTCCCAGTTAAAGGCGAGGGAAAGATCTGCGGGATATTCCGTAGTCAACGGTGGGAAGCCGAGGGCCGAAGTAGGGAATTGCAATCGGGCAAGTGATCAGGCCGCCCGCCGAGCAAAGAGTGCCGATCCTTATCCTTATCCTGCTCGAATGACGGGCCTAGAGCAACCCTATATCTTATTGAGACTGCCGCTGGTAGGCCAAGATCCCATTTGACCTGGCGGCGCTCATAAGCTCCTCAGGGATGAATTCTTGCTCCAAAGAGCTTTAGCTACATTTCAATCGTCTACGATATGCTTTTTAATTGCAGCTGACCTTAATAACCAGAACCCTATTGCCATCCTCTTGTACAGAGTGATTTAGTTCCCTTTGAATTACTATTCTTGGGAATTACTCTGTTTTGTGGAGAATAATTATAAATTAGCTAATATTTTTAATTATACACGAATAACTATTCTTTCTTATGTTCTGTATATAAAAATGCTGATATCGAAGCTTCACCAAAATAAAGTTCAAGTCATTTAAATCAGTTGTCGCCTGTTTTGTTTGAAGCTTAAAAGGATTGATGTCAAGTAAATCACAGCTTCACATTGAACGAATGCTTTCAGCTTGCTGGAATTCAAGTAACTTGAATAATGCCGACGAGGTTTTAACAGAGGAATGCGAATAGAGCTGAGCAAACCACACACGAGTGCACGCAAGCTGCACACCCCAACTACCTTGATTGACGTTCATTGTAATTATCGATAAGCAATCAGGAGGCAATTACACATCCAAATGCACCGGAATTCTATCGAGCACGTCGATTCCAAGTACGCCAGGCGATCCATGAATCATCCGGAAGGTGAGGTTTCGTCCCGATTTCGTGACCACCCGGAAATCCATTGTGCTGTACGAGAGAAAGATGAATAGGAAGAAAATGGTAAGAACCAGGAACAGTATTATTAAAGAACTGGGTTGGGCCTATTAATAACCCACCCAGTATGTAATTCGTGATTGCTGATACTACGCCGCACAAGCGTAATTGTGATTGATGGATCAAGGCAATCATTTGGAACTCGCTGAAGGACCGATTCCCATTAGATTCGCGAAGAATCTAATGATCATTATGAAACTCTTGCGGCTGACACGGAAAGTGAATATTAAGAGGCACGCTTTGTACTGCGAATTAGTTATCGTGATATTTAATCAGGAGGAAATTAATCTAAAAGTGTGAAACACTATGTTAAACACTTTTATGTATGTCATCATACCGAAGTATATGTATATCTGACATCTAAAAATCGAATTCAATTTCTTAACACAGTGACAGGTTACGTTTGATATTGAAAAAAGAGTAGAAGTCAATCTAGAAAAAGGAATCCTGCATTTGGGGGAGGCGGGGAATGAAAAAGCCTGAGGAAAGAGGGTCAAGGGCGTAAACGGAAGGTCTGCCCTGTCGAATTTCCGCATGGCCGATGCAATCTTGCTGATACGAAATCCGATTAGTCTTTCCTATGCGGAAATACTGAGAATCGAACGGCGATATCGAATTATCTCGGAGGTGTATCTCGCACCCCTATTCATGTCCAAGTAGACCTGACGCTCAATTGGCCTAACTGCTTTCATCTTCATTCACAGCTGCCCTTTCTTTACTCGAAGCTATCACACGAAATTCATATGTTGCATTTATCGACTTCCCGTCCAGTGAACCAATGACTCGACTGAATTCATAGATAGTGATACGTCTTGACCAAAAAGATGTATTAAAGATTAAGTCAAGCAATAAGGCTTTATTATCCAGTTGCTCTAGTTAATCTATGAAATTGGCGAACCTTGGCCGCGCCTTTGCAAAATATCAGATCGAGCATAAAATTATAGCTCGGACCTTGATTCCACACCACACGTGCAGAATTTAGTTCAACCTTTATAGCTCGGCTCTACTATGTGGCTACGCTGGATCATTGAAAATGGCAAGGGAATGTTAATGCAGCAATGAAAGGGTGACGAGGGTTTAATGCGTCTCTCCCTAAAGGGTAAGCCCATTAAATTATTACCGTGACAGATATCCACTGTTAACCCAGTTAGGATGATTTAGTAATTCGATCTAGCACTAGTCGAGCGTCCAGGGACACTTTGATTTGTTGAGCGCTCGGAGCTTTGTCAAGTTCTAGATCTTCACGGAGGCGAATTCGGATCACGCGTTCCGCCCGATTGATTCCCCGATGCCATCGTATATGCCACGGAGTTATGACAGAATGCATACGTCTCAATGAGTCATGTTGCATTCCTGACGCCGATGCACTAAGAATAATATAATCCCTGCGGCATAACGCTTTACACAAAGGAACAAGTGACACTGGTGTATTTCAATTCAACGGCCTTTAAGAGAAAAAATCTCTGCTCCCAGACGCATGTTAAATAAGTGGTCATTAAGTCAGTGTTCCCGCCGACTGCAGAATACGAAATTGTCTCGAGTGGTATGTTTCTCAGGTGAATTAAGTGGAAAAGAGTCGTTCGCAAGTTCACTTATTGTTAAGTGTCAAAAATTAACCCAGTTTTTAGTCCTAATTGAAAAGTGGCACATTGTTCTCCAATCTTTGCTTTCTATTCCCCCGAAATATCAACAGAATTTCTCATCATTCAGCCGCTCGAATAATTAGATATTTGGTTATTTAACTGTTGAAAAGCTGACTCGAGTTACGCGCAATTGATTTTATGATTTCACGAATATGATTCGTCTATTTGATTCACAGCGCGTTTATGGTAACGATTATTGCACCAATTTCTCGACACGCGCGATACGTTGGAAATTGAACCATCTGGGAAACATATCTGCGAATAACAACCCATATATTCGAGGTGAAATCGCTCGGTTAAACTCTCATCCAAAACTCAGCAGTACATTGCGCATTTCATCGGGAAATAAACTAATTTTGGAGACTGCGGGGTGAGATATCTGCTAATAGGTTGTTGGCCACTTTACACCGGGAAATAAAGTAATTTCAGGGGATGAAACGGTGAAATATCTTCCGGGGCAGATTTTCGGTCGCTTGTTTTTCTCCTGGCACAAGGAAAGCCGTGTAAATCAAAGTGTCGTTAAACGTACACAACTGCCGGGCTTGTTTACGCTTTGCGAATGTCCCCGCTGGCAATCGGAGTGTTCGACCACGCACGAATCTAGATTAATTAAAAGTTAATTCTCGTGATTGGCTAAGCGGATGCCGAATTCCATGGAGCGAATGCGAAAACAAGGCTCCAGTTTATGCAGGATATATACCGAGCACAATGTCCTGTCAAACAATGAATCATCGTATTATTAAAAGCACTTTTACAGAATGATACTATATAACGTTTAACAATGAAAAAAATATCGAAAAAATCTCTATTCAGATCAGCTTTCGTTTCCATATTTACTGCTATTTAAAATGAATTGTGTTATTTTAATCGAAATATTAACAACTCTACACAATCGTAATGCACACAAAGGCTTAAGATAGTACGATCAATTAACTGATTTTACTACGGCATATGATTTTACATGACAAATCAGCTCAACTTTCAAGTCAAAAAGTTAAAGGATGAAAGTGACACGGATATGGAAACGAACGATCGAGAGCGTCACATTTCCTGACAGTGGGGCTTCGGGGACAATGGTGCCCCGAAGATGCCAGGATTTCCGATATGCTTCTTGTAAGTGCTTCCTCGTTTTGGAGGGCTAGTGGAGAACATGCCCTATGAACGATCGATCATTCCCCTCGAGCAGAGTCGTAAACGTAATAAACGCTTGGGTGGCTATGGCAATGGAAGCGCAGTAGAAAAAGCGATTCCAGCTCAGACATCCTTTGGTGTCTACGCACGCTCTTTCTGTATTTCGCACGTTCGCGCGTCGTCAGTCAGTCCGCTTATAATTTGCATGTCATTTGCAGAGACTGGAAGGTAATAAATATTCTCTCGTGCATAGTTGCAATCAAGAGCGCCAGAGTTGCCTGATAATGTGTGAATGAAGCGAGCAAGCCACTAAGACAGGCCTTTGTCCTTCCTCTTTCCTCTACATTGAAAGCCCGAGAGAGAGAGAGAAAGGACAGAAAGGAGAAATGGAGTATCACTCGACCCGATACATACTCTAGTCTCCCTTTCTCTCTCCTCCTCGCACTTATTTAATATTCCCTCATTAATTAAAGCACACCTCGCGTGCACGGCTATAATTGATTCAGCGCCAACACCATCCGTGCACTCTCTCCCACACGAACCCTTCTATTTCACATCCTTATTTCTGCCAAGGAAGGCTAAGTGTTTCGGGAAATAACAAGCAAATTTGCTTGGAATTTGATTTGCCAGCAAAGTAAAGTCAGGCTTTCTTGAGACCAATTGCAATGGAGAATACACGAAGGTAAAGTCTGTCTTTCCAGTAGTGGATTGATATAATAGAAAGCAGTGCGAGCGATTGGGAATTATAATTGATTTTAAGCGGAAGTTAGGCAGGTGTCAGATATCGGGCATGAATAAAGGTGAGGTATAAGGCAATTTTGCTGCGACCGGTGACCTAAGTTCATCATCACCCGGTCGCGTGATAGATGAGGCGAAGCGCAATTATGCACTGTGGCCGATCGTGTGTGGCCGAAGTGGAAGCGCGTCGATCGGGCACCCTCGCCTATTGCGACTCGAGTAACCACATCACCTTGTTAGCGTGTGTCCGCAGGCTTCCTCTGCCTCTCACACTGTTTGTCTCCTCGCTGAACGGTAATGGACTGAACTGTTCTGCTCTGTGGATCTTACCACCTCCTGTCCCTTTCATATATATGTATACCCGCCAAAACAGAGAGATATCCTTCCAAGAATTCTCCGCTTCACAAACACTACTGCTCAACAAAGGGCTATTTGAGAAGGATTATACCTACCCTCTACAACATAGGATTATGTAAATTTATATCGTACTTTTTTATTAATCGTGCTCATCATTCTTTAGAGATAGACTTTTTATTAAGTGTATTTTTATTGTGTATTTATTGATAAGTATTTATTGGTAAATACATTAGGAGCGTTGTATTTTCGAGTACGTGGATTTTATTTAATTCAAGGCAGTCCAATTAATTCTTCCTAGGTCCGGCAATGAGTCCTCCAATATCGGCTTTAAATATTTCGTCCGGCGTAAGAATAGACGTTAATGAAAAGGCGATATTTTCTTCCTTGATTTATACCGTTATTGTTGAAAGTCGCGAAAGAGCCGGTGCACAAAAAAAAAGGCAGAGAGGCGAGGGACTGCAATTTTAATTCGCGTCGCTGTGGGCACGTAGCTGCTAAGGACACTCAAGGTTTCTTCTCAAGTATATCTGACCCAGTTTGTGCAGGGTAAATACATTACCACGCGTAACGTGTGCTACGACTATCCCCCTGAATACTGCACAAACTACCGGCGATCCAACCCGCCTATGTATGGTTTAATTTTCCCTGTTTACTGTCCTTCACTACGTATGCGAGGCGCGCAAAAGTCGTGCGTACCTTCCCCGAACCTCATTTAATGATACTGCGCTGCCGCCCTGTTGAAAATCGGGCAAAATGAGAGGAGGGACCGATGCAGATTTCCCTTGAACAATATTCCCCATCCTCCACTCTTTCGGATTTTCGATGGCGAGGTTGATTAAAATTAATTTCGAGCAGGGAACCGCTGGTTCGATATTTAATGCGATCGAGTAACAGCTGCTCTCGAGCTCATATTTCGGATAATGAGGAGCGGACGGGAACTCGGAAGGATCCGGGAATTGGCCGAGCATTAAAAGAGAATCTGGGTCAATTTTGAATCACCGAAACCGGCAGCGTTTCCACTGATCGCCCACTGGATGACCGGAAAGCCCCGTTTTCAATTGGAACCCGGAGAAGGCGACTCGCATTAATGACCATTAATTCCGCCAAATTCCCCCCTGTAATTCAGTCTGTTTCGTCGAGATATTTTAACCGTTCGTTATACAATTTTAGTGTCCGTTGACTCGCAATAATTTACGAATTTAAATGTATAAAATTCAATTTACAATTTACAAAGCAGGAATGTTAAAAACCCAAAACAATTATTCACAGTATTCTCTCCACTTCCTCTAAAAACTGTTTCAATTGAAAAAAAAAACTATTAATGGATCAGTATCCTCGAAGGAATTAAAACCACAAAGTTGTAATAGAATTTCCCGTGAGTTTACAGTCAAGTGGATGTAAATAAATTCACCCTCTATTCCCTGGTACACTGGTGAGTTGGGGGGTAGCGGACAAACAGTTACGAGAGCCAGGACACGGTTAAAAAGTCCCCAAAGAGAAGGGCGATCTCGAATAGGCGGGTATGTGTATATGTATAAGGTGCGAGTCTGAGGCGAAGCTATGCATCGGAGTGCGCCCCGCTACGTGACAGGCGAGGTAAATGTTGGCCTGTGAAATTGTTATCCGTGAAAAAGGGTATTCCCGGAGGCCACGAGCTCACAAATCGTGTGCAGGAGACGTTCCCGCCAAGGATCCACCATTGAAAGACTGCCGCCACGCACCGCTATAACGCTTCTTTTATTCATGGATCGCATTATACGTGCCGAACAGCCATTGTGCAGTTGGTTCCGCCTCACACCGGGAAAATTGGTGCTGGAAGTATAGGCATTTTCGCGCTGCCCTTCGATCGAACCCGCCTCTTAATATCCAACCAAGCGTAATCGGCATTCCTCCCCCTTCGAAGCGAACGTCTAATCACTCTCTCCCTTCGCCATCAAATCTGCTTCGATCCTAGCACACTTGGAACTTCATCTGTGCCATTACGCTCGAGATTCCCCGAGTAAGGATTACTCTGAAGCAGACATTCGCCAAATGCCATAAAATAGAAGATGAGAGACAATTTACGTAACTACTCGGAATACTAGGTATTTCTTTGGAATGCGAAGCCTGGCTTCCTCTGTGTAGTAAGTGAATCGAGCGTACGATCCTTGAGATTGCTTCAATTAACGAAGATCTCGGCAAAAGATAGTTCAATCGTGGAACATTAATCTCGCAGTAAGAAACCTTGCGACAAATGTTGATTTAATTGAAGTCAACGTGCACCCTATGCCGGGGTCCTGCCACTTCTTCCGGAGCTGTCGTCTTACTTCGAATTACCAGGTCGTCCAAGTGAAGCGATTATGGCAAAGAAATAGTCTGGTTCGGCCAATTCACTGCGAGATAACTCGGCGGGAATGCTGGCCGGTAAATCACGCTATGAGAATTAAGCTGAAGCGGGGGTGCTGAGCAAAAACGAAAGGAAAATGGACAGGGATTTCTGCAGGGGGTGGAAGCTGTAGTACTTGGGAGAGAAAAGAGAGAAAGAGGGAGAGAGAGAGAGAAAGAGTAATGAGGGGTGGAAGGATTTTTCGCGATGGGGTATCCGGGTCCGACTATTACGCTAAGGTATTCAGCGAAGTTAACCCAGGCGTGGAAAATGGGCAAGCTTGGAGCGACCTTTTGCCCCGCACGCGGCCCGAAGACTCTTGGCATTTGACCAAGCTTCCGACTGTCAACGGGTTGTGCCAACGGGACCCACCTAAATTATAGTTACGTCACGACGAGAGCCTGGAATCCGGCGTTCTTCCCGCTGCCAAGAGATTACGGACAACAGGACACGCGGCACACGCGAAAACATGGTCCTAACCCTGCCGGCTCTGCCACGCACTCTTGGCCTGCGACGAGACTTTTCTACTTTCGAACCTTTTCGATCCGGTCAATATTTGATATACCGATAAGTATACTTTCTCGTTGCTAGTCGACTTTGGAAAAGTATACTCGTGTAACTCTTTCACAATGTCTCGAGAACTTCGAAGTTAAAACCATTGATGGTCAAAGAATTAAGAACTTTGTGAATTTCTGCAATTTCAAGGAAGAAAAAAATGGAACTCTGATTTAGTATTAAAGAGAAATTAAAGAAACATAAAATAAATTGTAAATAAAATGAAAAATAAATTGAGCTAAACGCGGTATTTTCATCTTATTAATTAGTGCTTGCAAATGATTACTTTTATTAATGTATGCGCAGATTTAATTACTCTTATTAATATATCTACAGAAGTGTGTAATGTTACCCACAAACACGAAACTTCGGCAGAATATTTATATTTATATGTATTTGGAAGATACTACTAACTCTCACAGGAGTACGTTTCGAAGTTCGCAGACTTCTCGGTGGTGCGGCCTAGTAAATCGTCATGCTTCCCAAACCATTTCACGGCAATTTATTACTCACTTAATATACCCTTCCTGGAGCGCATCATATTAAAATTAATAAGGAGGGAATCGCGTGGACGTAGGTGGCGAATTTAAAGTTGGCGGGTGTTCGTACGTGTTCTGGTAATAAAAGCCTGACATGTAATGTATGTACGTACTTCATATATTACGAAGAACTTGAGGGGAATAACTTCATTCGGAATTTAATGACTTCATAAGACATGTTTCCTGTTATACCGGTAACTTTAAACGAGACACGAAGAACCTACGTGAAATTCCGTATTCAAATCCTAACGGGGCTTATGACTGTGGGAATTGCGAGGGTGTAGTTGTCGCATTTGCAGAGTCGGTCGAGCGAAATCGGCAATGACCTGCAAGTATGCCCGTCTATGTGTGTGTCTGCGGCTTCGACACATGGAGGTTTAAGCCTGCTTTTAGAGCGTTTTAACCTTTCGAGACGAGCACACGGTGAAGCGGTGGCCCTCAACAGTGCAGATCTGTCGTATGCTTCGACGAGTCCTGAAAGCAGTAATCCTTATGTGCCACTTTCAGAGGATTCGATATATGCCATATAAATACCTGATTCTCCTGTAAAGTTTGAACCATTAAATATTCTAATGAGAATATTTTATTACATGATACATTTATTGTTTAATTGAAGAGAGAGAGTTAATTTGCATAAATCTACAGGTTCACCGAAAATCCTGCCTTGATTTCACTGAAATCTCAGTTAGAAATGTTCGTTAGAGTAGTTCTTCTTCGCGCGTCTCATTAGTACTATCGGATTTTCGAGTGTGTGTTTTAACTGTCCTGAATGTCTGAGTTGCTCGTGCAATAAATGCTATTGTACTTGGTGACTCACGAGTACTGAAAGCTCCGCTTGATCTTACGTATGTATACATGGCATTTAATTCGTTAGCTTTGCATACGAGCCGATCCTCGACACACTTCTCCGGTGAACTTCTCCATTTACCAGGGTGTCCCCAGTTTAAATGTGCCAAGACGGAGTTACTCCAGTTAATTTGCTTAGATCCGCCAGGACTTGTCTGTCCTTCTTATCAAGCATCCTCGCTCAAAAACCTTCCTGCCAAACTAGCTACAGGCATAATGATATTACAACTTCCGCCAGAAACTCCCTTTCGCTCCTTAATTCCGTTGAGAATCAAGGCTGCATCCTAAGCTTGCGTATGAAGAAGAAAAAAAAAACAATTTAGGCGAACCGCGCGAAGGAAACTTCTCTATGGGATAAAGAATTTCAGCGAACAGGATTTTCCAATAAAAGCAACGAGGGTAAAACTAGTTCTCGAGTATTTTATACGAGGGCAAAAATGAATAGATTATTAAACTTTGGAATTACTAGAAGGGATGATAGAAAACTTAGTCGAACATCTTTCAATTACGAAACTCCATCAATTATACATCCGGACTCTTGACGTGACTCGACTCAAGTTATGCTTGACTTAGAATGTGCAGAAGTGCATGCTGGCGACTTCCAAGTCCGAATGGCAAACTTTACAGAAGCACATTCTTGTGCCCAATTGCTACCGGGCAACGGGTTATGTTTTGTGCACACGGAAGCTACGATAGGACGAATAGCTGGCCACAATTTCAGATTAAGGCTAGCGTTACCTTGACGTTGCCAGATGACCTTGCGAATGAATAGTGTTTACGAGCGATTTATCTACAAATTGCGGGTTGCCCGTTGCGTCGCAATTACCCGCGCAGCTGACCGAACTACTTCATAAGTAGTAACGATTAACTGTTTCTGCGATCTCACGTGATTCATCATTTAGACGTAATATGCAAACGCTTGTTAACCCTACCTCTTTTTGCATCAAGCACCAGTCATAATAATCCCTTTCTTTCTAAGTCATTTGTTTCTGTCTTTATTCAATAATTTCTCTTTTTTATTTTACTTTCATTTAATATGCGCAACTATGAATACGTCAGGGCAGAGAAACTCGATTTCCAAATGTTATTATTATTTGAAAAGTATTTAATCACTAACTAAATACAATGATTTGATAGAAGATTATTATTTTTTGTGTGAGAAATAGGTAAAGCGCGAGATTTCCATATCAGCCATCGAGGAATAATAGCACGCCACTCTTTCGGGGATGGAATGAAATGTTTTAATGCAGAAAACGCATCGCATCGATCAAAATGGAGAGGAGGATGAAGAGTGGGATGACCACTCCCAGGACACTTGCCACAGCGGCGCTACTCCCGAACTGGGACAGAGAAGAGCCGAGCTTAAAAGCCTATCCACAATTTTAGACCGGTCTGGGAAAACTTTCTCGCTCCTGCCGCTGCTCCACCGATTCTTTCTGTCTGGCCCAGCAGAATTTATTGACTGGCACCACCCCACCAAAGTGCGATGACTTTCCCCTCTTCTCGAAAGTTGAATAACATGCAAGGCACATCAATCATCAGTATTCCGTGCCTGGAAACTTTTATTCCGCAGCTAGAGAATGCAACTTTCCATTCAAACCTCTTTATTAAAGAACATCAAACTGTAGGCTTTCATACTTTTAATTCGGAAAAAGTTCTTTCATGCAGAAGATAATTGTCATGTGTCAAACTTAAAAGGAGTGTGACTACTTTCATTGCGAAAGCTTATACGATTATATTACAATTTTCCAATTTTCTCTTTGAACGGTTACCTGATCGACTTTGAGGAAAGGAGTGGGGGCAATCGGAGAAGCCTATTGGTACTCGATCAAGCGGTTCGATCGATCAACCGGAACAAAGGATATAAAAACCAGAGTCATTCTAAGATGTGATCATTCTCGTGCATTTAAAGGTGAGTGCAAGATGGAGTTCTTCAAGGGTTTACTTCGTACGATTGGCCTCTACGAGCCGAGTAAGGTAGACTTCCTCTCGGAGCTTCCATTAGAGCTTTCGCAGCTTATCCTACGCAACCTCGACACTGAATCGCTTTTCTCGATTGCGCAGGTTTCGCGGAGCTGGCTAAGTGTGTGCAGTTGCGATCCGCAATTAAGGCGGGCAGCGAGGCACCAGAAGCGAGCAGAAATTCTCCGGATAAAAGGAGAATTCCAAGCGAAATACTCTTCGAGGAGAGCAAACGGTCCTAGGAGAAAGAAGTCGAGCACTTCTCGAGCAGTGACCGGGCCTGTTGCTCATGCTAGAATTCACATCGCAACTGCTTTTCCAAAACTAAGAAGTCAGAGAATGCTCCCTTTCAAGCTGCCTAATGAAACGCAACCAACGACCGGGAGACGCCCTCGAACTATTAGATGCTAAGGCTATTAATAAAAATTTGACGAACCTGTCCCTTTTCGGTGATAAGCTCATCCCTCTGATTAATGATCGGACTGACTCGGTAATAATGAGCGACACCTTTTAGCGAATTATGTTTCTTAATACATTAGAGTGATAAAATGAACTCGTAAGAGAGAATATAAATGAAAAAGGAGAAAAATGATGATTCTATTCGTTAATACAGCTTTGATGACTGTTATTCGATTTTGCATAGAGGAGAGGAACCGTGACGCGAAAACGGTGCTTTCGAGTTCAAGTACCATCAGGCTGTGCTTTATTGTTCCCTCGTCGTCATTGCGATGGGAGCTCGAGCAGCGCTGCTAAAGCGGAGGGAGATTGACGAAAGCCGCCCTAGGCCTCTAGCAACTATCTACAAACCGCAGCAGTAATTGCCTCGGCGATTCTACATGTGCTGTTCTAGAGCATCCTCCCTCCACCCACTTTCGCCTACCTGTTCATACAACTATGTGGACACAGCGCACAGTATGTATTTGGGATCACGGAGCTTTCGGGCATCTCCAGCCGAAATACAAACTGTACATGTATGTATTTCTCCTACCAGATGCTGCTGAATTTCAACGAACATTCTGATGGACTGAGCGAATGCAAAAGCTCCGATATTTTTCAATGTAAATGTAGATATATGTACTACAACGATGCAAATAAAAATAAACTTATGACATTGTGAGTTTAATTAAAAATTCGATTGAATTTTTATTCTATCTGTTATATAAATGTTAGTATAGAATCATTGTACAAGTATCCAATCAAGATTACTTAAAATACAAAAGGTAGGATAAATAAAATTACAAGCAACTCTAATTACACTCGACTCAATGAAAGTCGTGGAGTACCAAGTACAAAAGAGAAATAAAGTGACTTGCTCGATTTTTCTCACCTCTCTCGTGAAGGGTGAATCGAGACTCTTCTTTTTGTTCTTTCCCGGAAGCTATCAATTCTTCGCCGCCCTCATCCCTATTGTTTTCTCCTCGATACACCATTTTAAAGCTAAAGGGACAGTGTCTCGGCTCGTCACGGTTATCGGGGAACTAAAGTCCCTAAAGCGGATGGAACTGATAATGGTAGGGTTGAAGCAAATCATAGGGAAACAACTGCCTCTCTCCTACACCCGTGGAAAGAAGCGTGCAATTACCCCTGTAGCACTTTCAGGATGACCTACTTGTGCCCGGTGAAATCTAGGCCGCCAGATAATCGTAGATAGAAGTCGAAAAGATTAAGCTCTACCTTCTAAACCACCAGCCGCCCTTTCACGCGCCAGTCTAGCTTAGCTAGAACCGATCCTTATTTCAGTAATTCACTTAATTCTTAACCCGGTAATAAGGTCTGATACTAATCCGAGTCTCGTTCGACTCATAAAACGAATGCTTTTGTACACACTTGAGTGAAACTCACTGACTTTCCTAGACTTCTTTGACGAAGATGGACGAAACTAGTTTTTCAGGCTTTAGATTTTGTACTAGTTACATCCACCCTTCTCTCTCGCTTTCTAAGGTGACAGAATCGATTCGGGATCGAAGCCTTCAAGTTGACCGAAGTGCTAGCTATATCGATAGGTGTATGCTAATTAAGTGCCGGCGCTCTTTCGTGACTGTATGCTGCCGGTTATGGCTGGCACGATTTGTTCTCTCGCTTTTTCACATTGGCCGCCGTCAGGCTCGTCCCATCGGCCCTCGGGTCAGGGTAAATCATGTGACGTCACGGCAGGGTGTGGTGATTTACACGAGGCTTCGATAGTATAGTTCTCGTTTAAACCTGTAAGCTGTTACTTGCATCGTCTCAATTTCAACTTGTCTCGCTTCGACATAGTAGCATCCTGCGATTCGTAAACTATTGTTGTCTCCTGGATTAACTGGTACAACGGATTCGTTGATCCACATTTCTCAAAGGATTCAAAATTTAATGCTATTCTTGCTGAAGCTCTATAGGATTAAACTAGGTGCTTCGTAATACATTTCCCATAAGCGCTTGACAATGGTGAATGCGCCACCTCTCGTGTAGCATAATTTTCAAATAAATAGCTACTTTAGCAGTGTATTTTGTATCCTGGATAAGTGAAATTATTTGAGTATCTATAAATACTTTAAACATCATATACAAACAGTGATATGTTTAAAGTATTCTTGAACCATAGATCGACTAAATCTAACTTTGAACAATGAGAATCATCCAAAATGTAACTCGAAATATCAACTTACAACTTCTCTATCGAGGCGAGTTGAATTGAAACTATCCATAACTCAAAATAGACAATACTCAGTGTCGTGTGTACACAATAGTTTCCACCGATGGACATTGAATACAGATACTGGAGTGGTTGAATAGCATTCTAATTGTGCATTCGTACAAAGGGAGCTTATCAGTACGAAATGTTATCTGGAAAGTGAGTCCAACAGTTAGAATTGGATGAAAGGATTCCTTATCTGCGTTCAGCAGAGTTAATAGAAAGTCCACATACATACCGTTTGTCAAATGAACCGATCGCACTAACAACACTGCCTATTTTATATTCTTTGGTTGGGTTTGCATTTAAATTGGCTAGTGAGCGAGAGAGAAAAGCCACCCTCGTCCCTCGCGGGCTGTCAGTAACCCTTTCAGCTGAGGGGATTCCAGGGATCCAGGGATGGAATGCCTACGACCTCCTCACGTACTCGCCACCAGGCTAATCCAATTCGAAAGCTGTCCAACAGTGTCCCTGTATCTCGTGTAAACGAATAGAATGGCGCCGGGATATCGAGAGGGACGGCTAGTTTGCGAGCAGGCAAATGGAAGTCTTAGGGGAATATCGGCTGCTATGCAATGCGTTATACTTACTCTCGCATATGTCATGGTAAAAGTATTTCATTCCAAAACAAGCCTTCACTTTTCTATTTTACTAGATGAAATCCTTTAAAAAATGACAGAGTAAAAGTGAAAATAAAATGCTAAATCCAAAACAATGAAGACTCGAGTTTGCTACATTCTAATTTTATCAATGATTCATTTTTCTATCAAGTTTTTCATTGACAAGTATTCCTTTAGATTTACTTAAGACTAGTCACTGTTATTTCCGAGTGACATTTCTAATTGCTATTCGCTGGCAAGCCAACGGCAGGCATGACAATGTCATGCGCACACAACCACAGACAGCCAACAGGAAACAGGAAATTAGTTCGTGTCCCCCTGGCGCGCGCTACCTTTCGCAATGGGAGGCCGCTCTTTACCTTTGAACTTTCCGCGAGTATGCCGAGTGATATCCTAATAAGTAGCTCAAAGTTAAATAAGCTTATTAGAGGCCGCGCAGCTGCGGCGGTCCACTTTTTGCTTCCTCTTTTATTTCCGAGAGTCCCCACGAAATAACCGTGTCGATTTGGGTCTACATCGGGGAACACAAATAAGAAGGAAACCAGCTTGCGCGTCTGCGTCGAAACTAGGGCGTGTTTAGTACGAAGAATCTTTCAAGCCCCTCTTTCTATCTTTTACCCTCAACCTTGCTCGCCATCAAGCACGCACTGCGTAGAATTCTTGTCGCAAGCGGCTTGTATTTGCCTGGCCTCTCAGAGTAATTAGTACACAAAGCAAAATATGAAACAGAACTCATGGAATGCACTCTAATTTCGAGGTTCGTTTGACTAACCTCTGCATCAAGCAATATAGCTAATTTTTTTTCTATCATTTTAATATGACTGACTTTATGTTCTTGGGATTGTGTTGGTAGTAATATGATTTAATTAGCTAGATGAAAACTCGAAAATATGAGAGAGTAAAGGTTATAATCAACCTCGATTATTATTGAAAGTGTATGTTCCTGTTATTCCAACAATTCAACTAATACATTCTCTTTCAAAAGATTCAACGTGAATATAGGCGCGCAAATGAATAATGGTTGTGGTTATAACAAATTGAATCAAAGCTTTTGAAAACTCGGGTTATCATTGCTCGGAGAAAGTCAACATTCAGAGGACATCTTTTACTATTCGGATCTCACGCTTCACCGTGCGCATACTCTCGGTCGCGTTGAAACCAAGGAAAAGAAAAAGCTCGCAAGCTTTACGGGACGAGCTTCAAGTGGTCTTCATTAAAAGTCTTCCTGCGCGCACCAGTTCGCGACTAGTTGCCTGCCGTCCAGCGGAGAACTCGGTAAATCCCGCCGAGGTCAGAAGAAAGTAGCAAATCTGACAAAAATTGTGATGCGAGCAAGCTAGTGCGAGCCTTGAGCGCACGCGAACAGCATTAGGGTCGCCTTACAATATTATTTTCGTACTCCCAAGGGGCCTGATTTGCATACCTTATTACAGTACTGCCGGCAAGAAATTGAAGTTCACATTTTATACGCAGGCTTCTCTATCGCTTGCGAGAATACATAGAAGAGACGCGTACTTTCGACATAGAAATACAAAGCTTAATGAAGTGTAATCATTCGAAAATCCATTAAACTTTTGAGGAACATATAATAGTTCCTGGAAAATAGAGACAGGAAATTTTAAAATATCTCTTTATGAATTAACTAAATTATTTAAAATATATATTAGTTCGATACTGTGATATATCATTTATAAAAATATAAAACTCGCATTTGACCAATAATTAATAACAACTATTGAAACTTAAGAGTTGGTGCAAGTAAGAGCAGCTTCCACATAAGACTCGTATCACAGCACACGATGCACTAAAAGCAGTGATAGGCTTCAAAAAAGTTGCTTGAATGGCCAGTGACAATATCTGTCGACTGTCAAAGCGTATCTACAGAGTGACGTTAGTTGGCTCGCACAGGAAGTCGAAGAGATAAGAAAATTTCGCGAAGCGATATGTTCGCTATTATAGTCAGCAGGAAAGTTCGACGGTCTTTCGAGGTGGGACTCGATGCTCCGGTAGATAGTTGTCGAGAAGTTTCCCGAAGCCTGTGAAAGGGGAGCCACTACTGGAACCGAGCAAACTTTCAAAACGCTCTGCTCCGAGACGCTTGCCTCCAGGAATCGAAGGGACAAAAATACCGGCGGCTCACCATTTCAATGGATCGACATCTGCTTCTGTACACGCCGCCGCTTTTGTAAAAACTTTGCGCAACTGCCTCAAAGCCGAAGCCGCTTTCAAAGGAAGTAATGCGTGACACTTGCGAAGTATGAATTTTATACTTTCCAACTGTTCGCAGGAACTGCACAGTGAGCGAAAAAAAAAGCCTTCGAATTCTTATCTTACGACAGTACAACGCAACACAGTAATACGTCAATGTCATTTAAAAAAAACATTAATTTTCTAAACGACGCATTACTTTCACAATCATTTTTGATTGAGTTTTAATCTTCAACAAGTACACTCTATTGTCAGCGTAAGTGATACAAGGAACAGGTAATAAAATAAAAAAAAAGAATCTAATAAACGTAAAATAGAAAAGTAACGAAGCAAGGACATTCATTTCGATTTAATTAAAGTATCTCATCAAAATCAAAAGGTTTCAAACGGGATTAATTACGGTAAAGAGAGAATCCGGACACCAAGGAGCGGGTAACCGAAGCGACCCCACACCGAGTACGACTAGTTACGATCGTGCACATAAATCAAGCCCGACACAAGAAAACATAAAGATTGTGTGGGTGCCGTGTACCTTCTGAGTGGACATACATCACACTGACACTCGCTTCTCGTGGTTAAGGAAATAGGGGCGACCACGTTCCTTCAATGTGACCTTTGTGTTTACGTACCACCGCCTTTATGATCCACGAACTCGCAAACGCGAACCGGGCTGCCTTCCACCGCCGAAAACTCATGTTTCCTCCCCCTACAGAATGATGAATCTCGCTCCGGAAGTTCGGAGGGCTCCATTATGCATTGGCAGACGATCCCGATACTTGATCTAATTTATTGCGACAGCATTCGCCGAGATAAAGTGTGATGTGAGATGCTAAGCATTTCAATTTTACGAGACAATCTGTGGACGAGTTTATAGTGCGATTTTAATGGGACAACTAGCTTGACTGATAACGAACGTCAAGTGTTACGATGTTACAAACTAGACTTAATATTCAATCAAGATTACGATGCGACAGGTATACGTTAGAGATTAACAATAGCTTTGCTAGATTCCCTGCAGTTTGACTAAATGATGTGCATGTATAAGTGAATTCTCCGTTTTTGGAATTGCTCCCTAGAAATATCAGTGAAATGATATCGCTATGTTCTCTGTTAGATTTTTCTCAATAAGGGTACGTATTTCAAATCCAAAACCAATTCTCTATCGACTTGCCGAAGCTCATTGAATCTGCCAGTATATGAAATAAGAGAAATCCAGCACGATGAAAGTTACGTCCTCCGCTGGATCGTTTTATCGAGTTTTCTATAATACAACGTAAATCATTTTAAATCTCCGGATCGAAAGTTCCGCCGGTCTTTTCGCGGATAAGCTAGTTTGTCAAAAGCGCAGCTTTGCCGATAGAAACACTAATCTAGATTATTTCCTTTTGCCAGGTATTCTGGAAGAAGGTGTGCCGATGTTCGGCAGCATCTTCTGCATAGACTAATATTTAATACATTGTACACAAATAGCGGTAACTTGCTACCGTAGAACTTGAAGAAACTTTACACGAGGAATCGGCTTACGATGCCTTGCTAAACCGAAGTAACAAGACAAACTAAAGGGAAGCAAGAAGATCTATCGATTAGACTTTATAAGTAAAACATCAATTATGCTTCGCTAAAACTTAATTAAGCTTAGCCAATAATACCAAATTTTAATTAACGCTCCCTTTAATAGCAAATGCTAGCGTGACCTAAATTTAATGTAGCACTCGCATCGCATCTGGTGCTACACGGTACTCAATTAAACTTGATTGTCCCTAATTTTGCACACTATCTGACAAGATTCGATATACTCTATGATGGAACTTCATTTGCTCGGAGCTACTGAGAATTGCGCTGGTTGATTCAATCAGGTACACGTAAGCCACTTACTCTCACTTGAAGAAAGAAGCTTTAAAGACAATACCATGTCAAATCCGAAGGAAAGAGAACTTCGAGATCGAACTAAATTGGGCGGCGAATAACCCGAATAAAATTTACCCGGAACAACCGCTGTTCTATTCTGAATAAATTGAAGGGAGACAGCTATAGAAACGTACTTGTTCCCGCACGCGAACTCGATTTACTTAACAGCAAACGATCACACAGAAATTCCGTGAGTCGAAAAATCGCGTGAAACTATTTACGTGCACGGTGTTGTCTCACGCACGAGAAGCCCGACAAGCTCGGCAAGCCCGAGTCAGGCAACAAGTGTTCTCTCAGGCTTGCGAAGGAGTGAAGATGCCGTTACCGAGATATTGGGGCCAGCACTGCAATTCGATGCACTGGGGCTTTAAGAAACCGGCCACCCACGCGGAACAGCACCGTCAATTCGAGCGACAAAGTGGCATGTTGCACTGATGACTCTAGTAAATGTAAAAACTATTATTGCCCGATTCTCTTTTAAACCCGGTTGAAATCTACAGCGACTGAACTGAAAGTATCCCAGACATATACGAAAAAAAGTTTCTTGAATTTCATGGCATCGTAGAATATATTGTAGTTGCTGATTTCGAAAATGTAGAGATTACGTTTGATTAATTCGTGTTTAGACTATGAAATCTACAATGGATGAAGTCAATATTTAAGGTGGATAAAATTCAGATTAATATCGATATTAAATAGAATCTATTATGATTTTTACAGTTTAGAATTAAAATGTAATTTCGAGCAATGCAGTTCTCAGTGCTACTGTCTAACTGAGAGTTCGTAAAGGACGAGGTTTGTCTTCGGATTAGGAAACACGTTCCATGAAATACTTAAACGAATAAGCAAAGCCTTTGAGAAACCTAAAAGTTGTCGCACTCTCGAGCAGAAGCAGTTTCTCAGACAATTCTGGAAATTGGGATTCGCATATCAAGGTAACTCGTTAGTTTGGAATTCTGTGACACACTGGTACTGAAAGTTCTCAGTGTTGGGGGCCAAACTTGCGACACACATTGCCAGGAACAGTGCATAAAACTTCTATTAGCCGCATTATTATGAACTTCTATTAGACACGTTATTATCAATTACCGGAGAGATAAACACCATGGCTTGAATGAGAATAGAACTGGTAATTAGCAGACTTTATCAATATATGAAGACTTAATAAGAATGTGCACTATTTCTCTGATGGCTTTACATAATTCCAATAAGCAATTAAAAACCTAATCCGAAATTCTTTTAAGAACGGAGGACAAGTATTATAAAGAACGGTAACAAGTAGAACAAGTCCGTCGCTGATCGGGCATACTACGTTCACCGTAATTCTACTTAGTCTACGTACTCTTAGTAAACTTTTACCAAACTCAAGTTAGTTGATGTCTCACCAAGAACGATAGAACAAAATAAAGTTAGACTGTTCAATTTCAAAAAAGTTAATAGGACTAAGTTATCACTATAAAAAAAACTTTAGTGCATCAGTGGATCATACTTTCAGATTTTTAACAATCGTGTAAGCGTCACGAATCAAAGCAGAAGGTAGTTGCAGGTGGTGGATTGCGAGGGACAGCGCGCCAATGAAGTTGCTTATCATCCGAAATTACATTCGCATTTAAATTCAACTTTTACCAGACACGAGGCTACCGTAGAAATGCCGCGTGCGCCTCGAGGAACATCATGAATGCATGATGCAATTGTTATTCGGCACGCTTCGAGACTCATTAGAGTATTCATAACAGCCGCGCTGAATAAGGAGGACGCGGAATCTAGACCAAAAGTTGCCGACACTCTTTCGTTCTTCCAACAATGCTGAGCTTTTAATAACAACTACCACACGATCGCCATTATCCAACTGTGATTCGTTGATTAATTACAGGCTACATTAATAAAAGAATAAACAAAGGAGGATGTTGCAAAGCTCCGAAATTTTATTTTTATATTCTCCATTGAAAATTCCATGCCTGAATTCCCTGGAATTCACTTTATGCTCACTCCTGCTTCAGAATAATTACGAAATTTAATGAGACCAACACAGTACTGATTGGTTCATTTATGAAACGGTAATGTCACAATCAAATATTGAAATTGGAGCATTATTATTATTACGCTACAAACAGGACGCTTAATTCACTAATTTCTGTCAAAGCATTATGTTAATGTATCGAACAATTTAAAATCAAATGCAAGAATTGCAATACGAATGTTCTATACATTCTATTATAAAAAATGGGATGCAAGATTGTCATGAGGAATGAAATTTAAAGAAAGTAGGATTTGCCTCTAGGAATCTTCTAGAAATCCCATGGTACACCTTGTACTTAGGGGTGTAAGGTGGGGGAGGATGATGCGAGGAGGCTCGTTATTCCCGAGCCATTCTGCTGGAGCAGCGGCGGCGGTATAGGATTTTTCTCGAGATTTTAACAGGGAGTCCCGTTGGAGCGCGCGTACACACGTACCGAGAAGTCAATGGTACAGGGTGCGGCGCTCGCGCCGTACGTCGAGGGCTATCGACCCTTTCTACTCCCGGCTGCCAGTTGGAACCAGGCAGTCTGCTCTGCTCCGTTCCGCCTTGCCCCGACCACTCCGGCGACGACACGCTGAGAATTCAGCCATGAGTTCGTCCCGACACGTTTCGATATTATACCCAGCCCCACTGAGGCCGTAATTACGTATTCTTGGCCCATTTATTCCCCTAGATTACTTCAACTCCCCACTAGCGCCCCTCAGACTTTCTTAAGACTCACCGGTACTTAATTCCTCCGGCTTGTGCCCAGTGTAGACAGAACTTCAAAGTTCCCACAATGAAAAGGGTTAATACCTCCCTTGAAAAAATAAACGGAAAGAGCATAAAATTATTGTGGAACTGGTATTAAAAGGCGAATGAAGATTTTCGATGAATTTTTTAACTTCTGATGAAATCTGACAATAGGGGCAGGAAACTTTTGGCAACCGAGTCAAACTGTTAAAGAACATGCCAAGAAATGAAACAGTTGTTCAAGTAAGAGAACAATCGAGTTGCATTTAGGTCACGTTCTTTTTGTAGAATGCTTTTAGAATAGGCTTTTGTTGAAAAAGCTCACTTGTGATGCAGCCCTTTGAGCAATAATTCCATTCTCCTCTGCGAGCTTTACTAGTATAATTCTGAATTAGGGTACTGGCCGACATGATAGGCGCCCGCCCGTTCATTAGACTTCCGAGTGGTACTATCTATTTTTCACCGGCTCAAATTACCCGGGTGGCAGGTTGCTCCCGGCTTTAAATTACTTCGCGGCCTCGAAAAGCCATGGTGTTCTCGGCTGATACATTTATATCAGCAATCTAATCATGCCGCGATAGCTCGTATATCAGAAAAATTGTTCTTTGCAGTAATAACACGACGAAATATTTCGTAATATTATTAAATTCACAATGAAAAAGGAATTCATTTTACGAAATAAGAATGTTATCCATACACTCGACACTTGTATGAATGTCATTGCAAGAATGTCTGCCCACTTGTGGATTCAATGTCGATCAGCTCGATATTCAAGTCCTTCCGTGTACCAATCTGGTCATCATTATTTTGTGAAAGCTGCTATCTGCACATTTTTCACCCGAAACGATCCAATTTCAAAATGCCTCATTCCAGATTGCTGTCGCTGGTTAACGGGAGGGAGTGGATTTTTTTGTGGATGGTACCGTTGCGTACGGGAGCAATAACAATTTTCGCAGTAATTAATTGTCATCGGAGACTGGCATGGGAACGGTAGCACTCGACAAAACCGTGGCATTCCCATTGCGTGGGGCCAGCAGAGCGCTGGAAATCGATATTCTATTTGGAAGACGACCGTGAATGTTCCTCGATCTGCCATAGACGCGATCTCATTGCCCAAGAGTACCTCGCAAAAAATCTGTAACTTTTACCGTAATTAAAAATTCCGCGTGACTCAACAGGGTTCTTTAAAATCGGGAAAGTAAGACTAACGCGAGTGCCGATGCATAGCATACGATAAAATAATGAAGACCTTAATGGAATCGTTCGAAAGCTTAAATATATTAATCACCAGAGAGATTGCATTGGAATCAAAAGTACAGTTCTTACAGAAGTTGGTAAATCACTTAACGCGATTTTCGACTTTAAATTCTTTTGCAAAATATTTTTAAGATGTTCACGAAAATTCATTACTTTTACCGAGAGTCGTAATAACTTTAAAAACAGTTTCCAAGTAATACATATTTCACAGGATAATTCTTTGATTAGAAGGAGATTGACTACAAACATTCTAATGGTTGCAATTAGAATAAAACGGGACAAATAAAGCTTTGATACCGTTTTTGTATGGACATGGACACTAATGGGGGCACTAGTTAAACAGCTCAGCGAACGACATTGCCACCAAAGGAATTGCAATCAGCTTGAGTAACACTGACACCTAATTAAAACTTGGAAAAAGCACAAGCGTCAGACACACATACACACATATGTTTCAACCAATATAGTAGAGACGGCAGTAGAAGTCACTCGCAATGCGAACCGACGCTGGACACCGACAGTGAAAGACTGATGTACTCTAAATGTCGAGAGGCGGATCAACCAGGTGTTTTTGTAGTATATCTGAGTTCTAGAATGTCCCAAATAGTGATTGGTCGATCCATTGGAAAGGAAAAACTTCTCTAGTAAACATTGCCCCTGTAAAACTGTTTTTCGAATAAATTTAAACTTTTCTATTGATATTTGACATGTATCATTCAAATCAAGTCGAAATGAATGTGCAATCCTGTAAAGTATTGTCATGTAAAGTAAATCATCAAGCAAATCGTTCAATATTTATAACGATCAATCAAGAAAATGAAACCCGAACGTTTATTAAGAATAATTTCCATACAAATCTGTCTGCCCAGTTATCTGTTAAATTCCAGTGGTTTCGTTGTAATACACAACGATTATTTACAATGAAAAAGTTGGTGGACCGAAAAATGACACGGATCGAGGGAAATCAGTCTCGTGGAAATGAGCATCGAATGACAAAGCAGATTGATGTCATCACGTCCCGAGTGTAATGCTCGTTAAGGGAATTAAGGGTCTGCCATATGTGTTCTTGGAACACTCCGGACAGTGTGGTTCAGTAGCCTAATCCTCCGGATCGATTAAGCATCAATTGAAACCCGACCGTATCCCCAACGAGCACAGGCTGCGTCCTCGTTTCAATTAGGGAGTCGCGAATGTACCTAATGTTGGCATTCGACCGTGACAGAATAAATTGCAATTACTGTGAAACGATTAACTTCTATCAATACCGCATTTAAAACTTCGCGTGAATGAATGACTGAAATTAAGCCTCTTGTTACATATTCAGAAATATGTTTTTGATACTTTTATTCTTTCCAGTCATTTATATATTTTCCATTAATTAATTTTTCTGTCCTATATTATATGATCCACATTTCTCATCCTCAAATTCAGCAATGAATCTAAATGAGTATAACTTTTCTTACTTCTGCTAACTAAAGTGAATTCCTATCGAAGTAGACACGAAACATGACACGAAAAGGCATTACTAAGGCGCGCCAGAATAAAAAGGAAATGGAACAATAGAGAATGAACATTCCGGAAAACCGGTGCTAACTGTGCATTCCTAAATTCAACGGGAAGCAACGGCACTTCAAATTAGAGCTTCTTCATTGCAGCGATGTTGCGGGGCTGTTTCATCGTGCGAGTGTGAATGCCGGGCGACCGTTGGCGTGGCATTGTTTGAAAAATAAATAGAGGAGTTCCGCGCGAGCAAGCTAGAAAAAGCACCGGATGAAAGGGCGGCCGCGCTCGCACGTGAAAATCGATCCCTTAAACCGTACGCCACGCTGTTTAATTGCGTACGGTTTATCCTAAGAAATAGACTCGACAAATTGTGGCGACGAATGACGGATGGATGTGTCATGGATGTCGAGCAAGCGGCTTTCATGCCAACTTTTATGCCAGCTTTCTTTATGGGACACCGTTGGAACGACGGAAAGCGTGTTCATGAAAAGTCTGTAAGTGCGGAAGTCTATGGGATGTAAAGCTCCCCGCGTCATTAATTTAAACGAGCTGTTCTTCAAGCTGAGATGAGTACTTGTAATAAACAATACTACAATGCGTAAATCTATTTGTTAGTTTTAAATATACGAGAACTACGTGACTGTAACCGATATGCAGACTGCTGAGCGATCATTTTCGATTGATTAATCGAAAGAATTCAGTCAGCACTGACACATATCACAAATTGGTTTATTACAGTTATCCGTTCTTTCACATTTTCATTCGCTATAACTCACAAACAAACGCAAGTAAATCAATGAATAAAAACACAGGCATTAATATCCTGTATAATGCTAGGGAATACACAGTCTAAAAAAACAACATAAATAAATTCAACAGGATCAAATTCCCTCAGACCTATTCAGAATTCACTTTTGCGACAGTAAGAATTTAGAAAATCGGATCAAAGATCGATCAAAACACGCGATTAAGCTGGGAATTCAAACGCAGTAGTAAAGATCCGCGCTAAGCCAGCCACGAAAGGAGAAGCCCGTATGACGGCGACGACATGCTTTTGCCGTTGTTGAAAAATAATCCCGGAATCACTTACTGACTTTGCGTCATGACAGAAGAACCAGGCTGAAGTTTGCAGAGCCCGGGCGTCGTGGCGCCGAGGCTTGCGCCCTGAAAGACTGAATGTCGGCAGGATTTCAGTACTGAATGCCCGTCCACTATCTAGATACGTGAAACTCAGCGGCAGCGCACACCATGAGATAAGCTGACGAGTTACTGAACCTTGGATGCTTGAACGCCCTACTTTATATGCCTGCTTCGTACGCTTAATAAAATGATTCTAGGGCTGTGATTCTACCTGACTTCAATGTCAATCTCTCGAAATGTAAATTTGGATAACACGAATTCATAAAGGCAGGCGGCAATTATTACAAAAATGGATAATAAAATGTAAATAAAATCTGAAAGCTTTTAGTGTTAAAGCCCCGATGAAAATATGTCAACATACTAAAAACAGTAATGTTTAATTTCGCTAGTATAAAGCCACAAATGTGGAATGAAAACTGTGTAACCAAAATGAAAAATAATATAATAAATGAAAGTTTAATATAATAGTCATAGTCAAAACGGCCACAAACAAACACTTCAAATATATAGTAATACCTAATGCGAAAGCTTTCACTTTAAAAACAAATTACACTGACACGAATTTGCATCGTACGAATGCTTTATTCAAACAATACGGCAGACCAACATGCGTACATTACAGCATAAGTTTACAAAGGGAATCAACTCATTCGAGGAGTTAAAAAGCGCAGGAAAAATCCCTGCTGCAATTATCCATTACAAAAAGCGTGTGATAGAAAGCAATGCTATATGGTGTGAATTCATCTGCTAAAATAAACAGGAAACCGCAGTTTCGCACACACGCACGTGTGTCCATGTATTCTGTACGCAGTGGCAAAGTGTCAGGAAAGCTGATATGTTATAAGTGCAGGGCAGGTGCCCAATTTTCAGAGGAATTAACGATAATGGAAAATGGTGCGTTCAGTGGCACATGAAAAAAAAAGGCAATAGGGTTGAAAGGATTTTCGTATAGCTTTCACTGCATTCTCGTGCATTCGATTGCGCCACAAATTCGAGTAATCGCGCTATCTCGACGTACGCTTTTTCCTTCTAATTGGAGAATTCTGCAAGACCACAAGAGTGTGTACTTCGACAACCGATAGTTGCCTTTACTTGGATTAACTTCATTTGCCACAAGGCTCTAATTAAGTCCATTAAGTCTGAATGACTAACTCTATTCTCCGAAAGAGCTTTGTTTACTGGGGTGAGAAATATATATAAGACTACGAGTGACTGAGTGCCATCGATGACCATCGATAGGCATTTCTTTAGGAGCAGTAAATGATCAGGGGGCGGCGGAGAAGACAAATGGGAATAGCCCTGTGTATCGAACGGATTGCAATTGCTGTGTTACTGCCTGTAATACTATTGTCGACGGAGAAAAATAAAGTTCTGACTATATTGGGATACACTATTGGATAGACACGTGTATCTGATGTTGGATCCCATATTTGGGTATTTGGAAGTATTTTGGTGCCGGAAGCTGAAAGACTATATCGATTGCTGCTAATGTCAGTATAGAACTGGCGATGCAATCCGTTGCTGCCGTCGGCCCTCG
Organism: Ectemnius cavifrons; assembly: GCA_964023945.1. Lineage (NCBI taxonomy): Eukaryota > Metazoa > Arthropoda > Insecta > Hymenoptera > Crabronidae > Ectemnius > Ectemnius cavifrons. Next base: position 6,249,122 of record OZ030380.1, on the reverse strand, counting down.
CCAGGTCTCTTTACACGTCGTCACGAAGCGTGCAACAGGTAATGGTAATACTCTAAGATCGCATGCCGCAATTAATTTTTTAATGCCTCGCCGTTATTGCGCCCTCGACTTTTGTGCCGGGTCAAGCAAACCGACGCCAAGATCGACTCAACCTTATCGGTGCCACCAAGTCTAAGGACGTATGGAAATATGTGGGAAATCCAATAATTCTCATGGCGACCAACACCACTTTCCAAACTGGACGCGTTATTTGGAATAACAAGTTCTCAGGTTAAAGTGATGCGTTAAAAGGCAGGATTAGAATAACCAATTTTCAATGTTTTACTGCAATTTTAAAACCAAACAATGAGAGAAACTCATATTTAAAATTAGACGTCTGTCAAATTATCAGAAAAGAATTCAATGGATTTCTGATGGTATAAAATAATGTTATTGGGGTGCGTAAAATACGAGAGAGATGCGATGTACGAATAACGGTAATGCGAAACCCAACAGATCTAAAAAGGACCTGTGAAATCGGTTCGTTGCTTCTGAATTGCGAGACAGAGCATTCAAAAAAAGGCTGGCCTCACCTTTTCAAGCTGTCGCGGGGAATACGAGTAGTCCGCTGTTACAGGCCGAATCGAATGTACAGCCATTGATAGGGAAAATTGTATGCGGCCGACATGTCCACACAGACGAGCACCGAAAACGAGTGCACCTTGTCTGGCCTATACAGAGGCCGATTTCGGGCCTGAATGCTTAATGGAATATCATTGGCAGACTGAATTGCGTATTCCCAAGGAATTTGCATATGCATTGAGAGAGGTGTACACCTGAATTGTCGAGTGGCATGAGCATTATCTGCTGACCGGTTAAGAGTCATTCAATTCAATTTTATTTTTCTTTCTCAATCTACGTAATTATAAAACAAAATTATCCTTGTTTCTGCGGACATTAGAATTAATTTCAATAAACTACCAATTAATGTTGTGTGCAATCTTAAGTTTACTACGCAATATTAAAGAATGGGATGAACCCAACAAAACTGACTGATTATAAACTACATCAAATAAACTTTGAAAAGTCAGTACGAATAATGCATTTGTTGGCAGATAGAAAATAGTTTTACAATGAATAATACAACATCAGTGCAAACAATCGAACAAGAAATATTACTGAAACTCGTATCCTTCGCGACAGCCCTGATTTAAAAAAAAGTTCGATTTAACTACAAACAATCAAACAAAATGTAAACTTAAAGTTTATCGAAAGACTTTTATCGAATTAGTAAAGTTGTGTGCTGCTCACCTTATGGTGGATAAGCGATATGTTGTTTGGAGTGCGGGATGGTACACCTCAGTCTTCTGTGCGTATGCGTCGACGGCGGCGGCCACAAACGTACTGAACTTTTTCGCAAATCGCCGATACACTGGAAGACCATTACCTCGCGTGGCACCATTGCAATCGACTTGGCACACCCGCGAACGCTTCGGGAAAGGATCCTCGAGTGTCACCGTGTCCCATCGAACCCCGAAATCGATCATTAGCGAGAGAAATGTATAAGACGCACATTTACGAGTCACTGCATGTCAATGTTCTTGCTCTTTCTCTTCGCAAACACTGCAAGCTCACCTAAAACGTGAGAACGATTCCTTGAAAGAATTGAATTGTATTTACAGTTTAGTAGTCGATCCGATTGTTAACTCGAAGTATCAATTTCACAAATCGAGTACAAAGAATTAATGATAGTCTATTGTGATAACTTCCAAGTATTTCTTAATAATTAGAAACTATAATAAAGATAATCTTTATCTCCATTTAAAGAATCAACGTTAAGTGAATCCCAATTTCACGAAAGAAAAAATGGCACTTTTGCGAGATTGCAGTTGTCGGGTCCAAGGGAAAATCTGAAGTGTATATACGAGGCAAAACTTCGCTACTACTTTTTAGGATGTGTGACTCGAAGGGGAGGGCCCCGAAAGTAGTTCGACTGTTGACAATAACATATCGGCTGCTTTGATAACATCGAATCCCACTCGAGCCGATTCGCCAGAAAAACGGGGGGACGGATCGGAGCCGATAGTTCAATATCTCTGCGCTACTTTGCAATCAGCGTGTGTCGGTGGATGTTCGTAGGGGGATATTTATGCAGGTCCAAGCGTTACCCCATGGAGGTTGGAAGCCTTCTTCTCCGAAAGCATATTGATCGTCGAAGGAAGTAAGAAGAAGAGCGGGCAAGGAGAACGGGAGAGCAGGTGCGTAAGAAAACAAGTGGGATTGCGGAGAAGCTCGACGAGAGAATTCCTGGATGCTGGCTGCCGCTGCCACCGCTTGGAGAAAAAAGAAGAAAAGGCACCCACACCAACTGGTAGATGGCTTCTGCTTTCTAAATAATATTTACCGGTGCACGCGCGCGATACTGCAAGCTCAGCCGATTCTCAGCCAAGCTTTCGCCTGGCATTCTATGGAGCTACGGAAAAGAGACGGAATTTATGCCGGTGAATTCCAGGCTTCCCTTCTTTAATTCGTAAGATAGATTTCGGCCCTATTTCGGGGGACTCTGTGCACCTCTTATCGGCACGCCAGCACGAAACCAATCCCTAAGGGACTAAAGCCAAAAGCTTCGAACCCTCCGGTTCATCCCTCTTTTGCTAGCCGTTTCGCGTGGTAAATATAAATATTTTAGAAACGTCACTGCGAATTCAGCTGTGGGAGAAAAGTCCTGGGTACCTCAGCGGATTTCTCCCACGGAGATCACCGAAAGCACATTGGCTCTAATAGTCGAATGAGCTGCCGGAATGAAAGCGGAGTGCATAATGCAATCGGGATGAATCAAAGCCCAACCTCAAAGGCGGCGAGTGAAACGAGCGATCGGGAACTAATCGGATGTGGATCCGGGATGCGCAATCATGCTCAAATGATACTTTCTGCAGTCGTCAGTTGTAACCATGGTATGTGTATGTGACTCTGGCTAGGTGCACAGACATACTTTGAGATTTGGATGCGAAATGTAGTGCCATTAAACCTGACTAACTAGATGCTCGATTTTAGTTGAAATTTCAACTCTTATTTTAGAAGAACTTTTGGATATTCCGAGTATTATAAATTTATACTTCTTCAATAGACTCCCATTTACAAAATACAATTACTAAACAACAGTTTTTTTTCAAAGAACTACGCAGAAAATCTCTGAAAATTGATATGACATTAAGTTAACAATCAGTGCTAAAGCGTGCACGTTCGAAATAACATGAAAGAATCTCCTTGCTAGCAGAGAGCTTTCTTTAAGCCCTGAAAGCTTCTCAATGGTAAGTGAGAAGTGGTATCTTACAAGTGTCAATCTGAAAAAGCAACAGAGACGTACTTGAGGAAGCTCGTGGACGGAACAGCGTGTCGCGTGCGATATCTGCTGCCCGAGCCTCGTCCCTGCCGCCCGGAAACGCGCCTCGAGCTTCCGAGCTCGTAACGGAGAAGAGCGGCGCTCTCTCACCGAAAACTCGTGCGCCACACGCGAGCAGCTCTCGCGCGCACTTGGAGGAACGTTCGAGGACGTCACGTGCGTGCTGGCTTCGAAGCAGGAAGGTCAGCACCGAGTTGGGTGGAAAGCGTGGCCTGCAAGCACTACTTCGCCCCACTGAAAGCGTGACACGCGTGACGAGGATATGAAGGGAAGGCTGCCGCGCGTGCACTGCCTTTAACACGCTCGTCACCACTTGTTAGGTACTGGTGAGAACGCGTCCGAGTCACGCATCACCTCGAAGGTCCGCACGAGTCTGCACGCGCGCACACTGACATACCTATGAAGGTGCATAGGTCGAGAACGGTCCAGGTCCGGAACGTTTGGCGCATCGACGTTGCGATCGCTCTTCTCCCCTGCTTTTCTCTCCCTCTCTTCCAGTCTCTAACTCTCTCTCTCTCTCCCTCTCTCCCTCTCTCTTTCTATTTCTCCCTCTCTCTTACTCTCTGTGAGCAGAGTCTCTCCGCTCTACTCCAGTTATCGTTGCCGCGAGATACACCACATCTACGTGTACCCTCGTGCTCTATATTCCCCTGGCTAACCTTTTCACTGAGGATCAGGGTCACGAGTATCCTGGCAGGACTTGCCAGGCCGGCTCCCAATAGCGTAGGCAGCGGGGAAGCTCTCCGGCTAGCATACCGCGGCTGCTCCTCCTCGTCGCTCTCACTCCTCTCTCTCTCAGCAGCGCGTCACCTTGACCAGGATTCTCGGCAGGGTTCCGCGGCGCGTAGCGTGCAGCACGGCGGCGGCGGCGTCGGCGGCGTCGGCGGCGGGGTAGTAAACGGCGAGGGTGAAACGGCGATACCAGAGAGCGCCGGTAGCAGATGTAACGACGACGGCGGCACCAAGAAGGGAGCTACTGCTTCTTAATGCTAAGCGTACAGAAACGAGGGTGTTCGGGCACTGTTTACACGCCAGCCAGACCGCCATGGTCATTGAAGCTGACGGTGCTTGGAAGAGGTGGTCCTGTGAGTCCGCTCATGAGGAATGCGCTCCTCGAGCTGAATAGCCCGTTGTCCTGGCAGCGGCGCCGCCACAGCCGACGACACGCGTACCACAGGAAGCACAGCCTGGACCGAACGTCATCGCGGAAAGCCGCGCTCCACCACTCTCCCATTCATCTCGGCAGCCCTGGCACTTTGAGGGATCTCTCTCCCTCCGACACACGCATACACCTGTCCCCCTTCGCTCTACTAGTGTCTTCCTCCTCTGCTTCCTCCCTCGACACTTCCCTCTCCCTTGGGATATCCTTCTCTCTCTCTCTCTCTCTCTCTCTGCTTTCCTCGACTTGTTTTACTCCTGTGTCTCGCAACACTCGAGCCTCTCGCTCCCACTTCGATGACTCCTCGTCGTAGCTTGCACCCCGCGCTTTTCTACCCTTCTCTTGAGATCCGCTTGCCTTTTCTTTTGGGAGGACTACTTTTCTCGCGAGAGCTTCTAAGCTCTTGGTGCATCTTTGTCCCTCGTTGTCACGCTGCAATCTTGTGCCTTTGCGTCCTGCTCCCTCGCGGCCTGGACTTACCGACGGCCTCCACTACGCTCTCTCTCTCTCTCTCTCTGTCTTTCGAGTTCACCCCCTCCTCGTGTTTGTGCGACCTGTACGCGTCGGTGTGGCTGTACTCGTCAGTGGTGGTGGTGGTGGTGGTGGTAGTGGTTGGAGGCGCGCGCGCTGCCGAAAGCGGACACCGCGCTTATGGGGGTCGTACTCCGGCTGGCGTGTGTCGCGTGCCGTGGCTCTTGTCGGACTAAGCTCCGATGGAACTAGCGCCACGCCCTCCGAGAAGGTGGCAGCAGCGATCGCAAGCTCGCCAAGGGGTGGCGAAGGGAGAAAGATACCCTGCTTCCGAAATACGGGGCTGCTGGCGAGTACAGCTGCACCCGCCCGATCCTAACCACCCGTTTCCCCTTTCAATAAAAGGCGATTCTGATGTTACACTCGATCCTATCCTGTTACCACCTATTGTTTATCCTGAGTGTCAGTTTATATTTATACATATTTCCTGTTTGTAAGTAATAAGCTTTGTGTGTTGTTTAGCTTTGCTTTGGTGAGCAAGGTTTTAAACAGTGCCAAAGTATGTTATGTATTTATCATTGAATGGTATGTTTGTAGTATATAGAGTTATTTGGACTACCTTACTATAACTTTTTTGTTCTCGCATCTCACGAAGCTTCCTTATGGATATGTCGCGCTCGAAGTTTCCGCGATGATTCTAGGAACTCGCGGATATAATACGAAATTCCTCAGCACCGGTTTTTAGCGGATCACGAGAAATCGGGGAATAAAGCACGCCAGTAACTTTGTCCAGCGCGAAACTGCTCTTATTTAGGAAACAGTGCTGCGTCACTGAAGCCTTGCAGTACAATTTTTCTCATCAGCGATATTTTACCAGGTTTCCCTTGGGATTCCACGGAAAAGTCGTTTCACAAAATCGTTCCAGTTGTAGTAGGCATTCTCCCAAGCTACTCTTTGCCCCGATGGAACCGGTCGCGCAGCCACTGCTAGCAAGGCTCTAATAAATTTATCGCGTATACCCTTAGGGCGGCCAACTAATTTAGGGGGATGGCGCACAGTGCATTAATGGTTGAGGGGAACCTGCGTAGGTGCGAAGGGCGTGCTGCAAAACTAGCAGCGCGTTACGTATCTTCTCGTACAATAAAACGATTACATAAGCGCCGGTTCGTATTTGGATTTGAATGCAGAGGATAACCCGATAACGATATGCCCGTCGTAACACTGTTATTCAATGAACCGTCCCTCACAATGCAATTTAATCGTTGAAACACGACGCCATTTCAAACCAATCCCCAAGCCCCTGATCCTCTTTAGCAGTTAATAGAACTACATTTCTATTTTTCCCACTTCTCAACTCAAGATACATGATTTTTCCAGAATATATATTTACTGTATGAAAGAACAGACTATGTGGTTTTGTAGGAATGAGATTTTTAAGAAGGATAAAATAGGAAAGATAAAACTGTTTTCTCTGTCGAAGTTTGCTAAGAATCAGTAAGAAAGACACGAGTGTTTGTCCACTGAGAATTATCTCAGGATAAAATCAACTAAAAAGGAATTGCAATTTGCACGTTGATAACCTGCAGTGAAAATCGCTTGCGTGTTACATTTAATTCCTGGGTTAACATCATTACGCGATGCGACAGGGGGCAGGAGATTGATCCAGTCTATGATCAGACAAGAACTTATTACACTCCTTATCTCTGGCACATGGTATGTGTGAGCCTCGCGATTTACCTAGACGTACACACGCGCGTTAATTCCTCGGTCGGCGTGTTTTTATCGTCCAATTGGACAACGCCAAATATCAGGCGAGACATTTCCTTAATTAATCCAGATATTTCTCGTCACACTTCGTATAGAAGCACTTCTCTTCTCCGGCTGGTTACCCACCGAGCTATTAATGCGAGATGCTTTGATATCTGTCACAGAATTAGGAGCGACGGCTAAAATCAGCGAGGCTCCGACGGCAAATGAACGAAATTTCTCCGTATCAGCAGCCTTTGGGAATGGCTTAATAAGAGCACCCTGCCAACAGATCAATCATTCTCATTCGGTGGCGCGCGCTAGTTTATCCTACTATCCTATTTCGTTCGAGTATCTGTTCCAACTTTCGGCTGATAATCCTTGTTCACACGAGATCGAGCCCGGTGATAATGATTCAAAGGGATAGCACCGGCCAGATACACATATCCAACTCCACCGATCTATCAAACTAGCGATGCCATCGGGGTTGCCTTCTGTGGATAATCTTGAACGAACAGTAGTGGAATTGGACAGGGAAATTCACGAATAAATAGATACGATAAAGCTCAGTACAAGTGCCCCGGTGCAAAAGAATGCAAAAGCATATTTCTTTGTAATGTATAATCATACGAAAACAATTTCCAAATGGTATGATAATGTTAAATTTTAGCAGAACGCTTCTAGCAAATTGACTGTTGTTTTAGCGAAGTGGAAGCACTGTTGTCGATATATAGAAGCAAGTGCACAAGTGTGTTTATTGCCCTCCTCATCGCTGGTAGCACCGCTGTCCGTTAGTTTGTATGGTTTACACTGAAAACAAATGACCTAATTGATTTCGCAAGCGGTCAACTGACGGGATGGTACCTTGGTTGTACATCTTGTGGATGCGGTTGAGGCACGTGCTTACGCATTCGATGCTCTCATTAAGATCAAAGGGGCCAAAGCCATCTCGGGATGGAGTTGTTTGCCAAAATTTGCATATCCTCACGCGGCCGCATCTCGACTTCCACGGGATCGAATTAGCATAATAAATATAATAACAATTTGCCTGTGACTTACGATCGCCGCGTTGCAGATGACGCTCCTTAACACCGACGGTGTCAGGCATGCTAATATATATGCATACGAATCCTCGGGAAAATTCCACCCCATTTCAACGAGATTCTCTAATCAATGATTTCAGATGATTATCATTATCAAATGCGAGGATCATTTAACGGCTGGGAAGGATGTGGACAGGATTAGTTTGGGGAATGGGAGAGGAACTGATGTGCAGATTTGAAGATGCAGTTATAGAGCAGTCCAGCTCAAATGACTATTAAAGAAACGAGTTGGTCATCATCCAACGGAGACACCTCCAAATCTCATTGGACCGTTGCCACGAAAACATACGGCGAACTAAGTGTTCATTATCATCGGACGAATTGTGCCATGCAATTAGACTGTTCGTTGGCCGGCGATCTTTCTAGAAACTTTTGCTGTTTCAATCCTTATCGCGAAGTTGTTATTAGCTTTGACAGGGCGCGTCTGATTAAATTAATTTTAATTCAAGTTTGATATTCGTATAAACCAATAATTGTGCCAGACTCGAACAAATCCATATATATATGATGACAATAATGTAACTATCGGTGTAGGTTGTTGTTTTGCGCGTAATGTATTATAATACATTCATGCAAAATATTGCAGTAACCACGTGACGCAACTAGGTTAATTGTAACGAGCTGCTTTGAATTCTGCTAATGAAGAGACCAGGTTCCCAACTAACTGAAGATCACGGAAACCTTGAAAAAGAATGATAAGCAGACGAAAAGGCATAAAAATGAGGATACAAACCAGATAATTCTAGGGCCTTTCGTATCCTTATTACCTACTTAATTAATTTATTTAATTAACACTTTATTAATCTGTTTGCAAGACCAAATAAAACACCAGATGAAACGGTTAAAACCTGTTGAGTAATGTTATACGTCAAGAAAAACTCATGACAACTTTAACAGGTTTTTAATCAATATAATTAGAATTTTCTTTTTTGAATTCGATCAGGTTAAACGAAATGGAGGAAAGAGGAATGATAAAAAGGGAATAAATAATACGATTCTATTATAACAGACATGTCTGGCAATGTACTTGGTATTCAGCTGCATAGCAAAGAGACATACACAGGTTTCGTTGTGCGAGAAGATGTACGCGTGCATCCCTAGTACAACAATTAATTGACATTGATCGAAACTGATCCTTATTAACATCAGTTTCGCACACCTCGCTGTTAATGAGAAAAAACTCCAATTCCCGAAAGCTTTCCTTTTGAAGCAACGATAAAATCGATAAGAATGGTAGAAATGGAGCGAAACGATACGCGTCATGAAAGTAAGAACAAATGAGTATATGCGGAACATGTGTTCGAAGTAATAAATAGTTTAATAGCGAGTTAACAACAACAAATCCATAGTATGTAAAAAGTTACCTCTAAATGCGAGCTAGAAAATATACCGAATCTACGTGGCTGACCCTTCATTAGTAGCAATGGCAATGTACGGAGCTCAATTCTAATGATTTATGTACACCTAGTACGCCTATCATCAAGCACCATCCTCAATATGAAGAAAAATGAGGTGATTGGTAGTAAAAAGTGACTCGAGCAAAATGTTTCGAGAACTCGAAATATTGAAAGAAATATTGAAAGAAATGATCACGATCCGTTCGAAGTTCATCATTGTCGGATCTATTTTTTTAAACGAAAACAATGCTCTCTTTTATGGAAAGCTCATCGATCGAGCTTGTCTTTCGGGCCGAGGTTATAGATGAACGTTAAAACGCGATAGAAAATATAATTCTCAATCACTCGCGCACTCACTTACACTCCAACTGACACACACTCGCATTCGAACATACTCTGCACACAGGCATTAACGACGAGCAAAGCGTATTCGTGTACGACTCTCGGCTCATTCCAGGAAATTCTCTTTCTCGCGTACGAGTGCAATTATTCTTCGTCGATGATTTCGCAGCTGTGGTACTTGCTCGAGGAGTCAAGCCAGCTCTCCACGCCGCTCGAAGCCAAATCATCGCAAGATGGTAGCTCGGGTAAAGGCTCCATATTCGGCGCTCCTTTCTTCGTTAAGTTATTTAAAGACGTGTCTTTCGATTTCGTGCCACCTGCAGGCATTCATTGGAAATCCACAGGATGAAGTCAAAACGTTGCTAATTAATTAATGAAAATACAAGGGCGAAATAGAAGAAAGTCGTTTGAAAATTAAGATTTGGAATTGAAGTGATGGCACAGGGAAATAAAGCGTGAGTGAATAGAAATGAAATCCTACGATGTGACCTGCTGTAGAGGTAAAAGCACACTAAAGTGAGTTACCATTGTTCAAAGACATTTTGGAGTCCGTCCTACGAATGAACCTTCGGAATTCCCCACTTATCCCTAGTCCCGCACTTATGGTAGGAAGCCGGATGTCCAAGTGCGATCCCTTATCCGTAACAATCTAAAGAAATCCAGTTCTTTTACTTTTACTTCTATCTAGTTTTATTCACATAGCATTCCTTTATCGTAACACCAGCCTTCCAGTATATTCGTTTAAATCGCTCTGTTAAATTTAATAACTGTTCGATATAAATCTCTAATACCTTACTATTCATTGCATACAACTTTGTGGCAATGTCTCTGGCGACAAGTGTCGTTAGAACAGTGGCAAGATATGCTTCCTTCACGAGAAGGTATTCCAGGGCAGATCTCTGCCAGAATAAATATCTGCAGGAACTCCCAGCAACTATCGATACCTGTCGAAAATTCCTGAATACGAAACCACTCTAAATTGAATATAAAATGATCGTTTAATCTTCAGACTACCTTAAACTTATCGTCGACCGATGCACGTGAGCTTTCGAATTCCGGCGAGTCGAGGAATTCGCAGGGCAGTATAGGATGTAGGAAATTCGCATCACTGAACACATTGACCTTGCCACTGAGTAAAAGGCCCAAACGATCGGTTCTTGTCAAGTTCTGCATAGCGTAGGCTTCGCCAGCGTGCAACGACATTATTGTTGCAAATTCTGACGACACCAACCTTTTGAATTGCAGCCTGGACACCTGTGCCACATACATTGACATTAGAAAATCTATGTCAGTATACTACTTCAAGTATCTACGCGATATACGTCTAAAAACGTAACAAGTCAATACCTTAAAAGGATAAAATAAAGTATTATACGCTTCCTCCAATTCCGGATCAAATCTGACGGGTCTCATTTGATAGACGACGTAGACCAACTGGCCGATGTTTAAAACGAGGAAGCTGAAGTTCCAGGAGAAGATATCCGGCGCACAGATAACATGCCATGCCCATCCGGATAACAGCATGAATCCTTGTTTAAAAGAAACAATACTCTTACTTCCATGATCAACAATACCTTTTACTACTCATCTTCTCAACACTAAACGAGCGCAACACTTACCAACTATTAGCACCGAGTGCATGAAAAGTATACCCCTCTTGGAAGAGGGCGCCGAGTACGACAGGGCGAAACAGAAGTTCGCCAATTGGAAGAGGATATGTTGCGGCTGCTGCCATAAACAGAGTGCGGTATTTCCTATGGTGAACGGTAAAGTCATCAAAATGATCTTGAATCAATAACGAAGGAGCAGCTTGTGTTGGGTGTAAAACAAAGATCGTAGGATTAACTTACCTAACGCTGTGATGTTGTAGGAAGGTAAAGGATCGTGTCCTAGTCCAGGACTCATGATGAAGTGAAAGATTTAGACACTGGACACCGCAGATCAACGAGGGTAGCAACCTCGGACTATTTCGTGAACATGCTCACTGGTTTATTTTGGTTAACATTCCCCTAAGAGTGTTCTCACCCCCTAAATTCTGGCTGCAGCGCATGACCGAATGTCGAGGCGCTTGCGCGCAAACCTTGAGCGATCGATTTCCACCCCCTATCGCATGGCAATGTAGGGTAGTTCCCCTAATGATCACAGTATACCGGTCGTTGGCAATGAAGCATTGCAATTTCGCCAACTTTACTGTTGCAGATAAACAACTGAACTGAGAAAGCAAATTTGGCGATTTATCGACTACCGAATAGATTTATCTTGATCTGATTTCTTGGTAAGATAAGGTTTTAATGTCTGGAAAGGAAATGTAATTTGTTCACTGATTGTAACGATTATTTCTTAACAATTGTTGACAAGAATATAAAATCTATTCTTGCGAAAGTGCTATATTGCAGGAATCCTTAAAGAAAGTATTTATGCAGTGTAAAAGTGAACACAGCTTTAGTGTCACGAATGGCCTAGTGAATTTGCGGATCAAACTTCCAACATAGAAAGTCATTTCGTAGTTTACCTAAAATCGAAAGTGAAATACAGGAAAAGAGTTATGAATAAGCTAATTCTACCGACATTTATTTTCCTTCAAAGGGAAGACATTTTCATAAGAATTTACAATACTCACTAAGAGTTACTTAAAATTTGGCTTCGAAGTGTAAAATAACGTTTCAGGTACGACAATATAAAAGATGTTCAATTTAACATAATGTAGTTCACGATATGCATCACCTTCAAATCAAATTTTTATTTATATTAGCTGGCTGTTTAAAAGTTATTAAGGTATTTAAAAAAGTTTGCAACACCTTTGTCATCTTTGTATCATTGTCTCCTTCAACGCATTTCTATTTCTGTCTGCGTTATCGTTCCTATTTCAATATATGATATCGCACGCATAAGCAATGTCCGGTTTTCTGTTCGCATGCTTGCCCACTCTAAGAGTGGTACTTGGACATGGTAGTCGCATTTTTGCCGCCATGGAGAGCACTTGCTTTTTTTTACTTCTTGCGTTCCTTTTCAAAATACTATTCGGGAATAATAATCACGTACAAATTCAGGAAGGAACTGTAGTTGGAACGAGGATGCACACTCGATACGGTCGAAATATCCACGCGTTCATTGGAATACCTTACGCAGAACCTGCCGTTGGAGATTTAAGGTTGTATTTTATATAATATTCTGTCGTGAAGAAGCCAATAAACACTCCATAGACGAATTACATTCCTATGCCAATTTAAATAGACATTTCAGTTAAAGCTGAGCCTTGTGCTTGGGCATGTGTAAGTTAAATATTAATAATATTTGCTTCTTGTATTATACCTATTATTATATAACAAGAAGTAAATATATAAGGTATCCTTCATATCGTTGTTTCACTTTTGAACTTGTCAGAATTCCATATAATCGAGTTTCTAATATAAAGCCGTTCTGTTATATGATAGGAAAAGCTTTCTATATAACTCCAATCACTACTCATAAATGGAATGAAATCATTTGCCGTAGATTTCGAGATCCTCTCCCTAAAAACGGATGGCAGGGTGTCCTGAACGCACAAAATCCGGGAAACGTCTGCCTACAGTATTCTATGCATAATGAAATAATTGGGAGCGAGGATTGTCTTGTATTAAATGTCTACACACCAAGGGTAACGTCGATAGACTAGAGTAGAGACTAAAAACGAAAGGGTTAACGAAAAAAGCAATAGAAATATCATTACAATTTTATGCATCAGTATCTTTTTTGTGATAGCTGCACTCGATTTGGAAAGCTTTATTGCCTGTAATGGTTTTCGTCCATGGGGGATCATTCATAATTGGTGAAGGCGGGCCGAATCTATATTCTCCCAGCTTTCTATTGGATAAAGATATAATCCTAGTCACAATAAACTATCGGCTGAGCATCTTCGGATTCCTTAGCACCGGCGACAGAATTTCGCCTGGAAATTATGGCTTGAAAGATCAGCGCTTAGCTTTTCAATGGGTCCATCGTAATATTCACGCTTTCGGGGGTGATCCTAACAGAGTTACATTGTTTGGTCATAGCGTTGGTAGTACAAGCATCAGTATTCATGCTCTGTCCGAGAAGTCGCAGCGTAAGTTTTAAGTTGACTGTTTAAAAATGTCCTAATTTGCAAGCATGCTTTGATTTACTGAAGATGATGTGCTTCAGCTTACTTTCAGCAGTACATACTAGAAAGTGGATACTCGACGGTGACGTATTCCTGTACGATTAATCCAATATATTTCGATTATGCAACCTTAACTGCAGCAAAGCTTAATTGTCCAACCACTAATACGAGTGCCGCAGTAGAATGCCTGAGGCATCGACCGACCAAGGAATTATTTGTGGCATCTAATATCGTTGCAGCCAACACGGGAATACATTTCTGGCCCAGCATAGAACCTAAGTACGATAATGCAGTCCTTACAGATACTCCCGCCAATTTAATAAGACAGGGTAAAATGATGGACGTTCCTGTCATTGTAGGTGGCGTAAGAGATGAAGGATTGCTAGTCACTAGTGGTATGAATTATAAATCAATTTTATCACAGCCTTTTTTATTAGCTGTAAGATCTAATTATGTTTTGCTTAGTGGAAAAGAGGATTATCATTATAAGAATAAATTCTCAAAAGAAATAAGATGTAGAAATTTCAGGTTACTATATGAATGATACGATGCACCAAGCACTCCGTGCTGACCCTGAGAGGGAAATGCGATATATATTGAATTATTTCGAACCATCTCTACGAAAAAATGATACAGAGCTGGCAGCTCGATGTAGACGGTTCTATTTCGGTGAAACGTTGCCGGCAGATCGAAATACCGTAAGTCTTTAGTCTCGGTAAAGTCATTGTACTGCCGAGATATTTCGCCTAATTAAATCTTGTATTTTCAAGCTTCTCGAAAGATTTACCATGCTTGCTGGGGACTATTATTTTACTTATCCGTACACACTGATGAGAGATTCATTACGAAACTCAAAACACCCAGTTTTCGTGTACTTATACAGTTTCCTTGATAGAGTGAGTGCCACACAAGTAGCAACACACAATGACGATATAATAGGCGTCACCCACGGTGACGAGCTGTATTACGTCTTCGATTGGAATTATATTTACAACCGAAGCCTCCTCAGACACAGAACAAAATCTCAGAGCAAAATGATTACCCTCTTGGTTGACTTCTGGACGAGCTTTGCGCGCGATGGGTAAGAATATTACAGTAACACCATAAACAAGCTCCAACTTAAGAATTCAATCGTAAAGTGGTTTGCGTAATATTAAACGAAGAATTTATTCGCAATCATGTTATTTCAGCGCACCAACATCAAAGCATTTGTCTAATCCGGCAATTTGGCAACCTGCCTCACAATCAAACTGGACAACTTATCTTCAAATAGGAAACAACTCTGATCCAGCAGTGACTGTAAAACAATACTTTCTTGGAGAAAGAATGCAGTTCTGGCAAAAACAGATATCGGAATGTCCTGCTTAACAATTCATAAAGTGTAGATCTTCAAGTTTCAATAAAATAGTTCTGAGAAAACAAAACAGGCTCTGTTTTTAATTTGAATGCGTGACTACGGCGTTTTTCTTGAAATTGGTATATCGTTATCCTTCACTACTTTTCATGCAAATCTCTCGCTAGGGAAGAACTACCAATTTCACGAAGGGAATTGTCAATCTGGTTCTTGATTGGCTTCTCCACTCATCCGGGATGTGGGTCTTGTGCAATCAAGTATGCTCGGGTTTTATATACAATCGAAAGTTTTCAGTACCCTGTCGTTCGAGAAGTTTTATCAGGAATATTAACACGAAGTTCTTCAAATCAAAATCAAGCTGAGGTGCCATGAAAATAACTGTGAATCTGACACGCATTAATGATCATAAGAACGTAGACGACCACCTCGAAGTTATATTCGCCCTGAGATTGAAATACTAGAACAGAATATGGAATAAATAAAACCTGCAACTGAAATTATTCTTTTTCGAGAAGGACTAGGTTTAAAGTTCCTGTCGCAAGTCACGATGCTGTCTCATGTATTCTCTGAATACTGTATACGCTGCGCAAGTTTCGCAAAAACGTTCTCTAGGGAAATGGAGATCTTACTCAAGGAAATATTAGAACTTATAATAAATTTCCAGCACATTATTTTTCTTTAAAAGTATCAAATATTAGTAGACACTCGTCTTCTACTAATTGTTAATAACTAGAAAAGAATATACAAGTTTGCATAACTGATCTGATTAAATTTCGAACTCTAAGTTATTCTAACAAGAACGGCAAGTCAACCGCCCGAATGTCCAATTCAAATGGTTTCATTATCTGATCTATGTGTCAGTGGAATTTGAACAAGCCTTGAAAAAGGTGATATTAGCCATTGAGTGATTGAGGAAACTGGAGCCAGCGGGTTCCGCTGTTTGCAATGCAGAACATTACCATTTCGACCTATGTGCCAGTGGAATTTCTATAAGCCTTGAAAAAGGTGATGTTAGCCATTGAGTGATTCAGGAAACTGGAGCCAGCGAATTCCGCTGTTTGCAACGCAAAAAACGCTTCATTCATTCTAGCGTAATTAAAGAAAATATTCGAGCTTGGTCACTGTCCTCAAGTTCCATGCTTCGTTCGTGCTGCAAAATATTCATTCTGCGTGTACGGCTTAACAAGTACAGAATAATACCGGAAAGAAATGCAGAAAGTTGCTTATCAAGTGTTTTCGCGTGTGATACCACAGACGAAACAAATCGCCTCAGGAAACAACAACGAATAATGCCTCAATGCAACCGCACAAAAGCTGAGCAATTAATTTATGTACTTGCTCCCAACGATATATGTATATACCTGCCTTCTCTCATTAAGAAGATTCCCCGACTAAGATTTCACTGAATCTTCCAAATGACAATTAGTACTACGTCTCGAAGTTAGTGAGATGATGACAAAAGGCTGCTAACTGTGTGTTTCTTATTAGTCTCGCCACTGAAAGGCCAGAGAATAGTGAAACTAAGTGAAGGATGGATCGATGGTGTTAGCCGACCCAGCCAGAATGGCAGACTGTTTTACGCCTTCCTTGGAATCCCTTATGCTGAACCACCTCTGGGCGATCTCAGGTTTGTTATTGCATCAATCGAACACTTACAGATGATTCTCCCGTAAAAAAGGCACAAATTTTGCAAAACATTGTATTCCATTAATTAAATGAATATTTATATGTCTGTTAACGAACCACCCCGAGCAATTTCTAATTAGCTCTAATTTAATTTTAGCAATCAATTTTAATTTAGACAAGGTTTCCTTTAGATAGAGATATTTGATATTTCTGCACACCTTCGATTCAACGCTATTTCCTCTGGGAAGAGGAAATTCAGTTTTTCAATAAATTGTGATATCCTATCGATAGATCTAAAGGCCCAGTACCGAAGAAGCCATGGCACTCCATCTGGAAAGCCAACAAGGATCCCACGATGTGCCCGCAATTGAAAGGTGGCATATTCCAAGGTGACGAAAACTGTCTCTACCTGCATGTCTATACACCCCGAGTAATTACAGGCTTCTAGTAATTTGATTAAAGTACGAAGTTAATTCAAAGTAGTGCTGTTAATCGAACTCGTCGTTACGCTGAACAGATAGTGACAGAACAGGGGAAAAGTTTGCCGGTAATAGTGTACCTACCCGGAGGAGCGTTTAAAGGCGGAGATGGCCGCTCGGGCCTCGGACCACTCGGGACCCGAGTACATACTCGACAAGGATGTCATCCTGGTCACAGTACAATATCGAATAGGTATTCTTGGTTTCCTGAGTACCGGCGATACAGTCTCACCGGGCAACTATGGCATGAAGGATCAAGTGTTGGCTCTCCACTGGGTTCGAAAGAACATACACGGCTGGGTGGTGATTCAAGAAAAGTAACTTTAGTGGGACACAGTGCTGGTGCCAATTCGGTTGCAGCGCATACTATGTCACCATTATCGCAAGGTATGTGTAAAGGGAACTCGGTATTTTCTAACAATAAGTAAAGTCGAATTAAGTTGTATAATTTGTTACATAAAAGTATAATATTTCTATTATTGAAATGTTTCTTAAAGAATTATCTTGGAATGTTTTTTAAAAATCAAATAATGTTATCTTGTGGCAGTATCTACTAATTTCCAAAAGATATAGTGCTCGCGCATTTATGACGATAATCTGTTAAATAATATACTGTATGATGTTGACGCAACTATTACGAAGCTATTTAATGACAAAATACCGGTTTCCCAAAATGTATACTGTTATCAAGTAATGCATGACTGTGTATACACAATGCTATATGTAGCATTTATGATGTGTAATTATTACTTTCAAAAGCTGAAAATGTCTGTAAAGCTAGCATATCACTTTGTGCAATATTATCATAAGTAAATACGAGTTTTGGTTTTATCTGTAATCGTTCTAGAGTTCTCGATAGATTACACAAATAGTGCTAGCCATTAAAATGGGAAAATGCCTCGAGACAAATTGATAGGTCAGCTTCACGCAACTCTAGTAAATAATATATGTAGCAAGTCTTGCTCGAAATAAATCGCGTAAGGGCCGTGCTGTTAATTCCGTGCGAAATTACAGGCTTATTTCATCAATATATCGAGATGAGTGGAAATTCTTATCTCGCCTGGAGCAATAACAAGGGACTGGAGTATAATTACATCTCAATTGGACGTAGCTTTGCGAGAATCTGCGGATGCCCCACTAACGATTCCCTATCGATGGTGATGTGTCTGAAACGGGCAAATTTAGCGGACTTAGTCGCACCCAATGAAATGCTTGACAAACAGATAAACACGATAGGTGGTGGCTGGAGTTTCACAGTAGAGCCGGATTCAGTTAATGCATTCTTATCCGAAGAACCAAGAAAGATCATCCAAGAACGCGGTAGATTGGATGTACCATTCATGATGGGTTTAGTTAAAGATGATGGATTGGTGAAAACTATAGGTTTGCCTCTTTAAAACAATTTACAAAGAAGCAGTAACATAAAATATAAAACTATTTCATGTAAATGGATATTTTAAAGATTAAGATAAAAGCTTGCAAAATTTACGAGTGCAGGAATGTACGGTGATGACAATGAGTACAATACCTTCGTTACTGTCGGAATGGATAACTATATTCAAAGGGTGCTGGAGTACTATGCGGAACCCGAGGAAGCTTTACAGCTGGTTAACAAAGTAAAAGACTTCTATTATGGGAATCTGACTAACGCCGATCGTAACACGGTGACAATAACATATACCCTTTATGTTTCTATGTAGCACATCGCTTTCCTAAACGCTTTCCACGCGCATCGGAAAAACTGGTGTTGAAATTGTAGTCGATGTCCAATTGAATGACATAGCATTTCTCACCGGTTCCTATTTCCGCTTTGTTTTTATAAGCTCTCGAATTTCCGCCCATCGAACTTTTATAGAGATTTTCTCTCGCATTCCTCTGAATTTCAGATACTGCGGGTAACAACAAATTTTCTTACTGACCTGATGTACAGGGTGAGTCACTTGCCTTTTAATCGTCCCCTTCACACTCGAGTTCCAATTATTTCCATTATTGGTACAATTTGGTATTATAAATAAATATCAATGCATGAAAAAGACTGGGTAAATACTCCTTTATATTAAAATTACTCAACACCGTATAATTAAACCATTTTCAACTGCCTATATCCATCATTGGGGATTCAAAGGCAAGCGAATCACCCTGTACAGCTCCTCGACCTACAAACAGGCTAACAGTCAATTGTGGCATGGCACGCAGCCTTTTTACGTGTACAGTTTCGAATTTCGTGGGACGTTCAGTCGCGCGAAAAAATGGACTGGTCGCGATGACAATTTCGATGTTAGTCATGTGGACGAATTGACGTGTCTGTTTAAGTAAGATCATGTCAGCCTCGGCGTACAGAATGGCACTTACTCAGAGCGAAATAAAACAATGATCAGAATTATAATAGATTTATGGACTTCTTTTGTAACAGCCGGGTAAGATGCTTTAAATGGGATTAACTGCACATTCAGTTTGCTCTCTCTACTGTATATTGTGTATTCACCAGGACTCATCATGAAATGAAAGATCTAGACACTGAACACCACAGATCAACGAGGGTAGCAACCTCGGACTAGTTCGTGAACATGCCCACTGGTTTATTTTGGTTATCATTCCCCTAAGCTTATTCTCACCCCCTAAATTCTAGCTGCGGCGCATGACCGAATGTCCAGGCGCTTGCGCGCAAACCTTGAGCGATCGATTTCCATCCCCTATCGCATGGCAATGTAGGGTAGTTGCCCTAATGATCACAGTATACCGGTCGTTGGCAATGAAGCATTGCAATTTCGCCAAATTTACTGTTGCAGATAAACAACTTAACTGAGAAAACAAATTTGGCGATTTATCGACTACCGAATAGATTTATCTTGATCTGTTTTTTTGGTAAGATAAGGTTCTAATGTCTGGAAAGGAAATGTAATTTGTTCACTGATTGTAACGATTATTTCTTAACAATCTTTTGAACCTTTACAATGCGACAAGCGACTATTGTTGACAAGATTATAAAATCTATTCTTGCGGAAATGATATATTGCAGGAATCCTTAAAGAAAATATTTATGCAGTGTAAAAGTGAACACGGCTTTAGTGTCACAAATGGCCTAGTGAATTTGCGAATCAAATCTCCAACATAGAAAGTCATTTCGTAGTTTACCTAAAATCGAAAGTGACATACAGGAAAAGAGTTATGAATAAGCTAATTCTACCAACACTTACTTTCCTTCAAAAGGAAGATATTTTCATAAGAATTTACAATAATCACTAAGAGTTACTTAAAATTTGGCTTCGAAGTGTAAAATAACGTTTCAGGTACGACAATATAAAAGATGTTCAATTTAACATAATGTAGTTCACGATATGCATCACCTTCAAATCAAATTTTTATTTATATTAGCTGGCTGTTTAAAAGTTATTAAGGTATTTAAAAAAGTTTGCAACACCTTTGTCATCTTTGTATCATTGTCTCCTTAAACGCATTTCTATTTCTGTCTGCGTTATCGTTCCTATTTCAATATATGATATCGCACGCATAAGCAATGTTCGGTTTTCTGTTCGCATGCTTGCCCACTGTAAAGAGTGGTACTTGGACATGGTAGTCGCATTTTTGCCGCCATGGAGAGCACTTGCTTTTTTTTACTTCTTGCGTTCCTTTTCAAAATACTATTCGGGAATAATAATCACGTACAAATTCAGGAAGGAACTATAGTTGGAACGAGAATGCACACTCGATATGGTCGAAATATCCACGCGTTCATTGGAATACCTTACGCAGAACCTGCCGTTGGAGATTTAAGGTTGTATTTTATATAATATTCTATCGTGAAGAAGCCAATAAACACTCCATAGACGAATTACATTCCTATGCCAATTTAAATGGACATTTCAGTTAAAGCTGAGCCTTGTGCTTGGGCATGTGTAAGTTAAATATTAATAATATTTGCTTCTTGTATTATACCTATTATTATATAACAAGAAGTAAATATATAAGGTATCCTTCATATCGTTGTTTCACTTTTGAACTTGTCAGAATTCCATATAATCGAGTTTCTAATATAAAGCCGTTTTGTTATATGATAGGAAAAGCTTTCTATATAACTCCAATCACTACTCATAAATGGAATGAAATCATTTGCCGTAGATTTCGAGATCCTCTCCCTAAAAACGGATGGCAGGGTGTCCTGAACGCACAAAATCCGGGAAACGTCTGCCTACAGTATTCTATGCATAATGAAATAATTGGGAGCGAGGATTGTCTTGTATTAAATGTCTACACACCAAGGGTAACGTCGATAGACTAGAGTAGAGACTAAAAACGAAAGGGTTAACGAAAAAAGCAATAGAAATATCATTACAATTTTATGCATCAGTATCTTTTTTGTGATAGCTGCACTCGATTTGGAAAGCTTTATTGCCTGTAATGGTTTTCGTCCATGGGGGATCATTCATAATTGGTGAAGGCGGGCCGAATCTATATTCCCCCAGCTTTCTATTGGATAAAGATATAATCCTAGTCACAATAAACTATCGGCTGAGCATCTTCGGATTCCTTAGCACCGGCGACAGAATTTCGCCTGGAAATTATGGCTTGAAAGATCAGCGCTTAGCTTTTCAATGGGTTCATCGTAATATTCACGCTTTCGGGGGTGATCCTAACAGAGTTACATTGTTTGGTAATAGCGCTGGTAGTACAAGCATTGGTATTCATGCTCTGTCCGAGAAGTCGCAGCGTAAGTTTTAAATTGACTGTTTAAAAATGTCCTAATTTGCAAGCATGCTTTGATTTACTAAAGATGATGTGCTTCAGCTTACTTTCAGCAGTACATACTAGAAAGTGGATACTCGACGGCGACGTATTCCTGTACAATTAATCCAATATATTTCGATTATGCAACCTTAACTGCAGCAAAGCTTAATTGTCCAACCACTAATACGAGTGCCGCAGTAGAATGCCTGAGGCATCGACCGACCAAGGAATTATTTGTGGCATCTAATATCGTTGCAGCCAACACGGGAATACATTTCTGGCCCAGCATAGAACCTAAGTACGATAATGCAGTCCTTACAGATACTCCCGCCAATTTAATAAGACAGGGTAAAATGATGGACGTTCCTGTCATTGTAGGTGGCGTAAGAGATGAAGGATTGCTAGTCACTAGTGGTATGAATTATAAATCAATTTTATCACAGCCTTTTTTATTAGCCGTAAGATCTAATTATGTTTTGCTTAGTGGAAAAGAGGATTATCATTATAAGAATAAATTCTCGAAAGAAATAAGATGTAAAAATTTCAGGTTACTATGTGAATGACACCATGTACCAAGCTCTCCGTGCTGACCCTGAGAGGGAAATGCGATATATATTGAATTTTTTTCAACCAGTTCTACGAAAAAATGCCACAGAGCTGGCAGCTCGATGTAGACTGTTCTATTTCGGTGAAACGTTGCCAGCAGATCGAAATACCGTAAGTCTTTAGTCTCGGTAAAGTTGTTGTACTGCCGAGATATTTCGCCTAATTAAATCTTGTATTTTCAAGCTTCTCGGAAGATTTACCTTCTTTGCTGGGGACTATCATTTTACTTATTCATACGCACTGATGAGAGATTCATTACGAAACTCAAAACACCCAGTTTTCTTGTACTTATACAGTTTCATTGATAGAGTGAGTGCCACACAAGTAGGAACACATAATGACGATATAATAGGCATCACCCACGGTGACGAGCTGTATTATCTCTTCGATTGGAATTATATTTACAATCGAAGCCTCCTCAGACACAGAACAAAATCTCAGAACAAAATGATTACCCTCTTGGTTGACTTCTGGACAAGCTTTGCGCGCGATGGGTAAGAATATTACATTAACGCCATAAAGAAGCTCCAACTTAAGAGTTCAATCGTAAAGTGGTTTCCGTAATATTAAACGAGATATTTATTCGTAATCGTGTCATTTCAGCGCACCAAAATCAAACCATTTGTCTAATCCGGCAATTTGGCAACCTGCCTCACAATCAAACTGGACCGCTTATGTTCAAATAGGAAACAATTCTGATCCAGCAGTGACTGTAAAACAACACTTTATTGAAGAGAGAATACAGTTCTGGCAAAAACAGATATCGGAATATCCTGCTTAACAATTCATAAAGTGTAAATCTTCAAGTTTCAATAAAATAGTTCTGAGAAAACAAAACATGCTCTGTTTTTAATTTGAATGCGTGACTACGGCGTTTTTCTTGAAATTGGTATATCGTTATCCTTCACTACTTTTCATGCAAATCTCTCGCTAGAGAAGAACTACCAATTTCACGAAGGGAATTTTCAATCTGGTTCTTGATTGGCTTCTCCACTCATCCGGGATGTGGGTCTTGTGCAATCAAGTATACTCGGGTTTGATATAAAATCGAAAGTTTTCAGCACCCTGTCGTTCGAGAAGTTTTATCAGGAATATTAACACGAAGTTCTTGAAATGAAAACCAAGCTGAGGTGCCATGAAAATAACTGTGAATCTGACACGCATTAATGATCATAGGAACGTAGACGAGCACCTCGAAGTTATATTCGCCCTGAGATTGAAATAGTAGAACAGAATATGGAATAAATAAAACCTGCAACTGACTCTTCTTTTTCGAGAAGGACTAGGTTTAAAATTCCTGTCGCAAGTCACGATGCTGTCTCATGTATTCTCTGAATACTGTATACGCTGCGCAAGTTTCGCAAAAACGTTCTCTAGGGAAATGAAGATCTTATTCAAGGAAATATTAGAACTTATAATAAATTTCCAGCACATTATTTTTCTTTAAAAGTAGTAAATATTAATAGACACTCGTCTTCTACTGATTGTTAATAACTAGAAAAGAATATACAAGTTTGCATAACTGATCTGATTAAATTTCCAACTCTAAGTTATTCTAACAAGAATGGCAAGTCAACCGCCCGAATGTCCAATTCAAATGGTTTCATTATCTGACCTATGTTTCAGTGGAATTTGTACAAGCATTGAAAAAAGTGATATTAGCCATTGATTGATTGAGGAAACTGAAGCCCGCGCCGGCTGCTTGCAATGCAAAACATTACCATTTCGACCGTGAGAAATTATTTGTATCGCAAATACCTAATTTTTTTGTGTTAAATGCATAAAACCTCGGACGTGATTTCCATTATTGATAGCTCCTTGCGCTTCGTTCATTCTAGCGTAATTAAAGAAAATATTCAAGCTTGGTTACTGTCCTCAAGTTCCATGCTTCGCTCGAGCTACAAAATATTCATTCTGCGCGTACGGCTTAGCGAGTACAGAATAATACCGAAAAGAAATGCTGAAAGTTGCTTATCAAGTGTTTACGCGTCTGATAGCACAGACGAAATAAATCGCCTCAGGAAACAACGAATAATGCCTCGGATGTCTTATCGTTAAATTATCATTTGGCAACCGTACGAAAGCTGAGCAATTAATTTATGTACTTGCTCCCAACGATATATACATCTGTCTTCTCTCATTAAGAAGATTCCCCGATTAAGATTTGACTGAGTCTTCCAAATGATAATTAGTACTACGTCTCGAAGTTAGTGAGATGGTGACAAAAGCCTTGCTGTTAACTGTGTGTTTCTTATTACTCTCGCCACTGAAAAGCGAGAGAATAGTGAAACTAAGTGAAGGATGGATCGAAGGTGTTAGCCGACCCAGCGAGAATGGCAGACTGTTTTACGCCTTCCTTGGAATCCCTTATGCTGAACCACCTCTGGGCGATCTCAGGTTTGTTATTGCATCAATCGAGCATTCATAGATGATTCTCAAGTAAAAAAGGCACATATTTTGCGAAATTTTGTATTCCGTTAATTAAATGAATATTTATATGTCTGTTAACGAACCACCCCGAGCAATTTCTAATTAGCTCTAATTTAATTGTAGAAAACAATTTTAATTTAGATAAGGTTTCCTTTCGATCGAGATATTTGATATTTCTGCACACCTTCGTTTCAACGCTATTTCCTCTGGAAAGAGGAAATTCAGTTTTTCAATAAATTGTGATATCCTACCGGTAGATTTAAAAGCCCAGTACCGAAGAAGCCATGGCACTTCAACTGGAAAGCCAACAAGGATCCCACGATGTGCCCACAATTGAAAGGTGGAATATTCCAAGGTGACGAAGACTGTCTCTACCTGAATGTCTATACACCCCGAGTAATTACAGGCTTCTAGTAATTTGATTAAAGTACGAAGTTAATTCAAAGCAGTGCTGTTAATCGAACTCGTCGTTACGCTGAACAGATAGTGACAGAACAGGGGAAAAGTTTGCCGGTAATAGTCTACCTACCGGGAGGAGCGTTTAAAGGTGGAGATGGCCGCTCGGACCACTGGGGACCCGAGTACATACTCGACAAGGATGTCGTCCTGGTCACAGTACAATATCGAATAGGTATTCTTGGTTTCCTGAGTACCGGCGATACAGTCTCACCGGGCAACTATGGCATGAAGGATCAAGTATTGGCTCTCCACTGGGTTCGAAAGAACATACGACGGCTGGGTGGTGATTCAAGAAAAGTAACTTTAGTGGGACACAGTGCTGGTGCCAATTCGGTTGCAGCGCATACTATGTCACCATTATCGCAAGGTATGTGTAAAGGGAACTCGGTATTTTCTAACAATAAGTAAAGTCGAATTAAGTTGTATAATTTGTTACATAAAACTATAATATTTCTATTATTGAAATGTTTCTTAAAGAATTATCTTGGAATGTTTTTTAAAAATCAAATAATGTTATCTTCTGGCAGTATCTACTAATTTCCAAAAGATATAGTGCTCGCGCATTTATGACGATAATCTGTTAAATAATATACTGTATGATGTTGACGCAACTATTACGAAGCTATTTAATGACAAAATACCGGTTTCCCAAAATGTATCCTGTTATCAAGTAATGCATGACTGTGTATACACAATGCTATATGTAGCATTTATGATGTGTAATTATTAATTTCAAAAGCTGAAAATGTCTGTAAAGCTAGCATATCATTTTGTGCAATATTATCATAAGTAAATAAGAGTTTTGGTTTTATCTGTAATCGTTCTAGAGTTCTCGATAGATTACACAAATAGTGCTAGCCATTAAAATGGGAAAATGCCTCGAGACAAATTGATATGTCAGCTTCACGCAACTCTAGTAAATAATATATGTAGCAAGTCTTGCTCGAAATAAATCGCGTAAGGGCCGTGCTGTTAATTCCGTGCGAAATTACAGGCTTATTTCATCAATATATCGAGATGAGTGGAAATTCTTATCTCGCCTGGAGCAATAACAAGGGACTGGAGTATAATTACATCTCAATTGGACGTAGCTTTGCGAGAATCTGCGGATGCCCCACTAACGATTCCCTATCGATGGTGATGTGTCTGAAACGGGCAAATGTAGCGGACTTAGTCGCACCCAATGAAATGCTTGACAAACAGATAAACACGATAGGTGGTGGCTGGAGTTTCACAGTAGAGCCGGATTCAGCTAATGCATTCTTGTCCGAGGAACCAAGAAAGATCATCCAAGAACGCGGTAGATTGGATGTACCATTCATGATGGGTTTAGTTAAAGATGATGGATTGGTGAAAACTATAGGTTTGCCTCTTTAAAACAATTTACAAAGAAGCAGTAACATAAAATATAAAACTATTTCATGTAAATGGATATTTTAAAGATTAAGATAAAAGCTTGCAAAATTTACGAGTGCAGGAATGTACGGTGATGACAATGAGTACAATACCTTCGTTACTGTCGGAATGGATAACTATATTCAAAGGGTGCTGGAGTACTATGCGGAACCCGAGGAAGCTTTACAGCTGGTTAACAAAGTAAAAGACTTCTATTATGGGAATCTGACTAACGCCGATCGTCACACGGTGAGAATAGCATATACCCTTTATGTTTCTACGTAGCACTTCGCTTTCCTAAACGCTTTCCACGCGCATCGGAAAAACCGGTGTTGAAATTGTAGTCGATGTCCAATTGAATGACATAGCATTTGTCACCGGTTCCTATTTCCGCTTTGTTTTTATAAGCTCTCAAATTTCCGTCCATCAAATTTTTATAGAGATTTTCTCTCGCGTTCCTCTGAATTTCAGATACTGCGGGTAACAACAAATTTCCTTACTGACCTGATGTACAGCTTCCCGATCTACAAACAGGCTAACAGTCAATTGTGGCATGGCACGCAGCCTTTTTACGTGTACAGTTTCGAGTTTCGTGGGACGTTCAGTCGCGCGAAAAAATGGACTGGTCGCGATGAGAATTTCGGTGTTAGTCATGTGGACGAATTGACGTATCTGTTTAAGCAAGATCCTGCCAGCCTCGGCGCACAGAATGACACTTACTCAGAACGAGATAAAACAATGATCAGAATTATAGTAGATTTATGGACTTCTTTTGTAACAACCGGGTAAGCGACTTTAAGTGAGATTAACTGCACATTTGGTTTGCTCTCTTTATATCTTGTATTCTCTGATTTCTGTCAGGCACCCAGTCTCCGCTGAGTTGACCAATCCGTTCGAATGGAAACCTTACACATGTGATAGAAACTACCTTCGGATCGGAGAAGGTAAGGTGACGACGACTGATCCTCAGCGAAATCTTCGCAGTAGGGAAATGGAATTCTGGGCAAAGATCTTCGGTCCTTAAAAACCTCAGAAATATGAAAAATATCTTATTTTATAATGAGACGATTATTTGTGATTCGTTGTAAATATTTATGTAGAATAAAGTAGCTTTTGTAACGAAGTGTGCAAATACGGTTTTGACTTTTTTAATTGGTCTCCCATTTTGAAATGTGGATTATGTTCCACTGATGTTTAAATAATACGCTTTCCCTGTCAGGGAAAATGGCTTTTGGCCAGAATCGTTTAAGTACGAGAAATCTTTCAAAAGCATCTTGCATTATCGTCTTTTGACAAACACTGATTTATGGGATTGATAATTCCCTCCAGCCGCAGGGTGAAAAATTTTGGTATATAAGGCTGGCGAGAGCTTACGGAAAGTATCAAAGGCTTAATTCTCCTCGCTGTTACTGTTGGAGAAAATCCCACCTGAAAATGGACTTTGTAAGTATCGGGAAAGTAAACTGCTCAAGCTAATTGTAAGAGAAATATTGAACAAAGTCAATACCAACAAATCGGCAAACTTTCTCCGACGTAATAGTTTCCTTATTGATCAGCAAACTCTTATTCTCATTGGTGATAAAAATACTCTCTTTACGAATAAGATTTAGTCGAAGCATTAAAGAAACAAATAAAGAAATTAAATTCAATTTACATATACGGAATTCAATTTCTCGGTGAAACGTAGTTTACCAATAATACGGATAATATGGAAATACGATCCATTGTTATTCGTCAAATAAATATGATAATTACTATTACTTGCCCTGCACTCTATTACATTAAACTATTTTCCGACGACGAATATATAAATACGATCTTCGTAGTACGACGATACTGATGAATATTCGATAATCCGGATTCCTCGTGTCACCGAAACCCATGAATTCCCCAGACATACTTCACCACAAAAAAAAAACATTCTGCCATACTGAAAACTGATCTCTCCAGATTCCGTTCGTGATGCTACTTGTACTGAGTTCGTCGCTGGGATTCCCGATGTTCAAGGAGAAAAAGCCAGCGCATACGGTCGCAATTTTACAGCACGAAGAAGTCCGTGACCAATACGGGCAGTACGCAATGCGCTACGCCACTGAGGATGGAACAATTGTGAATGAACGCGGCATTCTAAAAGCGAATGCCGCTGGAACCGGTCACATTCTAATAAAGGAAGGATCCGTCAGTTATCTCGCACCCGACGGCAGCACAATCTACATGGAATACGTCGCAGACGAGAATGGTTTTCGACCGAAAGGTTCGCACATACCGGCGACAATGGTTCCTTCACGGCCGACATAAAATCAGGACTTGGTATTCAATGTGCGCACAAACCTCTACGCTCACACGCTTTCCCGCCAATCGCTCGATTTCATGGCACAGGAATGTTGTGATCCGAAGAGCGATGAACCCCCGAAAGATCGAACGCTTTTTTTTCTAACGGCGAATTAAGCCGCTCGCCCGTGAGTGAGCGACAGCTTTTTGCACTCTCGAAAATAGGCTTCGCTACTATCGAGAATGCGGGATTCCTCGCTCCAATGTGTTATTCATTGGCTTCGGATCTGGCATTGCGGGAGCTAGTAAGAGGCACTGATATTAAAGCCTGTCTATTTGACACCATCTACGGACAGAACCCGTCATACGACGGTCGCCTTAAATGCCAATCCTGTTGCTGAAACTCCAAATGCTAGAGCTCGTCAGCCAGCTACTATAAGATAAGTGACATCTTCATAAAGTTGCACGATGAATTGTACCTTGATTCCCGCCAAGTTGCACTAACTAGGTAGAGAATGTATTTTTCCCTATGTATTGTGGAAAGTCAGTATTGGTATTTTGCAAGGTATACAGCTGATGTTTTAAACCGGCTGTACATATATCGATTATGAGACATTGAGGAGTAACTTATGGATATTTCTCATCATGAAGACCTCATGTTACTAAATTAATGTAATTAGAATTATTGGTAAAGCCTTCGTCAACCTGCAATTAAGTAGTGCCGCAAGCAACGCAATCAGCATGCGCAAATAAACATAGGAAATGTCTCAGTCACTATATTTCTGTTTAATGAATAGAGTTAAAACATGGAAATTTATAAACTAGCACGTCAATGGTTTCCAATGCGAACTAATTAGCTGGTACGCTCTGGTTCGAGGGCTGATTGAATCACCCACCAATATTATTTTCACGGAACTTGTTTCCTTGTACTCGATGTCAATTAATCATAAGGTTGATTGCCTCATTACTGAAATAGTGAATTATGACCCTTCGCAACGTATCATTTATTAGCTCTTAATCCTCATTGTAAACTTCGCTTTATACATGTAACAATACATGAAACAAACATATGCATGTGATCGATTCTTAATTATTATGCCCTAGCAAAATTAAATTTATAATGATTCGCAATCAGAAACGCGTGAAGTGATGATTCAAATAAATTTGCTAATACAGCCGATGAAATAATATAAACAATGTATTGAAAATTCAAAGTTAAAGAAGATGAAGTTTATGATATTCTGATATAAAGTTGAGTGAAGTAGCACGTGAACGGGCACGTGCTCTGTGGCAAGATAAAGGTCCAGATAAAGTAAATGCACTTCTTTTGGATTGCGCAAACAGTGGAGAAGCCTCATGACCGGTTACATACTGAAGTGTATGTGCACACGCTCTTTACTCGCCGCTACAGCACGTTTAATTCGAACCCGTCGATTTTGTCCAAAGATGTCAAGGATAGTATTTCACAGTCCGTTAGCATTAACTGTACACTCTCCCCTCGCTTTTCCGAATCTGCATTTGCCGTGTCTGCATTTACAATGACGCTGTAATCCGCGTTAATCTTTGCAATGGGCGTCTCTGCCAGATGCATGGTTTGCGAAGCTTTTAAACACGTTTGACGACTTTATTTGGAATTTATACTTTTCCTTGCCAATATAATATTTTCAAAAACTAATTAACATGCTAATTGCAAATCGAAACTGAAACAATAATTTAATTAATTTTTTAAATACTACTATTTGAATCACCGCTAAATATATAAGCCGGAAAACTAAAAATGCTGCTCTAGTAGCGAAGCCTAAAATATGAAACACCGATACGAAGTTCCACATACAGTAAATAAAGTTTCTCTTACGTCCAGTGGGAAACGCATTTTTCAAATAAAGTACTAAATTGGCAGGTTCTCCTTGGTACACATAGATGTAGATCACCCGGCCGTCGCCTGGAGTTTTGCGTTTGTCGAATCAGTACTCTCGCTCCTTCACAACCACCTGCCGATCGATACACTCGGAATGCTGCTCGCAATGAGAGCTGCAATTATTTACTTACAATGCGTAGTTCCGTGCTGATATAGCCACGTTTGCAGGCAGAAACTTTTAAGGCTATAGACGGCACTGGCAAGTCTTGTATACTTATACGAACTACTCACGAGACAAGTAATTTCAGGTCAGCAGTTGTCAAACCTCCACCTCTTCGTAGTACTATAATACTGCAAAGTTTCTTGTACCTGTTCTTGACCAATTTAAGCCTTAAATACTACATCTCTCCGATGTTCACCTTTAAGACTTTGAAGTACAGGATTTTACAATAGAAAAAATGCCTTGTAGCAGAGAAATTACCTCTGTATTTCTAGTAATTTCACGATTTAAACATGGTATGATTAACATGCTACATTCCATGCACGTTTAAGTACTGAAAAGGTAGGACATTTTTCATACCAATACGATTCAAAGAAATAAGATTGAATTTTATATTAATATTAACTCTTTAAGAGATGAAGGATTACTTAAATATCCTCTGTATTTTATTTATATTTCGTATAAAAATATATTCATTTCCTGTGGTTTGAGTTCTCCTCATTGAATAATACATTTCGGAATGTGGTTTCACTGTCCGAAAAGTATTGGCCGAGTGCCAGAGTAATAAATAGTTTGGAGCCCAAAGGATCAGGAGCGTATTACTCAACTTGGGTGTTTGATGCGGCGACTTTTATCTTTCTTGGTTTGCGAACAAGCGATAAATCTAATTCGAGAATGGTACATCTGTATGGACATTGCTATATGGTTTCCTTAGTCTTGGAGGTGATTGCTAACTTGATGTTCTGTCCCTCGTCATTTCGTAATAGTTCACTGTGTATTGTAAGGTGGTGGGCGGTACGCTTTTTCGTGACATTAATGCATGCCAGGCTTTGTTCTACGATCGATACTTCTTAATGCCATCTCCAGTATCTCGCGATTAATCACTGATACGCAAGATATTAATGCGTAACACCAACGGACGGTCTTGGAAAATTGGTTGCGTCTCGTACGTGTGACATTTCAATTTATGCACCTGGCAAACTAAAAGTCAAATCCGTTTTTCGTGCAGGCAACGAGTTCGTTTAAGATTCCAATACTATACTGAAATTGCACAGGTGCAGTTATTATCGCTCTCAATTTTGTTTCCCGAGCACTATTTTTCATAACGGCATGAGAGACGCTGTGAAACATTTTTAGTAAACACGATACTCTCGTAATTTACGTATCGTGAAAATTCGGATCTCCATAATATTAAGCTGGCAAAAAAGGAAGACATTCGATTAGCATACTCACTAAACAAACAATATTTCTCTTAAAATTACCTGTGCATAATAATGTTCGTTATCGAGGGAATAATTATTAGGGGACACATAACTCGTATAGAATTCAATGGAAACATTATTTGATCCAGAAAATGTAGGTTTTTGATTTATTTTGTATAATTACCTTATGCGGACGAAAGCATAATAGTACAGGGAATGGAATTATGGAATTCCCTGGAATTATTTAACAACGCTCTCTAAAGCTTCGCACTGAACACTTTTGCAAGCGTATGGAAAACTCGAGTTAAGAGATCCATTCAGAACGTCAGAGAATTTGCCGGAATTTCCATTGGACCATCTACATTTCCTAGTATGCCCGCTATGCAAAGGATCTGGAATATTAACGAGATTGCTAAAAATTCTCCCTAGATTCTCTATAATGGAAGCGTGCTTGAAAAATGTTATCTATGCAGCATTCAATCTTTTATATTTAGCTTAAAGTATATTGCTTTTCAGAGTTTTGAAAAAAAAAATTAAAGAACATTTTGAACATGCAAGGTTAGGACTTGCTTAAGTCGTTGATAGCTTCAAACATTTATTCCGAATATTTCATTAAATTTACCATTATGCCCAGCTGTTATACAAATACGGTTGTACGAAATGATAGGATGAACGATGCGTCGAACGCACTGCGTTCCAAAAACGTCCGATTTACGATGCAGAAGTGGCAGGGAAATCGTGCGGGTTATTTTACCTGTGTTAGGCCAAGAAAACGTCAAATATAGACAAAGAATTAAGTAGATCAAGTAACTATACAGCTTATAGTCAACTAATTACGAGTTGGATGCTGGTTTAGCTTGAGCAGGACAAATAGACGGAGTTCCCACATGATAAACGAGAATTTATCTTTTTGATAACAGAAAGGCCGAAAGAGAACTTACGTAAATGTCAATAAACTTAGGTGAATTAGCATTGAAACGGAGCTACTTTCAAAGGGCATTCAACAAACGGGCACATTCAATTAACTGTAAAGTTGGGGTAAATTGAAATGAATAGCTATTGTACGTCCTGGAGCCGTACTTCGTACAAAGCAAAATTCGCCAAGGATATACAGGCGAAATTCATTAATGCAACCCTCGGGCAAAGTTGCAAATAAAAGTGAACGGTAATAGTAGAAGATCCTGGACTGGAAATATGAGAGCGCTGCTTTGAGGAAAAATAGACAACATTGACAATAATTTTAATGAGTACAGCTCATGATGCTTCTGCAGCGGATGACGGAAAATCTGACCTTTATTGAATAATGCTCAAGCTTCAGTGTACTGACGTAAACAGGGCATAATAGGATTCCTAGAAATCAGGAGAAAGCTCTCTGGAGCTTCAGCATCAGATATTTTATAAACACGATAAAATAAACTCTACCAAAGTAGATCAGAAAATAATACAAGTTTTATTCTTACGTTTTTCATTGTAAGATTCAGGTATAATTATTCCAATGTTGTACTCTCCAGGATGCAATATTGCGGTAGGAACATGGGCAGTTCTTAAGCGGACATTCGGCCTACCCAGTTTTCTGGGGATTTCCAACTGCCAAATTTACGGGACGACGATGCCCCGGGCCTTTGTCACGCTCGCATACCTACTTATACGAAATGCTTTCCAGGAAGAAGTAACCATTTGGTGGTCAACCAAAAGTATGAGGACCGCAATCTTAATAGGGATCATTTCATTTGTAACTTTATAACGGTGATTACGTTAACAAATTTCATGCGTACCCCTGGTTACAAATTTTCAACTTGCTGCTCGCGTACTTTGCATAAAACGATATCTAATCTATCGTAACTAATCGCTGCCCATAAACATGTTCGTGAATACGTAATAAGCATACATTTTTCACTAATTCCATTTGTATGATTAAACTCTGGAGGATTATGCAAATATATCGCTTTTAGTTCAAGCGACTGTGTCTAATTCCCTACGCACTGAAAGGATAAATTCGAATATTGACGTTAAAAATATTATACTACAGCTACTCCTATGTGTATACTGGAACATACTACAAACGTTGGCTGTGTGCCCATAATGATGCACGTATGTGTCCATGTTAGTTACGGACGGCAACGAGTTGTTATCGGGAACAGGACTTCGATTAAGGAACGCAATTGAAATGCGTACCGGAGAAAGAGTGGAGTGTCCGATCGCAGAAGTCGAACACACACTGGGTCACCTGTGAAGGTGAAGCTTTCAAAAGACCGAAGAAAGAATAAAGCGGTTCCGGGTCAATGGAGATCACTCGTGGGAGTCACAATATCTTTCATTGTACGGTGCCCCATCTCATCCCAGAAAAATTGACGCACAATAGTAAAACTGTACTATGTACAATCACTTTCACTTTGACCCCCAATGGAACTCTCTTGGTGAACTAATCGTCCGATTCTCTTGATAATAAATATCGTAACTTCGATCTTCGACCGCTCACTAATTTCTACTCGTGATTTATGGGAAGAAAGTGTCGTGGAAGAACTCTTGGAAATGGCAAACCGACATAATGAACTTTTGATTTATTGCGCGCTTCGACCAAGCGGTTCTATTTCGTAGGAATTATGTGCATAGTTCTGATAATTATGAGATAGATCTCATGTTTCTCGTGACTCATTCTCTCGGTGTGAGACTGCAGTAGCACTGTTCAATGAACTTCGCAGGGCATCCGGCTCCGCGGACAAAACCAGTTTCGCGATGTCAGGAATTGGTGGTCAAGTTTGGGTATCGAAATGTGTGCGCGAATGGCTTCCAAAGGAGGTGAATTGGAATGGAAACCTTGGAAAAGTTCGTATGTCTCTTTTTATTACGTAACGCGAATTTCTCTTCAAAGAATAGTAACTTACAAGCGTCTGGATTATTACAAATAAAATTAATATTATGCATTTTTCTATGATTTCCATTTAGCATAAAACAGCATATTTTTGTACATTAAACACTAATTTCCCGTCTTAATACATTTTCAAGCAATACTGTGAAACAAATATCACTTCGAAAAGAATCTCAAAGGCCTCTGGATGAAAAATAGCTTGAACTCGAATTCTTTTTTCTTTGAGGCAACGCTGAAGCCGAATAATGTGGCGGCCTCGTAAATCGCGGGTGCCAGGCAAAGAAATGAGGCGTCAAGCCTGGCTTTTCCCGAGCAAACTGGTTTTGACCGCGCGCTTACCACACCATTCCCAGTCAGATATTCGCGCAGCGGGTCTAAGTCGAGTTAATATGGGACTTAAACGTAATCGAGAGTTATGTTTCTCGTTTCCGCGAATGGGATCATCCTCTCAGCGGCGAACTGGTGAGCTTCTGATATTTAAGACGATCAGACTTCAGATTATGAAGAGCTTTCGTGACTTTAATATGAAACGCTATTGAAAATCGATGCAAATGAAAGCCTGTCCCGAAATTTCCCTTCGAAACCCTAACTTTTTTATAATTCACGATTACCGTCATAAATCTTAGGCACATCTCCGATTTCGGGGCAATTTTTTAGGAGATATGATCCACTTAAGAAAAGGTACACTCGACTCCAATTTAATCTGGTCCTCCCAAATTCCAACAGGCAAAAAATTCACATTTGTGTTTGAAGTTGATATCCCAATTACAGAACACTTGATTTCATCGAGTCCCTTAACAATCCTGAATAATTAATATACAAATTAAATATTTAATTCTTTCTAACGACATCGCCTATTATCTGAATCTCTCTAAAGTGCGACATCTGTGTGACCCATTCACAAGAGACAAACGGTGGTCCAACTATACCCATCCTCATCCTCTACTTCCATACCAGTATTATCTCCGAGCACTTAGTTGGCTCACGACTAAAGACGCTTATAGCTTCTCTTGAAATCCAAGATCAGAATCCCTTTGCTTTGAACTGCCCTTTGGGAGATGGGTAATTGTGCGCGACTGGGGAATACAGTGCACGAGAGATAAGTATGCCGTTGTAGTTATCAAAGCGTGGTAGATGACGAGGGCAAGGGCGGTTACATATGCGCAGTCGGCGTCTTTCAAAATGTATAGGCTTTCACCGAAGAAACGAACGGTCAACGCACATGAATGTCAAGGTCGTCCAGTGCTCTTGATCTTTGGATAAACTGTGACGTAACACGTATGTCTACTATCTAGCGCTGTTACTGTAGCCTGTTCTCTCTCTCATTCCATTTTGCAGGCAGACACATACATTCGAAGAGGAACATGCTCGTAAATTTTCCATCCCTGACTGCGATCGACTGCGCAATGCGAGACACGATAATTAAGGCGATCCAGATGCATAGCGAAGGGTGCAGAGCACAATGGCGGGCCGCTTGATGGGTAGGGGAGATTGCGCGGGGAGTTAATCATTGAAATACTTCTGACATCGGGCTACGATTCGCACTGATAGCTTGCTGCCTGCATCACCGTGCTAACCGCCTCGGCCGACAGCCCAGCATATATGATTAGCTACTGTGGTTACGCAATGAGGACGCTTAGCTTAGATAGCGTATACACGGTACCGTTCTCTAGTATCGTGCGTGTAGTCATTGGCGTAGACGAGTCGGCATAACTAGCTCACTTGTATATAAAAAATATTATATATTATAATTGGAATTCTACCAAAAAAGGGAATAAACAGCACTCAATTTACAGATTTATTTGTATTCACTAATCGTGTAGTAACAGATTGTGTATTGAGTCGAGTGCATCGTTGGTGATACAAGTATACTTATTTTCTATAAAATCTAAAAGTTTAGTAATGTTGTTTTTTTATAAGCGATGTTTAATAAAAGTAATTGAAATAAGAACAAAATGGAAATAATAATGAAAGACTGCCTAATCTTTGCTACGCTAATGCATGTACTGTACATGCGTGGGAGCATTGAGCATAATATGCGAGTGCAACAAGTTATGTGGGTTTGCTGCCGCACGATAGACACTGGCATCCTTAGCACCTTGCTGATTCCAATTGTTGAAAGGAGAGTGTTACTAAAAAATGCATGAATTCAATTTCGAGTGGAATTTGAATACGTGCGAATGGTCTGTTGGCATTAGAATTCTTATTACATACTTTATTATTAAGCTCTCGAGTGATTCAGGTCTACCTTTGTCGGGTGTGATTTGGCGTCATGCCGCACTAATCATATCGCTTCAGGTCGAAGCAAAGGTTACTAATCTAGAAAGTAATCGCTCTCGGCAGTGTCTCGATGCGTCAAAATATGAATCGAGCAGCACGTGGCAGGATTTACGCCTCAAACAGCCGCTGACAGTTAATAAAGCGTCGCGAGATGTTGAACTATTACAACTGCTGGATTGCGACAGCCTTTGAGATCGATCAGTTATTTATATCTTCCTTTCTGCTTAAGTATTCCTCGCTTCGAACGGCCCAGAACTATTGACTAGCAAGGGATAACATAGAAGTAGTCCTGCAAAGCTAATGCCTTGCAATCGAGCACTAGAAATGTGTACGAAGGACTCTATGCTGACAACAATCAATCCAATTGTTCCTTCTAGTCGTTTAACTTTTGCAGGAATGACCTGACTTCAATCTCTACCAGGAAAAACGAGGAGTAAACAGGCAAGCGGTAAATAGAAGCTCGACAAGCGATTCGAGATAAAAGAATTTTTAATTTAGTCGCATTCCGACCATTTCGAATAGAAAACAATTGTAAAATGTAGGAACGCGGACATGCTGATTGAAATAGTTATCCTTCGTATTATGGCATTTCTCTGTGCAAATAAGGCAATATGATGTTAACAGTTGGAACCATTAATTTCGCTTGTGGTTGGAGGAAAGATTGATAAGACATCGTATGCGAAACGACAAATGGAAAGGATGCAGGATAGAATGAATGTTATGGGACAGTTATCTCGTTGAGATCGTAAAACTATCAGATACGGGGGACGATCTCGACCTTATTCGACGGTTTGCATGGCCGATTATAAAGGTTGATGACATCGCCTTGTCCCTCCAGGCATTATTTGATCTTTACCTGTAAATCTTCCCATTTAATGACGCGCGATCAGGACACGCGTTAGACAATACAATATTTCACGTGTCGAGCTCACAGTGAAACACAATGCGAACTTTTAAAATACCGTGCTCATCCCTATTATTTTGACTTGTATGAAATAACATGTTTGCGGCATTCAAATAGTGAGGTGCTTGCATAATCAAATAATTAACTCTAGTATTAAGAGAAGATCCAATTGAATTTAAAGTGTACCTGTGATAATGGTAATCTATCTTGCCTGTACTTTCTATACTATATTTTCTTGTGCAACTAAGATTGTAATTACACTTCTAATAAAGATACGAAAGTAAAGCCGGCGCAAAAGCTATGAAATAAATTCTTTGAAGGTCTATAAACAGCGCATTAATGTTTCTCTAAGTTGGCTAATTACTCTACGAACGTCATAAATGCCAAATTTACGACTAATAAAAGCGCGTCATTGTTGACTCATGGCTCCGGACCTTCCCCCGTGACATATACATGCTCTTTTCTTTCGCGGATCTCCGATTGATGGACGTGATGGCGTAACGAGACTTCCAATCCGGTAATGTCAGGACAAATTAATAGCTGATCCGCCTAAAGATCACAGCAAATTGCCCGCTTCTGTTACTCCGACGGGCGAGATGGACGCGCATGACTCCAAATCACGAACGATGGAGCGTCAAGTCGTAAACTTAAATTCTCCTAAGGTTCAAGCGTATAATTTGGGAAAATTTATGTCCGATGAATTATGGTGTTCGAACGGTTATATGAACTTAAACACACTCTCCGCACGCTGATTAAAGGCTTATGAAATATCATTTACAAAAGTACTGATATGTTTACGAGTTTCTTTTGGCAGGAAACTTTTTCCGCGAGCAAAACCATTTTTAAAAAGCCCTCGTAGTGAATCATTATGATACTGACACATATCTTATTACGAGTGAGAAAAGTAAAGAGAAGCAGTCTCTATTTTGTTCGTAACTCTTTCGCTAAATTATAAACGATGAAACACATAATGAATCCATCATTTTACTGCAAACGAACAACCACTACATTATTACGATAAAGCTTGTACTTGTAAATTGATGTTGGCTGATCGGCGTGCTGATGTACCGAGAACATGGGGTCGTGAACATCGTGTCGACATAAACTTCAATGACTCAGCATATCCGAAGTTTAATGCTTAATGCCACAAAATTCACAACGTAACTCGTTTTCCACAGGGATCGCGTGAAAAAGAAATCCTTGCCATGAGAATTAAATTTGAAAAAGCGTCCACTATATTTTCTTTTCGTTGCAAGTTTTACCTTTGATATTCACGTACAACAAAAGAAATTCATTACTGTGTCAGACAATGCAGACAGAACCACCCAGCATCAACTTGATCAAAGAAACAGTGCAACATAACTATGTAGAATTTATGCGCTATTGCGGGTCTAACAAAGTTCTACAAGCGAAAACTGAAACTGCCTGTTGCATCCTCTGGAATCATTCTAAGTGCTAGCAGAGGTCTTCAATTAATTTTGATAGTAGGGACGTTGTATGTGTTAGGTAAAATACACATGTAAATTTGATAACAAGGAAACACAGATGAGGTTTGTATATCAAGTTAATTACTGAAGTAACGTAGAACCCCAAGATACAATGTTACATTGAACTGCATGTAAATTTCTCTCCCGAGGAATTTAACCACGAGATATGACGATCCTTCTCCAGCTTTAATTAACAAGGAAGTGTGTGTTTCATGATAGCTCATACCGTTTCCATTGCTCTCTTGCACATATTTATTGAAGGGAATGATAAAATCAAAACGGTGAATATTACGTTGAATGTAAACCAATTTTGAAACGTATACTTGTGATTGTATAAACATTTACGCTTGAGAAGTACAATTCAGAGCGTGCAGTCGTTTCCAGACCACGAGGAAACTGCTGGTTTAATTAAACTTATAGCAACGACCTGGATAAGCCAATAGCGGTAGAAAAAAGGTACAAATTGGCGAATCGATCGAATGTTATCAGCTTCCAATGGAAAATTAAAGGGAGAATAACTGGCAGGAATACACACTGGCGGACGCTGAAACTTTCACAGCCGCAATAATGAAATTTCAAATTTCCAACTGCAATAACATAGTATTCATTAAAAAAACAAGAGAGAAATTATACGATATTGTTTAAAGAAATGTAGTTATAAACTGCGTCATGATATTTGATTAAACAAAACGACGGATTGGCGCTGTAATTAACAATTCTCATGACAAGAAACTAATGAATTACAAAGGAAACTCCAATGTTCCAGTCACAGATGTTCTGGCCTATTATTAACGGCCAACTGTACCGGGATTTTATCAAGAATTGCCGTCCACATGGATGAGTAGTGTAATAAAGCAGGTCTAATTAAAATACTGCGAACCCCTGCGGTCAGAACTCGTGCGGCTTTAAGCATCGTGCGGCACACAGACAAATAACAAACAAGATCTGTGATTTTCTCTGTGAGCCAACGTAAATTTTAAAGGAAGGCCTCCCGCGGGTATACAGATGTCACAGATCCTTTCACACTTCCTACTCTACTATCTTCGTAATCTTACATCTTCATTACGGTGATGCTCGAAAGGATCTACTTACTTTTCCTTTGCACTCGTAATCCGTGTATCTTAACAACAGGGAACTTTAATTTTTAAATTAAGAATTTTCTGTTTTTCAATATAGCAATTTGATATTCAATAATTCTTGTCTCATTGAATCACTAACTTCATTAGCTTATACTATCGATAGTGTAACCAAGAAATATGATAAAATATCGTATGTATATATTGACACTCTCTGCCACCTGGGCGATTCCGGAAAGTGCTATTAACACTGTACTCGAACAAGTTCATTTAGACACTTAAGAATCAATCAGTATATCAGCACAAGTTCCGCGCACCCCTTTGATGCCGTCGCACGAGTTCATTAATACTTTCTAATCGGCGTTTAATTGTGACGAGGCGCGACCTCCTTAATGAGAATCAGTATCGTCGGTGTCGATCAGTACTCTAATAATGACACCTTCTCCAAGTACAGCCAGACTTTTTCCTTGCGAAAGAGACGGAAGTGGGAGAGGATAAACGCAAATGGCAATTTCTCGGTTGAC
Source organism: Ectemnius cavifrons (assembly GCA_964023945.1). Lineage (NCBI taxonomy): Eukaryota > Metazoa > Arthropoda > Insecta > Hymenoptera > Crabronidae > Ectemnius > Ectemnius cavifrons. Next base: position 6,207,637 of record OZ030380.1, on the reverse strand, counting down.
TGCGCCTCCGGACGAAAATAGACACCAAAACAGGTAGGCTTCGGGCTACGGCCGTCCGGATCGAGCAAAAGCCTTGGCAACATGCGCACGTGCAATGAGAGAGAACACAAAATCTTTTAAGGGCTACCTGTGACAATGAACCCTTCTTCTAAGAATGCTATGAATAGAATTACGGTATCTAAAAGTAAGACAAAGACACAAAAGTTCTTAAAGAATGGCATACTTTTGGTATTCCTATCCCTTTCAGTACGTTCATGAAATCCATTTATTGCTTGTTGTATTTGTTACTACATCAACCACACACTTACTGATGACGTCAGTACTTATTCATCTGCATTGCGATATCGTCCTTGAAGTAATTTCGTATGGCATCCTTTTGTAGTGACAAAATTTATTATAGTGTTCAGTGGGTAATGTTTATTCCTATGGCTGAATTTCTTAAGCAGTAGAATTAGGATATGGCGTGCAGCCAAGTCTTGCATTTCTATCACGATTTCCACTTATTGTCCTTTATTTCCTCATATAACGGAATAAAACAATTATACTTCCAAATGAGATCGAATTTCTGAGTTATCAGGAAACCCAAAAATGCAAAGGGACTATCACGTTATCATCGAATTTATTGCTGGCTTCGAAGTGATAGAAAACTAAGCTGAACGATGCCTGAGCAGAGAGGCAGACGGACAAGTATTCCGGGAGCTGGCAGCGCAAGGAGCTGCTGCAGGAAAACCCGAGCCACCAGCAGCAGCACGAGTATCGAGGTCGTTAAAGGTTCTAGGGGAAAAGGTTAATTATCCCGAGAGCCGCTACAAAGAATTCCGGAAGGTGTTTGGTAACACACAGCGCCGAAGTAGCTGGTGGAGGCGAAAGTCGTGCGAGGGACTGGCACGATTGGCCACCGTGAATCGGGGTTACCGAACACTTCGCCGAAAAAGAGAAGCGTCCGATGCTCTCGTGCCAGTGTGGAATAAATCATGAATTGTTTGAACTGAAAAACTTACGGCGTAAACAACAAGGGGATAATCGCTTACGAAGAAAGGTTTTCGCTCGTACTTAAGTAAGAAACGCTTTCATTCGGTGTATAAGTTACTGACTAAAATTAAAAATTTCGTAACTTCCAATAGAGCGTATTAATTACTTAACGAGACAAATTAATCAACTAGGGTTTTAAATCCATGAAATCAATAATGCCTGATTAACCAAGTATTTTCCTTCCTTTAATTTCAATGATTAGATAGCAATTTCGTTTAATCCTATTATAACTGTTTTCACTGAGCAAGATTGCGGAAGTACCAAGCATTCTCTTTCTTTTATTAAATCTGTGCTCCCAATGAGCCCCAGCAGCTGCACTTGAAACTCGAAACGCTTCATAATGCGAAGTCATTCTTTAAGGAATATAAATGTATGACTCGGACTTACACCAGTATGTAAATTCGGTATGGTGCCCCTGGAGAGAAACCAGACACCTGTCAGTGGAAAGTAATTAAAGTCCGGTCTCTTTGGCGCACGAGTGCTCGCTGTTCACGAACTGCAGTTCGATTACACAGCATTACTTGCACCTGGGTTGCATATTACTTATGTAATCAGGTGTTCTCACTGCTCTTGTGGCATGAGAAGCTTTCCTATGTAGGTATACTGCTTTTACTTATCGAGCAAGAGCCATCGGACTCCTTCACTTCCTCCATTAGCATTACAACACTTGTGTCCTATGTACAATTCTCCGATCTCTTGTTATTGCATTCCTACCACGTACGTGCGCATTCAGCCTATAAGTAAAATAAAGAGCAAAGTAGAAAGCACATTGGAGATAAGAGAAAACGTACAGGATTGTGCCGTCATTGTAACCTGAGTTACCTGAGACTGCATTCAAATAGAACTATGTAATTTTAGCAAAGATTCGCTGATGGTATATAAAGTCTAAAGGATAACAATTTTCCGGAATCATTTATAGAACCGTCCACTACGTGACACCAAAGACAGATATAATTAATGTAACAAATAAGAATTCTGTTTACAGTTATAGGATACAGTTATAGGATACAACATGTGTCACAGTATCCGAGGAACTACGTCCGGCGCTGATGAAAGACCTACTACGAATGAGGCCTGTATCAGCAAGTTTCTCGCTGAACGCATAAATTCGGAGCCCACCTCGACATTGACATTTCGTCCATTGAAATCGGTCTGAAAGTTTAGAAGCGTGCGGGTTATCAGGTTCACTGGTCTCGAATGGCGCGGTCGTCGAACCCGGTCTCTGCAAGCCCGCGCATACGTTATCATGGAATCTGCTTAAGTTTGTTAAAAATTCACGCACGAGGGTTAAACGTGTGCTGCATCTCGTATGTAGTGCCAAAGTACGTATGTACGTATGTATTTTCTAGCAGACGATTTGCACGTATTCGCATCGGCGACGCTGGCCAGCTGCTTTTCGAGCAATCAAAACCCATCCACGAATTCTCTCCTTTTTCCGCCCACCATTTATAATATCAGACTTTATTTGTGCGACCACAATATTTGCGCAAAAAATGTAGGTGTAACTTGAGCATAAATGCCGGAAACTGTATTTCAACCTGTGGCTAATAATCCGTGCCGGGATAAATTCAGGCGAATTGTTAACCCGAAGGCTGAATACGGTGCTCGTCGTTAACATGTAGATTCTGAAGCCAGATAAAGCGACGACAGCTAGGTGTTCACGGTGTCGCATGGAACGGCAAATTTCCGAAAGATATTTCAAAGGTGATGGCAGATTGCGCCTGTGTTTTATGCTAACTCTGAAACGGTATAGCTTGTTGAGCGCGTGCGAAAATCCCTTTCGGCAGAAGACTCTTAATGAGAAGCGCATATTTCAACAGAGAATAATTTATTATAAATGAATACTCATTAGAAACCCGGCTTCCAAAAGCTACTTTGTCATGTGAAGTTCTAATTATAATTAAAGGAGCTGACGATAGTTCGGTCGAGGATTCCATTAGAAGGGCGACACTTCAGAGAAAAAGCATTTAGTAAACGCGTTACAGGTAATTAAACTGTCGCGCAGCCTGCATTCTAATAAGCTTTAATTGACATTCATAAAGGGAGACCGCACTAACGCATTGGATTTACATAATAAATTCGGTGGTCTCAGAGAAGCGCACGCGTACGGCAGCCGCCAATTATTATTGTCCCAATCAATCTTGACGCGGATCGTGCGAAAGAGAAAGTTTATTGCAAGTAAGACATCAATGTATCAATGACCAATGTGTAAACGAAACCGATGACAGTTGTTACACGACGAAATTCCTTAAAATGATATCCTACTCGCAACTAAATTAATGTAAAATTTCACGGAACTCTAATAATCCTATTTAATCACGCACTATCGGATTTCATTTACCCACATTCAACGAAGTCGGATTAATCAAATACTCACAGAGTCAGCTACCACTTTCAAAGCTCGATGCGGGGTATCAAGCGATTGATATCTGTCGCCGATATGTACCATGCGCCCTTATGCATTAGCAAGCAAGCCCGTATCACATCGAACGCATGACACGTTTCAACTAAGAGCAGTGAACGATAAAAGGCAGAAAATTGAGGCTTGCAAAGCACGTTAGCTCCAATAAAACGATACCATTCAGTCAATAAAATCTAAACGACTATTGAACATCCGCAAACAGAAAATACGAACGTGGTAGGAAAGGTCAGAGGCGACGAAAGGGGAAGTTAGCGTGCAACTTTCCGAGAGAGCGTTCCCCTTTAATTGAGAAAAACAAGTGCTCCATCAGGCCGGGGAACCGGCGTAGTATACAATGACGATGATCGATGAACACCGGAGGTTCGTAATTTACAAGAAAGGACTTGTATTAACCGACTCTCCCCAAAGGAACGTATGTTACACACTCGAACCCATCTCTTCCTCGCTTAGAGCAAAGCCAAACTAAAGTTTGCGAATCCCGAGTTCCCGCAAGGTTAAAGGAGCATGAAAATATTCCTCGCCAACTTACGACTTTTCGTACTTCGGCAGAGAAAGGGGAGGGTGGGAGACAGGCGGGGTGAAGGTGGTGATACAAAAAAATTGCGGGGACACCCGTCGCACAGTGTGATATTTTCGCAATCTAGCGGAACTTAATTCACTTGGTGGCATGCCATATAAAGCATGTAAATAAACATACAAATACAAATAAATATCTCCGGATAGCACGGAAACTGATCGTCTTCTAAATCTTGTCATAACGGGGCTTATCTTTTAAAGGTGTGCGAATCTAAGATCATTCCTTCCAAAAACTTTCGCAGGGTTACTCCATCGTCTAGGAAGAAATGGAAGTTTTTCCCGATAAGAAACTGAAAAGGCCTCATCAGCAATCACTTGTCCATGAAGCAGAAGGTGGGGATGAGAATATTCGCGGGACTAAGGCCGCCCTCGAAATGACCGCGAACGAACACCCTTTGAATTAGGCGGACTATGCTGCCTGCACATCGAATGTTTTATTGCAGGAACTTTAAAATGCTGTATAATAAGGATGCAGGATAATACAGCATAATGTTGTCAAAAATATAGATATCATTATACAACACTTTGCTTTATATGGCACGGCACCAAATGAATTAAGTTCTGCTAGATTGCGAAAATATCACACTGTTCGTCGGCTGAGAAGCTGCTTCATAAATAAAATCTCATCCGGGTCTTGGGCGACGTAACCTCGGCACACGAGCTGAATACTAAAGGATTATGGACAGTACCTAAGGCAGAGCCGAGGGAGAGGGGCCAGAAAAGTTTCTTAACGACCTGCCACAGGGGAACGCCTCGGAATTGTGCGCGACCCATCCTTTTTTTGGTCTCCCTAACTTCACGAGAACTCAAGTTCATCTCATCATCACACTAGTAAACCTCTGAGCATTCATAGATAGCAAATCTAATACATCGTTGCATAAACAGGCGACAATTGCCTTACACGATCCTGTCAGAAAAGGAGTCGAGAGAGTGTTAGAACAGGCAGAGGAGTGCTATATTACCGCAATAAAATTGGCCCAAATGTAGTAAGGTTGGCATGTTCGCTTGCGAAGCGTAGGATGATGACACGAGTCCCGGTACGGCACTTGGCACACATTCACGTACATATTTCAGGTTAATCCACATTACAAGCGTGACATATCGAAGACGGAGTACCGGCTTTGCCGTCTCTTCGATCGTCGAAAACAAGTAATAAACTTACTCAGGAATAATTGAAGTTCTTCGACTTCAGGGGCTCTGGTGTTTAGCTCCTGGTATTCGAAGGAGTATTTCAACAGCGATGGGCGTGAGAGATACATATCAGCTTTGCTTGCGATGAAGTCAGAAAATGAGATTTTCGAGATTTCCGCATTTAAGATTCCAACGTCATGCTATACAAATAAATTCGTCACGATATTAATCTAATGATGGCTGTATTACTGTCAGATTAAAAATCCCGTTCCGCCTGTGAGCTGCAAACAGTCGCCAGGATTCAACTGACTTTTTTTAATTGGATGCGATAGTTCAACGCCCCAATCGAATTTCAATCACGATGCGTTAGTAAGTGAGAATTCTAAAAAAAGCTATTACTAAAACAATGATGAGTTTGGTGTTTACTGTAACGTAGGTCAACTAACACAATACCAATGATGGAAATGAAAAAGTGTATATTAGTTTGTCCTGGACCATTATTTGTGAGGTACTGCTCTATATTTTCTGTAACACTGCCCTGTGGACAAAGGGTTGTGCTGTATGATAGACAGAACAAAGGATTTCCCTTTTGTGAAGTGGTTTCAATATTCCCCGGACAAAGGGCATGCGAAATCGATATCGTTCACTTATTGTCAGGACTACTTCCACAAAGTAACTATGATATATGGAAATTACACAATCTCGTACCTTTGCCATTCACGGAGTCAGTTCTACTTGAAAATCCCCTGTACATCCCGATTTATTGTAAACTCTGCTCGAGATAACAACACGTGCATTTATCGTTTACTAAATCCAAGTGCGAAATCGAAGCAGAGTAAATAATACCAATAACGAAAATATATTTTTCCATGGAATTTATTTTATAAGATCGCATAAGAACGTGTTAAAATTCGAACCATATAAATTGAGGTATAATCGGAAGAGTTTTTCATCGTGCAGGACGAATTTTATGTGATTCGATTATTGTACGGTTTAAAAGGTAAATAAATTCGGGAAGTACTCGAGGGTCCAATGACTGGCGATAGCAGTAGGGGAGGTGAAAATAAATCAGACTCCTCGAAAATTGTACGAGCCCGTGTTCGATCGAGTAGGGCCATAAATATAACGGTATGGTTGTCCGTCTTTTATCCGTCGTTTCGCGGCCGTTCACATTAGTACGCTTCTGCCGGCTTATCTTGATGATGAGATACAAGCGCGCGCGCGCGCGTTCATCTCGGATTGCTAAATTATCACAACTTGGTTGCTACGAATCTGACGCGCCGCCTAATAGTCCCATACACATAACGGAGTATTGCTTGATTTATAAAACGTCCACCAATTTGGATAAACGGATCCACTGAGAACTCTGTATAATTCCCGCTCCAGCGTCTCTCGATGATTTTCAACACAGCATCGGAGATTGTTATCTCTTTAGAAAACAAGCAGAAACGAGGCGCGCACTTAGACATTCTGGGAATTAACTGTCAACACAATCTTCCACGGGTTCAAGGATCCAAACTTGGCAATGTCCCTGTTACTATAATGCGAGAGATGTAACATAGGTGTTTAATGCCAAGCGCGAAGTACTGGAATGATTACATCACAGAAGCGCTTGGGAAAAACAGGATTACGCGGTAATCTCTTTCGTGTTCTAATGAATCCAAATATCAAAGGAATATAAAATATAATATAAACGGTAATGAAAACTACAACGAATTCCGTACAATCCAATCGTAAGCTGATTAAGAATTGCCAATGATACGTACGGTGGAATCATTAATTTCAATTCGATACGCCAGCTTCTCGCAGCAGTGGCGAACTGTCGTTCATGCTGAATATACGCCAAATAAATGCAAAAGTAATGCAAGCACGTGATATATACAGAGGCGACTGCGTGCATACCTCAAGTGAAAGTCTCGTATTTCTCGCGAGCGAATAATTAATTCGCAGTATTCTCGGCGATTCCCCTTTAATTCCTCCAGTGACAGATTAGTATGAAAAAGGTATTCTCGCCCCCAGGCTGCCTGACGAGCTTAAAGGTAGCATGCACTCGGAGCAGAGTCCTTGCTACGACTAATCGTAAGTAAGAAGGAGTGCATTTTTGGTGAGCCTAGCTCTGAATAATGCACTTCTTGATTAAGTGGTGTCCTGGTACATGCTTACACCGCAGAACAACTCGATGCCATGTTTTAAGAGCGTGTGAATATGTATTAGATTTCAACGATTGCATGTGTCACGATTCTATTGGATCGTTGAAGAAGAGCTTTCGTTCGATGACAGAGTGAACAGCCGAGAATTCAGGACTGGTGGAATTCAGCACTTAAAAGGTAATTAACGCGCGAACCTTTGCCAGAGCTAGCAGAGAAAAACGACACGGTACCAATGATGGACATGACTGTTGGGAAAATAAAAGTTCATGCGGTCGATCTTCGGGCAAAGCTAAATCAGGCCGTCGGTCGAAAAGGTATCGCAAGTACGAGCAGTAATGGCACTTTTATGTAACACAGCCGGTACCGTTATAAAGTATGTGATAATATTCCAGAACCCGGAATCCCGCGTTCGAATTCTTAAATGCAAGCCTGTAATCTCCGAAATACCCGTACGCTCGTTCGGTGACTTACTGATGCAGTAAAGAATTTCACCGAACCGGTTTTCCCACTCTACGTGTCCGGGCCTTAACCTTCTCAAAGACACAATAAAGTTAAGTGTAATTTTGCCCACTTACAATGAACCTACGCATTTTTAAAAATAATGTCTGACGTTTGTAATATCTTTCCCGTACAAGAATTTAGCCAATACCTAAAACCAATTTCGCTCGAGGTCATCTTTACTAGTATAAATTGGCGAGACTTTGAATTCGAAAAAAAGTACACTCAATGAAATAAACAGGGAATAATGTAGAAATTAAAGTAATTTATTACTTGAGATATCTTTTTGAGATCGCCAAAATCTATATTGATCAGTTTCACAAATAAAACAGTCCCAAGAAACAAACCAATGGTTTAACGTTCGAGTTGAGCAATGGGAGTACGTACTTTCCATTCGAAATGATGACGCAAACTGTCATTAATTCATTGATATTATGACATCTTCATTTTTCACCGTCAAATCTCGAGGATTCTGTAGCATCGCAACCGATGATGTGCTGACCCGAAATGCTTTACTAACCACTGAAAGTTGGCGTTGATTATTTCGCCGTGAAGCAGTACACACAGAACTCATAGTAAATATTTCTCGACTCTGGTTTTCCTATTAATTACCAGAAAAATTTAGCAGTTCGTTATTTCTCGACTAATCGTCCATGCATGTACTTTTCGGAACGCAAAGCTCGTTTAGCGATACTGAGTATGTTAACCTAGTTTAGTGGTGCTAAGTTAATAGTTGCGAATCACTAATAGTATTCTGGATGCGCAGTTTCTGTACGTTTTAACATGCTCTGGAAAAGTAAACAATCTCTCAAAAAAACGGAAGGAGTGTTTTTACTTCATTAACGATGCCCTATCTTTCGCGTATTTTATCAAACAGAATATCAAAGACTTCTAAACATATCATCAAAACTACGTCGACTGAACTTATAATACGATCAGCAGTGAGCGAAGACCGTGCGAAAAAAGTTAGTCGTGTTTGAACATCGCAAAGCAGAGAAAGGTTCGCCGAGGACGTAGAGATGAGTCAGAGAAAAAGAGATTTAAGAAGTAGATTTAAGGATGACAAGCGGTCTTAAGAAAACAAGGACCATAATCCGAGATCGCAACAGATAAATAGTACTGGGAGGACGGTTTCGCCAAGCTGGGCGTTAAGAAACTGTAGAAAGTGATTTGCATAAGGATGCAAAATCGCTTATGACGTACGTTCGGCTAGCTAGAAACGCCAGCCACTATTTTCCTCGGAGGAGTTGCTCGCTAACTAAGACGTCAGTTGCTCGCAAGCGAAAGAGACAGCAGGAATTACTCTATGCATAATGAGAAATCGGCGAAATACTGGCAGAAAGCGTTATTCTACCATCGGCGATTGATGTTTCAATTTGGACTTATCTACCGTGACAAATCACTCGAAATCGCTCGCGAAACAAAACACTGGCCGATCGAGCGCACGGTTGCTCAACGGAATATCGATGAGTTCCTCACGTTCAGCTTCGTAAAATAATTCAGACGTCGAGTACGTGTGTGTATGTGTGCGAGTGGCTATCGAAATCGCGCATTTTCAACTTTGACTGCCGGAAGTTCGCCTTCGACTTCGCTCTTGCTTCTGCTGATTGGCGAACTTTCGTTTATACATTTATGCATTAGGCCGAACAATCCCAGATGGATAATTGTCAGTTAAAAGTGGGATTCTACGGCACGCGAGAGGCCAAGGTTCACTGGCGATAATTGTAGACTGGTTTATCGGATCGCACGATGCATGAGGAGCGCATCTGACACTACGGCACGCCAGTGAAATTGCAACGAGGAATGTCGCCCGCTACAATGGAATAATAATACGAACGAAAAAGAAAGTGATTTTTGTGCTGGCCATGTCTACTTACCTTCAGCTTGCCTCATTTTTCTTCTTCACTCTTCCCGCCACACCTCTTCTTCCTTCCTTCCTGCCTGTCTTTTTTGCCATTCTCCTTTTTTCTCTGAACACCACCGCTGTTTTTGTCACATTCTCTTGGCCTCTCATTAATTTCGACCTGGAAGAAGACACCACAAAGAAAACGTGAATACTTATACCGATTATCGCCGATAAATCACGTCTATCTTCGACTATCGTTTGTTTTTATTACCGATAAATCATCATTAACTAAAGACCCTTTACACGCAATTAAATATCGTCTTTTTGGGGATCAACCGGGGGAAGATAGGATGATTTCTTAAACTTTGTTATACAATCATTTCTTCTGTTTAATGTAATTGGAGAAAATAGGAACTGAAAGAAATTTCATTTGGTGTTGGAGATGTTCCGCTGCAACATGTAAGTGTTTCCTAATCCTATGATATATCTTACACCATTGGTGACACGGCCTGCGTTTATGATAATTATCTCTGATTAACTGGAAACACTCGTGTAAATCACTGTAGTCGGTGAGTCGATTGCCGGAAGTCCTATCGGTGAGTACATCAATTTTCGGCGGCGGCGGAATCGACCCGGAGCCGCGACCGGACAAATTGATGTGCTAATAAACGGGCGGAATTCCGTCACGGGATTTATCATGCCGATGAATTTTATCACCGGAGAAAGTAGTTGGCGCTCGCGCGCGTATTATTCTCACACCTCCACCGCCGGTTTATGTTCCGCGTCGTACGGTTACAGCACATGTGCAGTTCGTCGCGCGAACCAATCGACGACATCGTCGTTTTCACTTTCTTAGCATTTCCCTGCACGATCTAGCATTTGCGTAACTATAGACTATTTCTCATGAAGAAAAGGAATTATTTATCGATATTCCTTGCCTCTCTGGATCTTTCGATTAAAGTGGACATGTCCAACGCCGGGATCTAATGCCAGCGTCTCAAAGCCAACAGTTATAAGGTCACATCCTTTTGTATCCGCGAACCCCTTCCAATGGCAACGTGCGTTAGTGGAAAAAAAGGTAAGAACATCACGCGCGAGTAAAGTAAGGAATGCTGATCCGAATAAGGTTGACCTTAGCAGTCCAAGCGGCTACCACCAATAAATCCAGCAGCTCTCCAGAATTCATATGAAACTTTTTCATCGTTTCAAGGTACCCTTTGTTCCCATTTCCCTTTGACGGAGAGCCACGCATCCCACGGGCATTCCAACTGCACGCATGTCCGTTTCCACCCACTGGCAATGGTGGCTGCATGTCGACGCCTGTAAACCAAGTATCGTCACACGAACGATTTACCCTTAAGCGGCACGTAAAAATTCATATCAGCCGGCTGTCATCGCGAGGAAGAGAGCGCATCAAGCATGCGAAACACACCGCCCGTTTCGCCCGCTGTCGACACGCGGAACAGAATGGCAACGACCACTGCTAGAAATTGTTCTGTCTTTGGCCTTCCAATGTCACGCTCCACACTCTTGTAAAGTCGATTCTTCATGTTCTGCGGGCCAGTGAAAGATCGAAATCCTTTCGGCGCGTGTCCCATTAGCACCTTAAACACTTATTAAGGACTAACAGAGGTCCTAAATAGATTGGAATAATACTGTAAATAATACTTGCTCAAAATAATACCATAAATACGTTAAATCGACCTTGGAGTCGGTTTATTTTTTCTGTAGTCAATATCACGTTTGCAGGTAGCCGCGCGATCGAAAGCCCGCATCCCGTCGCTTCTCCCTTCGATTATTGGTAAACCGTGAGCAATATTGGAGAAACCGAGTCGCTTCAGCGTCGATCGATCACGTAGTCGATGGTAAATAAAGTTTCAATATCGATTCTATAAACTAAAGTGCGTACAAGTATATCACGTACGAGGGAGAAAATAAAAAGCACGGAAGTCTTCGATAGCACCTATCGTATTGATGTTAGCAGATGCAATCTACTTTTAAGATTCTTTCACCTTCGATAATGAACAATTGCCTTGAAATGTTAAAATAACAAATCGCGCAACCGAATTTCCTCTCCTTAAATTGTTTACCAAGTGTCAGATAATATAGTATATAATAATAGAGTATCTGAATATTCGAGGGCTGCTATTTTAGTATGCAACTAACAATGGTAACTGCTACCAATTATCATAATAATTTTGCATAATAATATCGAGTATATTGACTGAAGCAGGAAAGACCGATCATCCGATTCGCCAGAATAATATAAGCTTATTTGCACGGTTTCATTGAAAAGTAAATCGAGGTTGCTCCAAGCTCTTCATCCAGAGGGTCAACTATTCACTAAGTTTATCCTTGTGTCACGCTGACTTTTCTGTAACGCTGCTCTCACGCGCACGGCCATCAAAGGAATAATTCGGTACCGTTTTAGGAGTTCGTAGCGAGCTCATCGCAGCTAAATAATGAGGGTACGACAGGCTATCGTGCCTTAACACCGGGGACGTATTAATAATTAATCACGACTGTTGGCCTCCGCATGACATACGCACGCTCCGGCCACCCTAGAACTACGGCTAGCCATAAACGTTCTGGCAGAGAAATAATTGAAATACCAATCCCTTGTTATCCACCGTTAATTGATGATTGATCACTGACGTCTGCCGGACGATTGACCAGATCAGTGGTTTATTTGTTTAGTTGGCGCAGGTGACGCGCGGATTCTCACGCATGTTCTCAGTCGCCGATGTTTCTGGAGCAAAACATCCTACGTGATCGTGAGAGCTACAGATGCAACTTTTCAAGGAATTCGGCATGGAGCACGTCCGGCCGACAGAGAACATTGCATTCTTGCCCAGCAGGACTAATCGAAAGAAGGACGCCCATGGCGTTCACGGCCTTGCCAGCCACGCACGAAAGCCGATCGAATGCTTCGAATTTGTGTAGAATCCTTAACGAGATGATTCATCTCTGACTGCGTGTAATATGCGAAATACCTATATATAGGCCTGATAGAAACACCTGTAACAAGACTGTAACCTGTCTTTCTACACGCATTGAAAAATCATTAATAAAAAGAAGCCTTCAAGGAGAATGAAATACTAGTTCGAATCTTTTAATTACCCAATCACCCAACCTATTTCTCAACGAAGGATATTTTCAATGTCATAAACGTGTCACTTTCTATTCGATTTTAATTTTGAATCATCGCAAATTCTTCACCCTAAAAATCTCTCTTACCCCAGCGATTGTTCTACGTTCAAACGGAGCTAATTTTAATTAAATATTCGCTGTTGAGATTGTCGGGTGCCAAATAAAATATCGTCGAACGAAACTCACGACTGGAGACGCAACCCCAAGTATCAAAGGTGACAGCTAGGAACCGTTTGGTCCAAAGTATCTTCGGTCCCCAGCATCCTTGGTGTCCGAGCGGAAGGGTTAGCGGTGGTTGCGGGGAAGGCGCGAGGATTCCGAAGAGGAGCAAGGGGGCCAGGAGAGAGAGACAGGGAGAGCGCTGAGTGCTGGGAGAGGGAGAGCCGGAGAAGCATGCAAGTATTATCCCTGAGGAGGCACGAAACGGAGAGAAGAATGGGGAAAAGAGAAGATACCGAAGAGGATGGGTAGCAAGCAAGCTTGTTCGCTCGGTTTGACTTGAGCGCTGATCCCCACCCTGTATATAAGCCTTCGGCCAGCCGAGACGTCTTCAGTGCTTGAGTACGTACGGCACACTGCGTGTATAATCCGAAGGATCATCGTCGAAGACGAGGGCCTACTGTCACATTTCGAGGGAGATCGCCGCGATATGTACTTTTGACGAGCGACCGGCTACGGTGGTGCCACGATGATCGGCCGTGCGGGTGCCGCTTTCGTCGTTCTGGTACGTCCCCTATTTTCTTCTACCCCTCATCGCATCATCTTCATCGGACCACGCGATTTTCAGTGCCTCGAAACACGTGTGAACGTCTTTTCCTTGGTTCCCTCCGAGCCAAGACCCAATGCAAACCAGTGCCAGTTGAATCTATATCATGATTTTACTAATAACGTGTCGAAATTATTTTTGCCTAGAGATTTAAATTTTGAATTTATGTTAGATAGGTTTAAGATCGAAATTTCGAACTTATACCTCGAATTTTTATAAGTACGGTTGAAACATCTGAAGTGCTCTGCGAGATTCTCTTATGTTTTGGGAGAGTTACAAGTTCAACAAGTGTTCTAGTCAAGACGCTCGATTTTGGACGATTCTAGGAGAGATCGTAATCTGGTTTGCAATGGAAATACACAGATTTAATTGGGATAGTTATTTAATCGAAATGGTCATTGGATGCTTAATCGATCAGAGAACTACTTTCACTGCTCATTTGCACTTGAAGTGCCATCGCTAATTAAGATATCACCAAGCAGTGTCGGAGTGACGGATAATCATTCCAGTAATGATGCTGCTTGGGATAATTCGACAGGGTGCTTGGTAACGGTGTAATAAATAGCGGAGTCTTAAGCTGCCTTCATCGACCATACATCATTTTCCACATTTTACCCATCTAATATTGCAACATGCAAATGACACTCATGGCTCTCATATTTTACCATACACAGTGCTCTTAATATTCTCTGCATCGTTTGCCAATATTTATGCACATTGAAATTAACTGTGAGGATTAATATGAAAAGTCAAGTAATTTTTGGCTCATTCCGCGCTACATAAATCGCTCGAAAACAATTGATTAGTACTCGCATATGGATAGGAATCTTTGCTATTTCATGACTTTCGGTTTTGCTGCAGTAGCTCCGTGGAAACCTGTCAGTATTCACTTTGCAAATATGTATAGCGTCGATATGCGCTTACACTCGAACATATGAAAGCGGGATTCACGCAGTTAAATACCAGGTTATTGCGAAAGAAACGGCTACGAGGATTCGAGTGCAAATAGAAAATGGTCATGAACGCGATAAAAAAATGAGGATGCCAGTTGACTTTGCACGGTCTAATTAGGACGTCCGACTCGCCAATGGGCGAAAATTCGCGCCCAAGGAATTTCTGGACTTATTTAAGTAAAACGAAAAATAATTTTGTGGAAGCTCAAACACGAACCGTGGAACGTATTATTTATTGCTAGAATTAATACAGTCGAAAATTAATTCGGTCTAAATAATCCAGCGAAGTACAAATATAAGTTGTTTGAACCTTCAAAGAACTTCGGGTTCACAAACTTACGAAGCAATTATTCATTTAATTTTCGGAATGCTAAATATCACTTTTTAAATCTCCGTTGCCGAGTGATCTAAAGATTTCCAGTTGAACTTTCGGAAGATATCGGTGATAGTTCATCAATATCTAGTTTCGAGAAAGTGCTTAATTATACAGCCGCGATGCCGGCATATAAATTATTTATAATATCCCAGCCACTCAACTCTATTATTATCTCCATCTTCGTAGATATACGGAATCATTGAACTAAAACTTCGTATTTACTATTCACAGAACAGAACACACCAATAAATCAGCCACTAACTCTAACGACCACTCTAATAGTAATTCGACATCTCTCGCATTAAAGTATCATTAAATTAACCACGCTTAAATCGAATTAGATACTAATGATTCCGTGTGAAAATATTTTATTCGAGTAAATCAAGAACCAGTGCTCAAACGCTTGCCTCTAACAATCAAACAAACCTAGTAATCAGACCACTGATTGTTAACAATTAATTTGCGTCTGCACTGGTTTCACAGTGATTGCCAGTGGAATGACGGATGGTGGCAAACCATGGTACCATAGTTTAGCGATAGCAAACAATTCATATGAAACGAGCAATGAAATGGATCAATAGGCTGGCAGTAATTAACTCTGTTCACAGTACTTGCTATTGCGCTCACCGATGATTGCACGCGCGCGCGTCTCATTGATCTTGGCACTCATTCAGACCCACCGGCACGTACTTGCACTAGATTTCATTCATAACTCTCAATGCCGCCTGCCGGCATGCGCATTATGCCACGGCATACACACAATTCATGCTTTACGCGTGGCACGTGTCATTGCACCGAGACACGATCGAGCATGTCACGTAGAGAAGCTATCAAACTACCCAATCGGGATAATCGAATCCTCTATTACTTTCCACGATTACACCGAGCGCACGCCACGCAAATCACGTTAAACGAGGGATCCCAATTACGAGGACTTGTGCAATCACTTTTAAAGTTACGTATCGTGCAGAAACTCCGCTTACGGGATTGAAGTTCGGAGTCGTTGCTCGTGGATTAAAGAGCCACTTAATTCCTGCGATTAATGAATAATATGAATAGTATGATTATCACTACTTTTCGTTTGGTAATTTGGATCACGGCGGAGATAGATACATAGTTGAATATCGTTAAATCGAATAACGTATAGAGTAGATTCTACTTTTAAAAAGCACCAGACAAAAAATACTGAGAGACGAGTAATCTCTCAATGGATAGAAAAATGGTTGTACGCACTTAACCCCGAGTTTTGCTGGCGCATACTTTTGATAGAGATTGCTATTGTTACTCTATGTCGAGATTCTCCCGCTGGCAAGCAGTACATACTGCGGCAGGCCATAAATATCCATCGGTACTCGTTGTGATTTTTCTGTCTTCGAACTTTCAACTCGGTCTGGCATTCGTGGAGGCCTTAAACTTTGCGATAGCGCACGGCCAAGCACCGAGTGCGACAAATGGCAGGTAGAAAGAAGCTCGATGCGTTTGGGGCCAAAAGAAAGGAGTTGCGAAATAATAGTCAATGACCATCTGGCTTCGGGCAGCCAAGGGAGAACTCCCATGTTGCGAATAGTACCTTCTATCGAAAGTCTGGCAATGATTGACGACTACCGGTCCGCCTATAGTCAGCCCGGTTTTATCTCGCATCTGAAGAAACCATCTCCCGGTGCAATCCGCTTCTACTGTTTACAAATCCAGCGAGATACAGCGTTTAACGCTTTGATACGGCTAGTTAAATACAAAGCTCAGCTAATTTGTTCCGGTCCGCGGCTGCATGTTTGCTGCGCTTCTGCGATAGTACGAACCAATTTGCAAATATACCCCCTTCCACCGCCGCAACTTTGATACCATTATTCGGGTTAACAACCTATTTTCGCCACCAAGCATGTGCACTTAAAACTGGTGCATTCTCCTATTTTACAGATCCTTGACAAAAAATAGTTTTTTTCACTGATTCAAACGGTAATTTTGCACATAGTGTGTTAAATTGGTAGTCTGGAAGTCACGAAACTACGCACAATTTATGCTTCGACCTTCTAACGCAAACAGTTTTGCCGTCTCGAATGAATCCATTGTTCCCAAAAACAATTGATATTGTTGCCCGACGCAATTTGCGATAGTACCCGAATTCCCGAGGGACGTACGCAATTATCTCGACCTTCATCTCAAAACCCTTTAGAAGTGAGGCATGTGAAGGATAAGTTGAAATTAATTTAGTCAGTGAAACTTGGCTGCTTTAGAAGACATTGGAGCTGACATAATTAAACCTAGTTCAAGCCATAAAACGATTCAGCTCCCATATTACTAACCCTCCAATCGTCATTGGTAATTGAAGTCATAAATGTTCTGCGATTGTTCGAGTTTTAACCACGACAGCATAAATAGAAGCCTTGCGGTTGTGTCGCATTAATTACGTCAATATTGCAGTAGGAAAATAATTCATTAATTGAACAGAAACGGGCTTGCGGTTGTGTCGCATTAATTACGTCAATATTGCAGTACGAAAATAATTCATTAATTGAACAGAAACGGGCTTGCGGTGAAGTTCTATTTTACTGACGCATGAACAGGTAACCTACACTCAATTCACTTGCTAGTGACGCATTAAAATCTAACGCACTGTGATCGAGCGACGACCAACTAAAGCGGATGTAGCACTAGTTGAAGCATCGGGATTCGTAAAGATGTAGCAATTGCTCGAGTGGACTTTCACTGAATGAGAAGACGTGAGCGAGCCTTAATCGCAAAGTCCTAAACGCAAAAGGAAGGTGCGGCCGCGTTGGAGTATTGGTCAGGATCGAGGAGGACAGGCCCCGAGATAAACGATTCTCAACCGGCGGCCTGGCCCCAAGCGGTATCGGCGAGTCTCGCTCGCTTGCGCAACTTCTCCCGACGTGACTTTCACTGAAGAAGATGATGCGCCGATCCTGACTTCTGCGATGCACAGTGTCGATACCGCTCGAGGCATCGTCGAGGAGTGCGGTTCCCTCTATCGAGTGGGCTTTCGCACTCGACCAGTAATTAAGAGAGAGAGGACGAGATCCGGTTCTTTCGAGGCTCGATACGCGCGTCTACGGAATCGCTCCAATTAGTCGTGTTGAAAATTCAAGGTGATCCTTCACTCCGCTTTGAGTACCTCCCGGCACGAGTACTCCCTTGCGCAAGCGGGACACTCGCGTACGTGGGACCATCCGAAATTCGGCCACTCATTCCGTGAACCATTCCAACCCATTTGGGTATTTATTTTCCGGATGAAAATATTCATCTAGTTACCGGCCTCTTATAAGCGGCTTGTGAACTTACTCGATCATTTATTGAGATTTTCGATGAGTATTAATTATCGTTGAGTGAGCACTACTTGCAACTGATTAAAGCCAAAAGGTCTATAGCGCTCTGGGTGATCGAGCTCATTGACAGTCGAGGCTCCGATCACTATGCCTGTACCTGCTTGCGTTGCATAATTGGGCAACACGTGTACCTACGCGTTCTCTCAATCAGTGACTAGTAGTACTACTGTACTCGAGAAGTATCTATTTTCTTATTGTGCTAGATCATACGTTTAGCAGGAAAAAGAATCGGGATAAGGTTCTCATTTTCAGGCAGAAATGTGTGCCATGAGATCAATGTACCGGATACTTGCTGAGATATCGGTGACAATTCCGTGATTCATTCGAGTCTTCGTTCATCCTTAATTCAGCGCGTGTCACGTGGAATTGCACGACATATGGACCGCCGTTTTTATCCGATCCTGCCTCGATGATCGCTTCTTTCGACCTCTCTCCATATGCGGAGCCGCGCTCCACGCTGAGAGTTACTCACCGAATCAAAGTTCGAGTACACAAATACCCTGGATGATAGATACTTTCAACTCGATTGAAAGAAAAATACCACGGAAGGTACCGTGGAAATCCTTGTGTATTTCTGAGATAAATAAACTGCTACTGGTACTATAGGAGTGCAGTGCAAACCTTAGGAAGAAGCTTTTGGTTTCTCGAGTGAAATTGTCTCATTTTTGCTGATATGTTTCGTGCTCGACGTACTGATAACGCTTCATCAATGCAAAAACACATTCTTCGTGTTCCTCGTATGCCGTTCGATTCACAAATATGCTTGCTGTTTCGCATTCATGTGTCTCTTCAAATTCATCACATGTTTCTTCCATCTCATTTCCTCGTAGACATTCAGAATCTACTTTCAACATGTAGTACTTGCAGCGGTATAAAGTCGCATTAAGCTCCTTCTCACGGCAAGCTTCTAATTTGGCTGAGAGAGCATCGCTGATTGCACCTCGCTCTTGCGATACCGTTAACCTAATCAATTACCCGGAGACGCGTGCAAACAATAATTATACTTTAGCAAGCGGTGGGGCGGACGCGCATTGTCCACTAAAATATCGCGGCACGAATACCAAAGGGATTAATATTGCCAGTGATTCTTGATTCATGACACGGGGCAGGTCGAGTGTTAGCATATATTAACCTTTCGCGAGAGTAGCGTACGTGTAGCAGTGAGGCCCCGGCGAGAAGTCAGTCGTCTGTCAACTGGGCCCGGGAAGAACGGGCCCACAGTCATCTCATCCTCGGTATTTCGACTTTCCCTTCTGGTGGGTGGAAGGACATGGAGCCTGACACCTCGAGGACAGTGCGATCCTGGCAAGACCAGGATCCGCGTCTCCGTGCCACTTCTGACAGCCGCTTTACGAATCTCGATAATCCTGGCCTGATTCATCAGATTTGTTTCGCTTACTCATTGTACCTGCTGAAGTTAATAGTTTTATGATGCCTTTTCGAATACCGCAGAGGTCATAAAAGCTATTGCAAAAGTGGAATGGCAGGCGAAAGATTTAAATTGGCGGCATAAAGGATTTAAAGTTAAGAAATAGTATCGTGTTATATTGTAGGAGTTATTCATTAAAATTTTTGAAATTTGGCTTGGAAAAAGAAGCTTCTTATTATTAAAGAAATCACAAAAAATTCTTTATACGTGAGAATGTCTATTGAGCATTTGGTATAGAATTCATCTCGATATTACAAAAAAAGTGAAAGTTCTTAAGATACTTGATCTAAATAGAGAAGAATAGTGGCAACAGGAAGACATGTCGACTTCTCGAGTAACATATTACTGCGATTATTAGAGAACTTTCTTTTTTCGAATGCCCCATTCAAAGCCCGCTAAGCAGACCCTGTGGGAGGAACTCGAAGAACGACCCTGTGTCTATACAGATGAATCCGATTGCCATTCAACATCACGTAAAGCATTCGGCTTCGGCTGCGCGATACTTCCGCATTACTTTCCAATACAGACTTTCCGGGATGGTCGCCGATTCTTCCGTAAAAAGATTGGTCGCGAACGTAGGAGGACGTCGAAATAAAATGAGCGAAGCGGCCAAATGAACATTACGCCTCCCACGCCAAGGAAAGTTTATACTTCACGGCTACCTGCTGGAGTATGATGCTGCAAGTTAATGTTTCGCAGCGCTGATTCGCGTTGAATTATAATGGATAGCTTCTGTTCGCGCCGGCAAACGATTCAAATGCATTTAACAGCCGCGTTTAGAGATCCCGTGACTCGTGGCTTTCGCGCATAAATCACGGCAGCTCACCAACAAGTTAAACTAATGATCGGGATGGACGTTGGAGATGCGCCGGGCATCGTTAATCTAATTCAATAGGCTCGCCGACAGCTGTTTAAAAGGAGTTAGTAGTAGCTTAGGTGTCGCTCAACTCGCGGGGATTAGATAGTACCAAGTGATCATTGATCATTGATCCTATCCACGAATTATCCGATTGAAATTGACGTGTTTGCTTGTTAGCACAAAATATGCCTGCACCCTCCACCCGCCAGTTTTCAGCTACCGTGATGAAACTGTGTCGCGTTTGATTAAAAACTTCGCCCCTTGAACGTACAATTTCGTCATTTTTTAAATTGGTAATCGACAACGATATGCATCACTCGGTAGAGAGATACTTAAAGTATATATATACATATATATGCATTAGCAATCTGAAGATTAAATCTTGGAGTACATATTTTATCGGGTTACGAGCGCGCCCTGGGAGGCATTCGAAAACTCATTCCAGTTTCACTTTCGACTGGATGGCAGAATGGATACGTGGTCGATGTGTCATGGGGAATCATGCGTTGGAGTATCCGTGTAATATTATTAAACCTGACCGGGCCGCCGCGATCTTTTCTCTCTGAATTACTGATGAGAAATGCTGGCATCTTTAATCTCCCAAACATATTTATACCACCATATACGTTCGGCTCTGTATCGGCGAGAAATTTGGGACACCCATTCGCATTGTTCGTGGGGTTACACCCCACCTTAAATGCATACGAAGGTTTCCTTCTTTAAATCAGATAACGCCCATTTGAATGATTGAAGTTACGTATTAAGATGTGGGATCGCAAATTTATCAGACTATTATTTTCTGCTTGAAGTTGGGTATGGGAAGAAATGAACGGGGTCACCGCTATGTGCGATAATGTAGTCATACTTTCTTCGTAATATTAATGACCAATACTTTAAAGGGAACCAGTGAAACAGGTTGTATATCAAAAGGTACGGGAGATTCGATCTTAACGTCGAGGCAAAAACCGTCATCCTGTGATGAACGATCGTTGCGATACACTTAAGAAAGTTAAATAAGAAAACTGCATCGCCCTCGGCAGTAAAATTGAGCAATGTCCAAGACGTCTGCCCGAAGGAAACATTTATAACGGACTCAAGCGGGTTTCGTGGAAGCAATTCGGACACACTTACCTCGTGGTAGTTCAGGTCGAGATAACGATACTGATGAGCAGGGTGGCTTGATCCCCACAACCGGGTCCGCCGGACCCCGTTACGAAACACGTAGATGCACTCTCAGGCAGATTACGTTCCAGCCTCTCTAAATGGCCAACAAAAAGACGTCCCTTATGCGGCTGTGCGAGAAATATTGCGGACGGTTGTGCCGTGCTGTCCTTACCGATGGTGACTAATGATCAAAGCGGCCGCTCCACTTCAGCGGTGTCTTTTCTTTGCATCCTGCTTATCCACTTACTTAACAGACTGATGTATGTGGTCCCATCTTTTTACGGAGAAGAGCATGAATGGAACCGCAATGTAATCCTGAAACAATTAAACAATCGAATAATGAGAAATCGATGTTGAGTATTGATTTGAAAAATTAAAATTAAAGCTGCTTATCAATGCCAATTAAGGAAGAAACTCTGACTTTTAAACACGTGTCACTTTCGACTTTCGCTTATACATAACCAAGTCACGTTGAATTCTTTAATGCAAAAATTTCCTCTAAACTTTTACTGCGGGTATCATTAAAACGATTTCTCAAACATCTCGAATTTACACATGTTTATCTCTATAATAATTCCGACATACACATCTCGGAGAAGCAGCGCATAATCTCTCGCCATCTTAACCGAGCGAATAACACATGCTGCAATTTGTTTAATTAATTGTATGTAAGTGAGGCACGAGTAAACAAATCAGCAGGCATCGTAACGAACGTAAAGTATTGCATCACTGAGCTCAAGTAGCAAAGTCGGCTTGACATTTCAAATAAAGTGTTACGATGATAGTGAATCTTCCGATAGCAAACTAACCAACTGTCAGCTTTTCAAAGGTGAACAGGGTTAGTGGAGTTGTCTGGAAAGTGTAACTAGTGATTGGCAAGTTAATTATATATCTTGTGCATATATGGAGACATTTAACAGAAAAACTTGCTAACGTCAATGACCCACGATTAAAGTTGAGACATATCGATATTGCGTATAAGGTAATTCGCTTTCATTTCAACATATTAATCAAGGAATACGAAATGTTTACAGGTGTTTGCAGCACCTCTGTTGCAATACACTCACCAACAGGAAAGCAGGCAGGGTAAAGAAGTTATTTTGGAAATAAGCGATGAACAAAAAGTACAATACCTTAGTCAGGACTTCTATTCGAGTAAATACCAATTCATTTCTAACATTAAAGTAACTGTTCAAGTCTTACAAAGAGCAATCACGATCACTAATCACATATTTCCAATTTTGTAGACGCATACAATTATGGATACCAAGTAAGTCCAAATGGCCAATTTCATCATGAAGTTCGTGGACCAGATGGACTCACATATGGATGTTACGGATATATCGATCCCTACGGAAAATTGAAAACAACTTTTTATCTCAGCGATGGTTGGGGATACCGAGTTGTTCAACCTGGACGACAAGTAGAAGTATTCCATCACAAGCACGAGCATGATGATAGCGGTGACTCTAATCACGATCACCACGATCATCATGAACATCACGGAGTTGTAACAGAATGGGCCAATTTGTACTTCCCTGAAGTATGTAGACAATATGAAGGCTCAAATGTGAAACCAACAGTTGTGCCGCCAACAGGTAAAGGAAGATCAAATATTTAGCTATATTTCTAAGATCCACTGAAAATATGGCTTAGTTAATCCAGAGCGATAAATTAACGTCTATGTAACGTGATAGGATCGCATACTAATGGCTCATCGATTGGTGGAACCCCAATAGTACCAGGGCATCCATCACCCCCGTCATATCCAGGACACCCTGGTATACCAGACACACCAGGCATGCCAGGACAACCATCATACCCTGGCCAACCAGGTATACCTGGAACACCAGGTCAACCAGGAACTCCGGGCGGACCAGGGCAACCACCGTACCCAGGTCAACCAGGCATACCAGGACAACCAGGAACACCAGGACGTCCAGGAAAGCCAGGACATCCAGGAAAACCAGGAAGACCTGGAAGACCAGGAAGACCTGGTAAACCAGGACAACCAGGAATACCAGGGCAACCTCCATATCCTGGACAACCGGGAATACCGGGAACGCCAGGTACACCAGGACATCCAGGAATACCAGGGCAACCACCATACCCAGGCCAGCCAGGAACACCGGGAACGCCTGGTACACCAGGGCACCCAGGTACACCTGGTCATCCAGGAAACCCAGGTTCACCGGGAATACCAGGGCAACCACCCTATCCAGGTCAGCCAGGTATACCGGGACACCCAGGAACACCAGGTACGCCAGGACAGCCGCCACATCCTGGACAACCAGGAACTCCCGGAACACCTGGTACACCAGGACACCCAGGAACGCCTGGAATACCAGGACAACCGGGAAAACCAGGACACCCAGGAACACCTGGTACACCTGGTCATCCAGGAAAGCCAGGTATACCAGGGCAACCACCATACCCTGGACAACCGGGAACACCCGGAACGCCCGGTACACCAGGACACCCAGGAACGCCTGGAATACCAGGGCAACCACCATTCCCTGGACAACCGGGAACACCAGGACACCCAGGAACACCAGGTACGCCTGGTCATCCAGGAAAGCCAGGTATACCAGGGCAACCGGGAACACCTGGCACACCAGGGCAACCACCATATCCTGGAGAACCGGGAACACCAGGACATCCAGGAACACCAGGTATACCGGGACACCCAGGAACGCCTGGTACACCAGGACAGCCGCCATATCCTGGACAACCAGGAACACCCGGAACGCCTGGTACACCAGGACATCCAGGAACGCCTGGAATGCCAGGGCAACCACCATTCCCTGGCCACCCAGGCACACCCGGTACACCCGGCCATCCAGGCACACCAGGGCAACCACCATACCCTGGACAACCGGGAACACCAGGGCACCCAGGAACACCAGGTACACCTGGTCATCCAGGAAAGCCAGGTATACCAGGGC
This sequence comes from Ectemnius cavifrons, assembly GCA_964023945.1. Lineage (NCBI taxonomy): Eukaryota > Metazoa > Arthropoda > Insecta > Hymenoptera > Crabronidae > Ectemnius > Ectemnius cavifrons. The sequence goes on along the minus strand of OZ030380.1, from coordinate 6,182,999 downwards.
AACCGGGAACACCTGGCACACCAGGGCAACCACCATACCCTGGACAACCGGGAACACCAGGGCATCCAGGAACGCCAGGTATACCAGGGCAACCACCGTATCCAGGTCAGCCAGGTATACCGGGACACCCAGGAACACCAGGTACGCCAGGACAGCCGCCATATCCTGGACAACCAGGAACACCCGGAACGCCTGGTACACCAGGACATCCAGGAACGCCTGGAATGCCAGGGCAACCACCATTCCCTGGTCACCCAGGCACACCCGGTACACCAGGACACCCAGGAATACCAGGAAAGCCAGGTACACCAGGGCAACCACCATATCCTGGACAACCGGGAACGCCAGGCACACCAGGGCAACCGGGAACACCGGGGCAACCGCCATATCCTGGACATCCGGGGACACCCGGTACTCCAGGGCACCCAGGAACACCAGGAACGCCAGGAAAGCCACCTTATCCTGGCCAACCAGGAACTCCAGGACACCCAGGAACGCCAGGAACACCAGGGCAACCTCCGTACCCAGGCCAACCAGGAACACCAGGAACGCCAGGCACACCAGGACAGCCTCCGTATCCTGGCCAACCAGGTACGCCAGGACATCCAGGAACACCAGGAACACCAGGCACACCAGGGAAACCGCCATATCCTGGACATCCGGGGACACCCGGTACACCAGGGCACCCAGGAACACCAGGCATACCAGGGCAACCGCCATATCCTGGACATCCGGGGACACCCGGTACTCCAGGGCACCCAGGAACACCAGGAACGCCAGGAAAGCCACCATATCCTGGCCAACCAGGAACTCCAGGAACACCAGGAACGCCAGGCACACCAGGACAGCCTCCGTATCCTGGCCAACCAGGAACGCCAGGCACGCCAGGGCAACCACCATATCCTGGCCAACCAGGGACACCAGGACACCCAGGAACACCAGGGCAACCGCCATATCCTGGACATCCGGGGACACCCGGTACACCAGGAACGCCAGGAAAGCCACCATATCCTGGCCAACCAGGAACTCCAGGACACCCAGGAACGCCAGGAACACCAGGGCAACCTCCGTACCCTGGCCAACCAGGAACACCAGGAACGCCAGGCACACCAGGACAGCCTCCGTATCCTGGCCAACCAGGTACGCCGGGACGTCCAGGAACACCAGGAACACCAGGCACACCAGGGCAACCGCCATATCCTGGACATCCGGGGACACCCGGTACACCAGGGCACCCAGGAACACCAGGAACGCCAGGAACGCCAGGAAAGCCACCATATCCTGGCCAACCAGGAACTCCAGGACACCCAGGAACGCCAGGAACACCAGGACAACCTCCGTATCCTGGCCAACCAGGTACGCCAGGACATCCAGGAACACCAGGAACACCAGGCACACCAGGGCAACCGCCATATCCTGGACATCCGGGGACACCCGGTACGCCAGGGCACCCAGGAACACCAGGCATACCAGGGCAACCGCCGTATCCTGGACATCCGGGGACACCCGGTACTCCAGGGCACCCAGGAACACCAGGAACGCCAGGAAAGCCACCATATCCTGGCCAACCAGGAACTCCGGGAACGCCAGGCACACCGGGACAGCCTCCGTATCCTGGCCAACCAGGTACGCCAGGACATCCAGGAACACCAGGCACACCAGGGCAACCGCCATATCCTGGACATCCGGGGACACCCGGTACTCCAGGGCACCCAGGAACACCAGGAACGCCAGGAAAGCCACCATATCCTGGCCAACCAGGAACTCCAGGAACACCAGGAACGCCAGGCACACCAGGACAGCCTCCGTATCCTGGCCAACCAGGAACGCCAGGCACGCCAGGGCAACCACCATATCCTGGCCAACCAGGGACACCAGGACACCCAGGAACACCAGGGCAACCGCCATATCCTGGACATCCGGGGACACCCGGTACACCAGGAACGCCAGGAAAGCCACCATATCCTGGCCAACCAGGAACTCCAGGACACCCAGGAACGCCAGGAACACCAGGGCAACCTCCGTACCCTGGCCAACCAGGAACACCAGGAACGCCAGGCACACCAGGACAGCCTCCGTATCCTGGCCAACCAGGTACGCCGGGACGTCCAGGAACACCAGGAACACCAGGCACACCAGGGCAACCGCCATATCCTGGACATCCGGGGACACCCGGTACACCAGGGCACCCAGGAACACCAGGAACGCCAGGAACGCCAGGAAAGCCACCATATCCTGGCCAACCAGGAACTCCAGGACACCCAGGAACGCCAGGAACACCAGGACAACCTCCGTATCCTGGCCAACCAGGTACGCCAGGACATCCAGGAACACCAGGAACACCAGGCACACCAGGGCAACCGCCATATCCTGGACATCCGGGGACACCCGGTACGCCAGGGCACCCAGGAACACCAGGCATACCAGGGCAACCGCCGTATCCTGGACATCCGGGGACACCCGGTACTCCAGGGCACCCAGGAACACCAGGAACGCCAGGAAAGCCACCATATCCTGGCCAACCAGGAACTCCGGGAACGCCAGGCACACCGGGACAGCCTCCGTATCCTGGCCAACCAGGTACGCCAGGACATCCAGGAACACCAGGCACACCAGGGCAACCGCCATATCCTGGACATCCGGGGACACCCGGTACACCAGGGCATCCAGGAACACCAGGAACGCCAGGAAAGCCACCATATCCTGGCCAACCAGGAACTCCAGGACACCCAGGAACGCCAGGCACACCAGGACAGCCTCCGTATCCTGGCCAACCAGGTACGCCAGGACATCCAGGGACACCAGGAAGACCAGGGCAGCCTCCGTACCCTGGCCAACCAGGAACACCAGGACACCCAGGAACGCCAGGCACACCAGGGCACCCAGGAACACCCGGTACGCCAGGGCAACCACCATATCCTGGCCAACCAGGAACGCCAGGCACACCAGGACAGCCTCCGTATCCTGGCCAACCAGGTACGCCAGGACATCCAGGAACACCAGGCACACCAGGCACACCAGGGCAACCGCCATATCCTGGACATCCAGGGACACCCGGTACACCAGGGCACCCAGGAACACCAGGAACGCCAGGAAAGCCACCATATCCTGGCCAACCAGGAACACCAGGACACCCAGGAACACCAGGCACGCCAGGACAACCACCATATCCTGGACATCCGGGAACACCAGGCCATCCAGGAACACCAGGAACGCCAGGCGCACCAGGACAGCCTCCGTATCCTGGACATCCAGGGACACCCGGTACACCAGGGCACCCAGGAACACCAGGAACGCCAGGAAAGCCACCATATCCTGGCCAACCAGGAACACCAGGACACCCAGGAACACCAGGCACGCCAGGACAACCACCATATCCTGGACATCCGGGAACACCAGGCCATCCAGGAACACCAGGAACGCCAGGAACGCCAGGCGCACCAGGACAGCCTCCGTATCCTGGACATCCGGGAACACCCGGTAGACCAGGACACCCAGGAACACCAGGAAAGCCACCATATCCTGGCCAACCAGGAGCACCAGGACATCCAGGAACGCCAGGAAGACCAGGGCAGCCTCCGTACCCTGGCCAACCAGGAACACCAGGACACCCAGGAACGTCAGGCACACCAGGGCACCCAGGAACACCCGGTACGCCAGGGCAACCACCATATCCTGGCCAACCAGGAACACCAGGACACCCAGGAACGCCAGGCACACCAGGACAGCCTCCGTACCCTGGCCAACCAGGAACACCAGGACTCCCAGGAACGCCAGGCACACCAGGGCACCCAGGAACACCCGGTACGCCAGGGCAACCACCATATCCTGGCCAACCAGGAACACCAGGACACCCAGGAACGCCAGGCACACCAGGACAGCCTCCGTATCCTGGTCAACCAGGTACGCCAGGACACCCAGGAAAACCAGGAAAGCCAGGTAGACCGGGAAAACCAGGCCGACCACCACATCCAGGACATCCTAGCACACCCGGATTACCCGGTACGCCAGGTCAACCAAGCCCGCCATATCCAGGACAACCTGGTATACCGGGAGTACCAGGCACGCCGGGACACCCTCAAACTCCTGGGATCCCAGATGTACCAACGGGCCCATCATATCCGGGGCATCCTAGTACACCAGGATTACCAGGTACTCCCGGATTCCCAGGATATCCTGGTACACCGGGCACACCTGGAACACCAGGTATTCCAGGTCATCCTACCATACCAGGAGAACCAGGCAGTCCCCCTAACCCACCATATCCAGGACACCCTGGAACTCCTAGCCTTCCAGGAACGCCACCTTATCCTCCGCAAACAGGGCAACCAAGTACACCGGGACATCCTGGAAAACCTGGAAGACCAGGCAAACCTGGAAAACCACATAAACCTGGCAGGCCACCTGTTACTACACCTCGTCCAGACTACCCAAATACTACTCCTACCTCTCCAGGCGTCCCAGGTACTCCTGGTCCTTCTCACAAACCTCCACGTCCTGGGAAACCGGGTAAACCGGGCAAACCGGGCAGGCCGCAACCACCTCCAGGAATACCTCAAAACCCAGATAGCACGGTAACTCCTGTTCCCCCATACCCTACTTATCCGGAATATCCAGGACATCCTGGCACGCCACAGGGGCCGCCGCAGTATCCAACTGAACCATCCATTCCATCATACCCGGGGCACCCAGGTGTACCCGGCACTCCTGGTGTTCCTGGTAGACCTGGAACACCCGGTGTACCAGGAACTCCACCATACCCTGGCTACCCAGGACATCCAGGTACTCCAGGAGTCCCTGGTAAACCAGGATCACCGCCATACCCAGGACACCCAGGCACTCCAGGGACTCCTGGAACTCCTGGAGTACCGGGTAGACCAGGCACTCCTGGAACGCCAGGAACTCCACCATATCCAGGACATCCAGGCACTCCAGGCATACCAGGCACCCCTGGAACGCCAGGAACTCCCCCATACCCGGGACATCCAGGCACTCCTGGAACTCCTGGAGTACCGGGCAGACCAGGCACTCCTGGAACGCCAGGAATTCCACCATATCCAGGCCATCCAGGCACTCCAGGCATACCAGGCATCCCTGGAACGCCAGGAACTCCTCCATACCCGGGACATCCAGGCACTCCTGGAACTCCTGGAGTACCGGGTAGACCAGGCACCCCTGGAACACCAGGAATTCCACCATATCCAGGACATCCAGGCACTCCAGGCATCCCTGGAACGCCAGGAACTCCACCATATCCAGGACATCCAGGCACTCCAGGCATACCAGGCACTCCTGGAACGCCAGGAACTCCACCATATCCAGGACATCCAGGCACTCCAGGCATACCAGGCACCCCTGGAACGCCAGGAACTCCACCATATCCAGGACATCCAGGCACTCCAGGCATCCCTGGAGCGCCAGGAACTCCACCATATCCAGGACATCCAGGCACTCCAGGCATCCCTGGAACGCCAGGAACTCCACCATATCCAGGACATCCAGGCACTCCAGGCATACCAGGCACTCCTGGAACGCCAGGAACTCCACCATATCCAGGACATCCAGGCACCCCTGGAATACCAGGAACTCCCCCATACCCAGGACATCCAGGCACTCCGGGCACTCCTGGTACACCCAGTATACCAGGAACTCCTCCGTATCCTGGCACTCCAGGCACCCCAGGGACTCCTGGAACTCCCGGAATACCGGGTAGACCAGGAAAACCTGGTAAGCCTGGCAAACCCGGACACCCTGGTCATCCAGGAAAACCTAGCAGGCCAGGAAGACCCGGCAAGCCAGGCCACCCAGGACACCCTGGTTACCCCAGTACAGACGATCAAGGTCAGTAAAGCTCTTATGTATTTAGTTGATAAAAAGTAGTTAGATTTGTGACTAACAGAAGAATGACTACCTCTGTGCACGCTATTTTGATAAAATGCACGTTATATTGTAATCTCTACTTTGCGTATGTATTTGTTATTATTTTATAACTCACTGCATGCACTGCATGAACACACCCATAGGTTATCACGGACACCGACATTATCCAGGATACCCTCTTGATGATTTAGGTCATGAAGGGGGAGATGGAGGAGTTGGCCCAGATGGACCAAATGGCCCATGGCCGAATGGTCCTGATGGCCCTGCAGGACCTGGAGGCCCTAATGGACCTGGCGGTCCAGTAGGAGGCATTGGGGGCGTTGGAGGCGATGGCGGCATAGGCGGTGACGGAGGTGTCGGGCCGGACGGACCGGATGGTCCTTGGCCGACTGGTTCTCCGGGGCCTGATGGACCCTGGCCTGGAGATCCAGACTATGTACCAGATAGAAAACCAACATCGCGACCCAGATATGAAGGGCCCACGAAAGTTCAATCTCCAATCTACGATATACCATCCACCCCTAATGCGCAAGGAAATATAGATTATGATCAAGAAGATAAAGACGAATACTCTGAAATCACGCACAGTTTTGATAAAACGCATGCTGTAGAACTGATTGAAAGAGATGAAGATTCCACAGCTCTTACATATCCAACTAAAATAAGCGCCCCGCTCCCACCAGATCAAGGACGGTACCAAGTAAATCAAAATGGAGAACTTGGTTCGCGAAATCAGTATCGTGGAAGTTTTAACCGCAATGCAGAGGAAATTAATTCATTGCTGCAAACACAAATCAATGGACAGAATAATCGAGGAAATGAGGAGAATCATTATAGAGAAGAAACAGAAAAAAGTTTCCGCGAAAACCGCAAATACCAACGACCCATTGCAAATGGTAATCGAACTTATGAATTGGGTATTAATAACGTACCCATTCTACAGATCGTGATGAGTAAACCCTTAACAGGCAACGAGAAGTTCATTAAAACAAGGCGTCCTTCGAGTGGGCAAAAGGCAGCACTTCAAAACTTATCAGATGAGCCATCTCAAGGGCCTATAAAAGTAGCTCCTGGTATTGAAGCAATAGGAGTGCAACCACCAAATCCCATCAACCTAAGACCTTATCCTCTGCCTATTGGACCAGATCCGCAGTCCTGTCCATGCTATTTCGTTGAAACAAATAATACCAGCCCACTTATGACAAGTACGAGATCGAAGCCAGTGATCGGTCAACTAGGATTTATCCCTGTTATTTTCGTACCGTATTGTCCTGGTGAAGACAATAATGGCGAAAAGATGAGAGACATGTTCCCGTCAGCAACACCAGTTCCGTATGCATGCAGTACCTGCAGTGGACAAAGTACCACTGTTGGATCGAAACTAATTAGTCTTAATCAGCTCGGAAATTTGAGAAACTTGAGGGAAGCCTTAAGAAAGGCAAATCTCGGATTTCTGAATGTTGCCGTGAAAAAGCCTGAAGCAGAAGACGGTTCGGGGTAAGGAAATGTAAATCTAACTTATTATGTTGAAACTGTAAATTACCGTTAAGGGGACTGTTTCTCTGTTCGTTGGTATGAATCGATAGAGTGGTTTGCTGTAATTGCCTGTCCGCCAGCTGCTGGTCAGCTGATGGATGGCCAAAGGAGAATATGAATAAAATTCAGAACATTCTTTCCATGGGTAACCACAATCCGAGTTTTGCATACCAGAGCGCACTTTCTTTAATATATCTCCCATCTGAGTGTCGCCTGAATAAATTTGCATGCATTTCATGAGAATGCGAAAGCTTTGTATCTGCTTGTGACAATACAAGTATGAACGATCGATTATGGTTACCCATAGCTATTATTGCAATTAATATCGCGCTTTCCTTCCGATCTCTTTTCCTTTCCAATAATGCATCCTACAAGGACTAACAAACGCTATTGCAGTTATTGAAGACTGCAACGCATAAACAAGCAACATATCTTCTGCACCATACCTTCACTCATACCGAAGATTTCTATATTTTCGATCTTTATCATTATATTATATTTTCTCAAAATGACAAACGTCGCTCACTTTCAAGAAATGATTTGAAGTAAATCCAAGAAACTGCATAAACACTATAGAGATTAGCATTTCGGAAAAGAGATGGAAGTATTTCCCACTTTTTGTTTGCTCGATTGGCATCGAGTTCTTGTAGTTAAGTTCATTATTTGTAGTTAAGTTTATTTTAAAATAATAACCTTCGTACATACGGCTCATGCCGGAAATAATTATTTTTATTAGCATCTCATTATTGCCAACTTGTATTGAATCTTTGGAATTGCAGAGTATCCTCACGGCGATAAAACTTTATTTAAAACATGCAATATGCAAATCTCAACTCCAATTAATCTCATTTTCAATCAAGATGATTAGCGGCATGATTTTTACACTGTCAAATCCAAAGATTAAATACTGGTAATTTAAATACATGTATAGTTAATATTGCGCACGTACAGGAGCGCTGTATTTCATTCTACATATTCAAATATTTACCGAAATTAAGCTCAGTTAAATGGATGCTATTTGCATCGTACATACATACAGTAACTAATACAGAAAATATCGATCACCTGTACGAGCCCAATACTTGTTTCCGTAACATAAGCGCGTTTGTACATTGGATATAAGCTATGTAATATGTATAAGTCATATTTCTTCCAGATAAGTTATGTATAATTGTACATATTAATATTGCGCTCATCCAATGTTCCTTGCATAAGTACATCCCACATATTTCTAATAAAGAAAATTTAATCATAATGCCTTGCTTTCTTTACTGCCTAATAAATATATACATGGCCCATTTAATACTTCATTTTAGTGTAATGATGGCGCAAGTACAGTGACAAGTATAAAAAAATGTTTGACGAATGGTCAAATATAAAATACTTAATTACTCATTTGAAAGCGTTCGTGAATTTCCTACAATGCAACGATACATGAACAACAGAAAATGTGCTTTCCTGAGAAAGGACAAACAAGCATATAACCGATTTGAAATAACCATCGATTAGTGTACAAAGAACGGGAAAGCATTAAAGCTCTGAGCCGACAACTATGCTCAAGAATAACCCCGATATCCTGAAGGATTTCCGGCATAGCTGCCATAACCACTTCCTCGGTAGCTTAATGGATCGTAAGCACCTCTCACATTGTATGTGGAGCCATAGTTTGATCCAGTGTATCCATCATATCCAGCATAACCATTCCCATCCCAACCTCCATATCGGCCATAGCCATTACGATTACCGTAACCATCTTCGTAGGTGCCCAAGCCGTAACTGCTAGTACTGTATGGTCCATATCCGTATCCACCATAGCCGCTTACCCCAGTACCATATCCTCCGTATCCACCATAGCCACCATAACCACGGTTCCCGTTGTAACCACCATACCCGCTATTTCCCCCGTTTCCACTATAACCCGGATAACCCAAATTTCCGTAACCATATCTGTTGAAAAAACTTCATTGTTACCTGTATCGATTTAACTATGAAGGCTAAATATTCTCTTTGAAGTTTGATATGAGCAATCAATGGAAAAAGAATCTAAATGCGACAGCCATATTTTAGCGAACCTACCCGATTTGTCCTCCACCTATAACGCCTCCCGGAGTAACTGGATAGCCCCTATATCCTGGACTTAAGCCTGTCCCACGGTAGCCTGTCCCATAAATCGAGTTCCCTCCAATTCCTGGGTAAGTACCATATGGTACTGTACTTCCATACCCCGGTAGCCCATATTCCTTACTAATGTGAAAGGCTGGAATCAAAGAGGCTGTTAAAGAAACCAGGATTTTTAATAGCGTGTCTTGGTCTCTCATTGTTATCATCGAAAGTACCGAAATAAGTAACAACTATAGGATTCTCTAAAAACACTATTAGCACTTATTAGAGTGCAGGGAAGGGAAGATTCTTCCTTTAATCCTGATTCTTTAAAACAATTATTTCCCCTTATACCACCAGCAAATTTACAATGCATCTGATTTACTAAGACAAGTGAATGGGATGCGTAATGAATAGGTTACAGACAATTCTTCCTACGAGAACAAGAGATCAATCGTGAGAAACCGTGTGCATAAGGTAAGCAAGAGGTGTAGACCTCTTAATGCACGTAATCGATCTTATCCAACTTCTAGACGATGATTGTACCAAATAAGTGTGTCACTACCGTTCCCACGCTCTAAGACTTCAAGCGGTCTTCACAGCAAAAAGTGACATTCAATATAATGACATGGTAATGCAACGAGACCGTCGAAGGCCGCACAACTTCCGTCAATCTGCAGCCTTCACATTGCAGTTCACCGTTCCACAGTATATTAGATGATAATAATTAACACGTGACTCATAGAAATAAAGCATGTTATGGATGCATCATCGATTACTTGTTCGAATAAATAGTGCACGCGTCAGAGTAGGAAGTAATATACGCATGAATAGTCGGCGATAGTAAGTGTGGGAACTATTAGTGCAAATTGTTTACTCACTTCGATCACTCGCTGAAGCGGCGAGGTCTTTGCTATCCGCAGCATATCTTTCCGCACTTATTCGTGTGAGTTTCGTAACATCTTTTGTTTCTGTGGACTGAGCGGTACTGCTGCTAATTGTAAGTGCAGTCACGCTTACCAAGCATATTAGCTGCAATGGAGAAATGTCACTCACTCTGAAGTTGCTCCAAACTTGCCCTCCGGTTAATTTTGCACAAAGAATTTAGTAGGCTTGTCGTTATCAACGCCTATTATAAGATCGATTGAAACTTAAATAATAAGTTAAGGAACTTAAATAATAGGTTAAGTTTTATTTTCGCCAAGAAGTACTAAAAGATTGACTATGCGTGACATACAATTGTTTCATTTAAATGGAAATTTCTATAATATGGGAAGTAATGGAGCAGTATCCCTTTCATTACACCGCCGGCAATATTAAACTCAAAAAATAATGGCCCAGTGGGATGGTTCAAAGAAAAGAGGTCCTGTCAACTAATGAAGAGCACCAAGAGTATCTCCATCGTGTATTTTTAAAATTAATGTTCCGTTGAATGCACCATAAATAACATGTCCTGATGGACAAAGCGAAGACTGATTGAGAATTGTGCAATATCTGCATTTTAAAATGTGAAATACCATAGAAATATGCACTACTATGCCTGATCTGGATCAAAGCGTTCCAAATAATTGAAGGAATTCCAATTTCGGAAGTATGAAACATATTTGCAGAGAAATTGGACGAATGGTTAGTTAATAATTGAGATTGATAAGAGCAAAAGGTCCCTCAGCAAATGCATCGAAGGCTTTTCATTTCAGCCTGTACGCTGCTATAACTGAAGTGCACTAGTTAAACGAAACTTCTGTTTGAGTACTTACCACGAGAATGTTAGGAACGTTTGTTTTACTGACGGAGAAATTGTTACGATTATCTTCAGTTCAATATTACAGTATCTATTGTTAATCCCCCGTGAACCAGCTGGGGTTAAATTAATTCCAATGTTTTTTTTAAAGTGCATTTCTATTAAAACAATACGTGTTTGTAGTGAATCAGATTTGGGGTAAAGTTAACCAAAAGAGGTTGATACAATGCAAATTACTCTTGGTGTGGCGAGAAACAATGACAAAATGTAATTAGTGTACTTTACTTCGTCGAAAATCTCAAATTCCAGTATTATTATAGATTTGCATGATATGCGTTCCGGGGAATATGTGTTTCATGTTCCTATTACCGAAAATTTTACACCTGATAAGCTACACTCTGACGATAAATCCGCTACAAACTACATTTCACTCCAATTAACTAATTGAATGAACTAAAACGTAAAACGTTACAAGTTACTCCGTCTACTAAAATGTTTCAAGCATTGGAAATTAATTACACAATAAAAGCTCAGGTCCTTGTATTTCTTAGAAAACTAGTTCCAATTAAATTCTAAGTATAAAATGACAGTGCGTCAACATATAAAAGATTTTCGTCCCTTTCATTCATAGACTTCTTTGAAAGTACAAATATCTCATTGAACCCTGAACTTCGCCAAAATTTGATTTCTCAGAATTCTGCTCGAAAGGAATACAGAAACAACTCGTTTCCTTATAATAAAGCGTTAAATTGTTAGAATTCCCTAACCTGCGTTCGAATGCTTTAAATCTCATTAGTGGAATTAAATTTGTAAGACAAGGAGAAAAATTAGGAAAGTTAGACTGATCTACTTACTAGAGAGGAAGCACGCATGACTCTCGAGTGCGGCGACGTGCGGGTAGTTTTTCGCGAAAAGACTTGGAAGAATGTAACGGTGTTCTGTTCATATGAGTCGGTTGTAACAGGCTATATAGGCGTTTCAGAGGGCCCCTCCTCATCCTCTCCATTTGTTTGAGCTTGGGTCTCACTTGGGTGACGACGACTACGACAACGACGTTGACAAGGTCGCTAACAAGTAGAATTGACCGGCATTCTGCACGACACGCCCGCCAACGGCCGTGCACATACACGTAGTCACTTCCACCTGTGGGAAATCTCGTTTCCTCCTTTCTTTGACGCGTGCACACATGCTCATGCGAGCTCGACTCACGAGATATCCTTCGCTTTCGGTCGCGTCATCGCATCATCGCAGCGCGAGGACGTGAAATTGGCGTCAAGTAGTTCAAGATCGACGGAGGCAAGTGAAGACAAGCTGCCACGCGATCCTCCCTTCAACTTTGATACGCCTTTTGAATATTAGGTAAGCAAAATCATTTTTGTTCCAAGATTACAAGCACGTGGAGCCGTCAAAACTTGCATCGCACTGGAATACCTTGTACAATATCGGTCTATAATTAACTATCGTATATTTCTGATAACTCCCAGAGAGTATCCTGTTTCCCTCTTGCTTCAATATCTATAATTTGATCGCTGGTTGATTGGTAACCAGAGCAGGGATTCAACTAAATGAAAATCACCGGAGGCAAAAGACAGGTACGTGTCGGTGTCAATTTCAGTAACTGAACTGAAAACTATCGGAACGGAAACTTTGCAGACAATGGAGCTTCTTTTCATCCTAGAAGAGAAAGGAAGCCCTTACCAAGAACTGGCAAGTCTAAGCTCAATTCAAAAGATCCTGTATTTTTTTGATGGATCGCATTTATGTCAATGTGTCAAACTAGTCGTTCGTCACTTTCACCCACACCTATTTCAGACATGTCGTAAGCTCTGTGTACAATGGAGATACTTACATCCGGACACACAGTTCGATAACACTATTGTAATGGAAATCGATTGGTTACCAGGAGGCAGGTGAAAAATTGTGCAACGACACTTTCACGTGTTTACCGAGACTACATCGGAAGAGCACTGAACTGAACAAGATTAGGAACAATACGGAGAGGTGTATCAAATTTTGAAACTGCAAAACTTATAACGAGGTTATCGTTACCACGAACTAGTAAGGTATGCTGATAATAGAATCGTTTGAAATCCTACATTGCTCTGACAAGGCGATAAATGGAACGAAAGTAAGTTTTCCTAAGGATTTATTGAACTAAAAATTCAATTTTCCTTTCGTATTGTAGTAATCTTTTTAAATCCTCCAGGAAGGAATACCAATACTGTTATCAAATGTTACGCAATGTTTTTTAAATACATTCGATTCAGTAGAATATTAACATACGTTGAATAATTGAATAATTTACATGGGTTGAAAATCAACGACTGCTCATTATAACGATCAATATGGACTTCGCAATCGGCCGTATGGATTCGGTACCACAAACGGGGAAATGGAGCATTCCCAATTACCTATACTGGTTGAAATACTTGCGACTACTTTTAACATAACCCAGAAACACTAATCAACCGATCCTACGTCATCCAATGCTAATTTTGATACACACTTTGATGAAACTGTTTGCCATGTAATTAACTGGTTCCGATGCGCTGTAATTAAATGTAACCGATCATCGCTTTCTCCCGTATGAAATTTAGCTGAATGCCTCATAACTCGTGGACGAGATATAATTATCAGAGAGAGATCATATTATTCTGTCACAGGAAAGACAGAAAGTTTCAGGAAATGGTTTCGAATGATTCTAAATACAAACAGGTTTGAATTAGTCTCCCCGAAAGTATGTTGCAACAATTTCCCTCGCAATCAGTCTCTCTCAAAATGTCAACGTCAATAATCATACGATCTTACAATTAATATTAATTCTACACACCGTAGTATTAATCAACATACTTGTACTGCTTACCGCTGGTCTCAAAAGCGAAAATTCAAGGGGTTTCGTTTCATTGTGCGTAAAACATAGAAAGTGTTTTACGGCAGACGAAGCGAAAACGTTAAAAATAGTAACGTGTTCCGGAGTTTGTTGATCTTGCGTCAGCAAAGCCGTGTTAAATTTGACGGATTCAAGGGGCGAAACTTTCTGCATTTATGAGGCAGGAAATGGCTTTATGTATTCGACAAGTGAACGCAGCGATATGTCGAGGTGCGAAAAAGAGCACGCGGTCGACCACATTTTATTATTAACCCAACACTTTTTATATCGAATGTTTAACTGGAATAGATACTTCCCATGCAATGTTTCGTTCCTTCAATACCTCACATTTTGATAATACCAATTGTGTTTTAATACCACTTATGGCTTTTTAAGAGAAGATTATATCAGATGGAAAGATCTAATCTTGCATTCGACAATTTCTATTCAAACTATTAGGTGCACAGAGGAATCCGTATTATATTGTGAATAGGAAGGGATTATAATCGTCGTTATTTCAACAATTTCCCTTTTCCTTATTTTGTATGGGGATTGATTGGATTGAGCATAATCTGCAAAGAGTTATAGGATTCATCATCCGGCTTTTGTGCGCTAACATCAATCGTCCATAGTGCTCTCCTTGAGCAGACTCTTTAATCACGTTTAAATGCTGCGCTAAATCAACGACGTTCACTGCGTATTATGAAATCGGTAATAAGGAAAGCTCTGTAGTATAGTTATAGTTAAGAATTTCACTGATCATCACTGATTAAAATTAAAATTAATGACAAATAAAGGTTTACAATGTATAATCTTTAATCACATGTGCAGCTTTTCTCCAATTCTGGGTCATATAATAAATATGGTAAGGTTTCAAAGACATTTTGAGCAAACCAAATTTAGAACAGATTTAACAGCGGAGAATATCTAGGCCAAGAACGCAAGGGAGCGTAAAAATGGCAAGAAAGTAATTGGCCTGTTATCGCTAGCTCCGCGAAACGATGATGATGTATGTTGGTGCCGAGCAGCTGTTACAGGATATTATGGGTTGCCCGCGAATTATTTTCCAGTACCGAGGACTTATCGATTGCAGATCGATCAGCAGTAAACCACAGCTGGTAAGCAAATGAAGTGGCATCATTACCGCAGGTGTGTGTCATTTATAGGCCTCAGGCGTGGTTGGCGGAAGATTTACGACACAAAGCAAAGGTAGAATTTAAATGAACGCTTAATGCTTATTGGTACCTTTTGTACTGGAAACGTGTAAGAGTAAGATGAAATATGGCGCAAAACTGTATTTCAATGGATTTTTAAATATAATTAGTGGAGCTTATGTTACAATGGGACGTGTTACTTGTGCAATTAATTAAACCAGGATTTTCTATAACGGGCCTGTTTAATCTAATTGAACGCAAGCTTCGAGCCGCAAAGCTTAAATAAGAACGCTCGCCAAACCTATTATTCCCTCAACGAGTACACTTTAACAAACTGTTCCTCTTCTTTACTTTACGAGAAATTCAGCACCAACATCAACATGGTTCTGAGGGCACGGAAGGACCTCGGGTCGGCAGTACTAACAAAAACTAATTACTTCAACTTTAAACTTTGAACAGATTGGTGTGCGGACGAGATGAATTTGCTTTCTGAAAATAGATTAGAAAATTACAAACCTACAGAAATCACAAACAAAGTCACGAACAGCAAAATATCTTGGAAATCATAGTAAAAGGTTACTTCAACGTCTGGCTCATAAGAGTGCTATCTAATTAAGACATTCTTACTAAATTGTGTTGTTTCCAGCCAATAGGACTTTTTTTAGATTTTAGAGCTACAGTCATTTACATCCTGTACAAAAATATATGTAAAGCGTGTGATAATAACTATCAACTGTTTATTAATATAGAATGTAGACGTTTTATTTAATCGTTCTACTCCGAAAACGAGAACGAGCCCTGACTGCCGCTTTTACTATCACACTATTACGATCGCCACTGCTAAGCGATTCTTCGTTATTTTTCATCGCGGACGTTGGCCGTCCTAGAATAATGTGGTGAAAAGCGGAGGTAAGCGTGGCTGTGCATATTTAAAAAACGCTAATCGCAATTTACAATCTTGATAAAATGAAATCTGGTGAACCAATGCATAGTGGACTGGAGAGTGGCATAATGAATAATGTGAAATTTAATGTGAATCTATCAGCACTCCGTCAAGTGGACCGAACAATTTTCGCTCGGAGAATGATGAATGTGCCCTACCATATATACGGCTCAGCGTACTTTTGTTCTATGATTAAGGGCATCTCGCAATTTAGCATGGATAATAGAACTTTATTCCGCGCACGATTTGTAATATATCAGTCATAATTCCAAACGGTTTAAGCTGCATTCTGTGTAACTTTCTTCTAAACTTTTGATACGGTAGAATAATAATTCTTTTGTATTTCGAAAAGTAAATCATTTTTACCCTTACGGTAGAAACAGATATAACTTCAAATTAACCTGCTCTCGCACATTGTATTTCAATAGCGTATGTAGCGTCACTTCTGCAAGTGTTGCTTCAACTTTCCAATCAATTCGCCCGCGTGTAGAAGTTAGTACAAGTTTAAGTACATAGGCTGATGTTTGAATCACGACAGGCCCTTAACTATAAACATCTAAACTGTTTAAACAGGCTTCAACATGCCGCTAATTATGAAGCGAACGTAAATCCATGGGTATGTGTTCGCACTAATTAACACGAGCGCTGCAAAACTGTGGTAGGGCAGAGTGGCCGACTTTTTAAGTTACGTTACGCAAGTAAAACAATGCACACGCTGTATAAAAGGGTATTGGTAAATTATGTGGTCCAACCACCTTTGTATCGCTGGTTTATTACAAAGTATTCAGAAACAGGTTGCAAGCTGCAAAAATATTAGAAACCCTTGAAAAATAAAATCTAACAAGTACACGAGCAAATATTATTGTAAAGTGATATTTAAAGTTGGAAAGTTGGCTGACGCTGTCTAAAGCTAATTGCCATATAATTACATGGTTACAATAATCGATCACTTATAAAAGAGAGTGCGTCGCAAGGTTTCACTTGTAGCGCATCGCAAATAACAACCGCTACCGAAAATAGCGGTTGGTTTCGTGAAAAGCTCATTCCAAGTTTATGAAATGCTTTACCATTTCCATGATCATTATAACCAAGTGATCATCGTTCATAGCATATACAGAGGCTGCGATCACTTTCAGGATTCCTTCGAATTAATTTCAAGATGGAAACTCATACATACATAACGTGTAATCCCACACTGCGCTTCATATGAAGGATAATATGCGAAAATACCTGCGCCTGCAAAAATTCGCTTATTAATTCCCGAAGCACCTGCCATCCTCATTCCTGGCGAGTAGGTAGCATATCCTTTTGTGGAAATTTCCTTTTTGCAATATGCGTAATCGCTCCGCTATTCCGAGCTAATGCTACTGCTATACTTCTCCTAGTAACATTTCTTCTTTCCTAGTCCTAGTCCTGGCTAATCGCCAATCATCCCATACATTGTCAACCTCCAGGAAAAACATGCGTTGGCTGATGTATCTACTTGCTGATCGAATACTTTTTACGTTCTCGAGAACAGTTCTTTGATACTTAAGGTTCTTTTTTTATGTTTTATCGTAGTTCTTGTAGTGTAATGCAACAAGAATTTTGTAGCAAAGGAAAAACAGCCAATAATGCTGGCAATAGTTAAATGACCATAAAACCCGCACAGGAAAATTGCAGAATATAACCTGTTACATTGCAATGACATCGGTTTTTTATACACTGTTGTTGGAACACTCAGAAGTAAACTTCAAGTACTCCTAACCAGTATGTCCTCGAAACTGTCGAAAAGGAAGGTGCGAAGAACAACACCTCGGATGCCCGAAACCGATGGATATAGTCAGCTTTCTTGTCATTTCTGTGATGTGCCCGACAATTACCAGACTTGTATAAACAAAATGATACATGATATTCTGCAGTACAAACTGGTTTATCCTTGTTAAAGGCTCCAATACTCTATCGATTTATAATTAAATCAACTCGGGTGTTCCCTTCGAACCAACAGTTTACAGTCATATGTGTATATATAATTCCGTGCGATTTGAAGAAAAAATGGCAATTGTGCTTTA
The DNA here is from genome assembly GCA_964023945.1 of Ectemnius cavifrons. Lineage (NCBI taxonomy): Eukaryota > Metazoa > Arthropoda > Insecta > Hymenoptera > Crabronidae > Ectemnius > Ectemnius cavifrons. The sequence goes on along the minus strand of OZ030380.1, from coordinate 6,164,725 downwards.
GCAAACACGCGAATATTTGGCCGAAAATCCAAACCGCAACGCATGGTCCCGTGGTTTACAGTTGGTTAGCAAGACGATAAATAGAATCACATTATCGCTCGGAACGCCAAAAACGTATAAACGAGTTGATTGTATGAAGGCTGTTTTGAAACAGAATGCCGAACACATCAACGCATTCTGATTTTAAGTAGTATGCATTTTTCAATTGCATTTTAAAAGTGCATTGACACATGGAATTGTTTAGTTTCAAAATCAAATGGGTTTCATGATTGGACTAGTCAGTCGAGGATTTATTTCCCATGAGAAACTAACGGCAGACGTCAATCCAATAACTACCACAGAATTGCCTTTGGTTAGTTTCTCAGTTGACCGAAAAATATATCTTCAAAGGACAGGAATCTTGAAAAAGATGGAAGAGGTTTCCATACTATAAGCCTGTAGTACGAATTTGCTATGATCGCATAAGGATAAGCAGTACAAGCAATCGGGTAAACGAAAATGTGAACTCGTGCAGATTCTGCGGAGTACGTGCTACAGGCGGATATCTCGTAAACGCCACGGGTTCCGGGCACAAAGAGCCACCTAAAGAACGACAATTACGCTCTGCTTTAATTTACTGAGCCTAATAATCAATCAACCCATGTGCTCGAAACATGAGCGAATCTGACAGAGAATTAATATCATTGCCGTTGAATGGGTTGGGTAGCTAATTGGCCGTCGATTACAGAGAACAATGCAGCCGAGAGAATGAAACTCACATGGAAAGATTCTACAAACAAACGATTTACGAACATAAAGAGGAATTAGCGAGGAGACAACTCACCGAGAAACGATTGCCATAAATTTGGCAAATGATCGCAGATGCGCAAAGTGCCTTTTTTTCTGTGCTTTACCATTAAAGGATGAAGCTTTAAAAGATTATGGTATTTCTGAAATCTATGAGAGCGCTTGAATGGTGGTTCAAACTACCGTCCGAATTCCGTCCGAATCACGCGAAATCGCACTATCTCTAAAATATATTTCAACATTTCTATTATACCAAAACTGTATTTCTGCTATGATATTATTCGGAATATAATTTCGAGGAATTTTCCATTTACAATATTCCGGACAATTGATCCATTCCCGGTTAATGGATTATTAAATCTACAAAATGCAAAGCTTTTGCCGTGCTTTGTAAATGATACAGGAGAACTAAAGAATTAAATTTAACAATTCATTTTATGGAAAGGCCAATCTGGCAAGAATCAAACACTGGATACACATAAATGATACCGCAAATATTGAAAAATGATCACAATGTAACACATTATTTTGTTCCGCCGAATATTTCTCTCCACGAAGCCGAGAAGTCCTACAATAATAATCAACAGCTGTGAAGCATAACGTTGGACGCGACGAGTCGTGCGCGCCTCATAAAACCAGCTCGGCTAAAAACTTTTATCGCAGATAAAGGTGAAGGAAATTGCTAGCTAGCGGATACGGCGGTGGAAAAATGCTGCGTGTGTGCCAGTGTGCGCGCGCTGCAGTGTAATTTGTAGCAATACAGCACGAGTTACAGGAGGACGACTTTACAAAGAGTTTTGTGGCCGTTATACGTTTCGTTACTCGACGGTAATGAAAATACAAAGGGACCTATATACACTCACACGGCACAGGATCGGTACAAACAGGAAGCTTCTCCGGCTGAACCGAACTATGTACCATCTAGATTTAGAGTCTCGTTAAGCTTTCAACAGTAAAGTTTGTACTCCGCAGCTAACTACACTCCGAAGAAGTTTCGTACGACTTACCAACAAATTCTGAAATGTTTAAGAAAGCCTACAAAATATTGACGGAGGCCGCCGTAATGCTGTTGTCAGAGTGTTAGCATTGTACAGCAGTTTCCGCCGGAGTACAAGAGCAATTTGCCTCTGAATAAGACCGCCAAAGATTCCCTCATGCGACTATTTTGTCAGAAATTCCTCAGAAATTCCTCAGAATAAAATTCCTTAGAAAAAAACAATTACATTCTGGAAAATCAACAAGTTTTCTCAGTGCTCCATCAATGCTTTAATGAGTTTAATGCCTTTCTTTGAAACTGTTTGAACTTCCGTTATCATGTTTATTGGAACATAGAGCATCCTGTACTAATAATTAATATGTTCTATGCCCAAGACCTATTACTAGCCTACTACCTAGATTTTAAGGCAATTCCCTTAGTTTTTTCTCTTTTGTAAATATCGTTCAAGTCATAAATAGAAATAAATATGGATGTTACAAGTATTTACCGAAGATTGTGTGACATTTTTAACAAGTGAAACTGTTGAATCACGCAACAAAATTAAGAAACTTGATATTAATCCATTTTTTGCCAACTTTGTTAGACAATCAATGTGCCAATTTCGTTGACCACAAAACAATTTGAAGCCAACAAAAGTTCATCCTGTGAAACAATTGCCTTCATAGCAGTAACTCGAGCATTGTGCTTTTCGCTTAATGACCACGAATGAGTCCTCGTGACTCGTGAAATTCTCGTAAAACGCCTGTAAAAACAATATTTCCTGTCGCGCTGCGTGAATAACATATCATATAAATTTGTGCGCTCGCCAACATGCATGTTTTGCGCAGATAAATTGCTTCCAGTTGGATGTTTCTCGCAGACGAACAAATTCTGTTTCATTGTGTGAAATGAGGCATATTACGAATCCTCCGACTGAATTGAGATAAAATTTAAAATTGGAATTATGAAATGAATGAATGAACTCGTGTACTTTACAATGACATTACATTAGTAATAATTATAATCGCATTAATCATTCGCCATCTTTCGATAGTCATACAAAATTCGATAGATATTTCAATCTGCGCCGAACAACAGTACTCGGCCGCATGCAAGATTTAATTTACGAGGAATCTTGGATCGGAGCAGACGAGTCTGTGTCAATAACTGTGTCAGAAAAAAAACGTATCTCCCATAAAATTGCGATTGCCGTCCAAAAAGCTAACATACAATAACGCGTGGCCATTATAATGCGATATTGCAAGAGAGAATTGAAAGAATAAGGGCGAGCCAAGGGATAAAAAAGTTCCTTTCAATCACTCGTCCAGAAGGTTATAAGGATACCGAATTCAGGCCGGCGTCGACGAAGAGGAGGAATGTTGATCATATCGAAAAGTCATTCCTAGGTACGACGAAGCAGCGCGACATGGTCATGGCACGCATGAGCACGCGTGACAGTAACACACGCGCAGGTTCTCTAGCTCTCCTTCCATGCGGGAGCAGCTTCTCGCCGTACGCCCGCCCCCGTAAACATCCCCACCGTCTCACCCCTCGAGACATTCAGCGCGAAAAGCAGCCGCATTTCGACTCCGCGTGCCGCTAGCGACGCAACTCTAACCGCAACATCACTCTGAAAAACGATCGAAAACCACCGCTTGCTCGCTCCGCTGCGAAAGAGAGACCCTAAAAACTGTGCGGTTCGTAGGAACGGGATCAACCGGTTATTTAACATGACAGACGCAGAATATAATCTGGAATTTAATCAAGTGGAATCGGACAGTCAAAAACCATATTGAAGAAGCAACGATTCCATTAGAGGAATGTGAATTCGTATAAAAGATACAACAATTCAGTGGTAATTTCCTCAAGAATCCTTGACCAAAAATTGTTCACTGTTAAAGGAGTGTAATTGGAGTACTGAAGAAGAGGTCTCATACGAACTGTTTGAAAATCACAGGCAGCATTGTTTTCAAAATTTTCATGTGAAGAGCATTTTAAAACCGGGTTTCACGAGTGGTACGCCTTCTCAGGCAGAATGCAAGTTCGAGAAGTGCGGACCAATATCGCTTGTGAGTCAACTGGTCGCCCGCACAAACGTAACAGTCGGTCAACGTTGATAAGGCATACCGTGTGGTGCACACACCTGAGTGCAGAACAAACACGTGACACGACTCCCGCCACTGGGGCAGCGAAACGAAGAGCGAGCTTTGTCCGAAGCAAGTAAGTCGGACAATTTCCTTTGATGTCCAGCGAACTCGGCGAACTATTTCGGATGCCTGTGGCCCTTGCCCGCCCGACCAATACGGACTCATTCTACTGAAACCTCTGGATTGACTTGTGCCGCTGGCGTTCTGGCGGTAGCCAAACACAAGAAATCGACAGACTTACAATAAAGGAGGATTCAAATTTGTTCGGAATAGTGTAACGCGGTGATTGTAACATTTCGAAATCGCAAGTCTTCGATTCATAATATCCGGACAACGATCTACAACTTTTCAAGTACACCGCAGACAAATGATTAGACAAGTGTGAGACTTTTGACTGTCAGAAAAGAGCATTGCATCATCAACACTTCCGCGCCAAGAATTCGAACATAAGGAAGATCGATGTATCAGGAGAAGGAAACTGGGATTCGAGGAGACAACGCTTTTAAATTACCATAAATTTCCTGTAACCCTCTCATCAAGCCGGTTCTTAGTACCCATTTTTGCGAGTGTTTGCGGGGTTTCTGACGACGCTTGTGAAATACGATAAGAAGCGTCCCTCAGTGGAAATAAAGTCGCGTTCGTGAGGGGCTAAAAGTGATAAGGCAGTGCTGAACGGCTTGGTTGAGTGGATTCAGAGGATAACAGCGGCGGAGATGAATCTGGCGGGCAGACGCCTAGAAGAGTGAGAGTTCTGTCATCGTGCGGACTTCAGTATTTTCGCGCAGGAAGAGGCGAGAAAGCCTGTGGTCACCGAAATCTATCTCAGCTCAAAGAACCGTAAGCCCCTCTAACTTGTATTCACTTCTTACTGTCAACCCCGGAAATCGTATTGTCGGCCCACAGTTTTCTCAACCGCAACTTTGATGCAGCTATTCACTTGATCCTCTTTAAGGAGACTGAAAAATACATGAACGTTTAGTCTCTTTTAAACCAAATATTCTTTTTAATAAGTAGGTTTTTCAAAGGGTTTTTTGTATTTAAATTTTATGCTGTACGTCTTGTACAGCAGACCTTGTACGTCTGCACTGCTTTTGCTTGATTACGAGATTGACAGACACAATTGTGCCAGATTAAATCAGCATATATTATGTGCCCACTATAATTGCTATTCATTTAGTAAATATATACGAATATGTCGCAGCATGACATAGGTATCAGTTTGTGAAATTCTATATAATCCGTTGAAAAAAAAATCCACTTTCAGTACGTCACATTAAAACTAGCGAATCAAATGTTTGAATGTTAAAAAACATATCTCGTTAGCCGCGAAACAATGCGAAGCCGAAACTAAAATAACTACCATGCTTTTCATGTTTCCACTAATTACCTAAGATCGGAAATACGTTTTGCTGCGGAAATGGCAAGCAGAAATAACGAAACATCGATGCGAAGGAGCACGATTTTGTTCTTTCTTAAGCGTGACACTCGTGCAAGCGAGGCATGAATAATGAAAGGAAACACTCGCTGGTCGAACCATAACTGTTCGAACGGAGAAAGAATCCAAGGTGATCCCGCAATTTCACTTGCGAAGCCTGGAAAAATGAAAGCAACCGAGAAGAAATGTTTCGGTGACAAACGATTCGGGATTAGTCGAACCCCGCGGCAATTTGTTACGTGCCCAATGCCGAATTACCTGAACTTGGGTTCTGATACAGGACAATGTATTGGATTTCTCTAATACACTGGAACTATACTATTCATGCCAAACGTACACACATGCATATTACGCATGATATGGAGATGCGCATATGAAATACTGTGTGGAAAACCAAAGCATAAGTCTAGCGGAATCAAACACACATACACGAAATCAAAGAAATTTCCATATATTCTCGAGTTCAAATCATGGCTAATAAATGCACGCAGTACATGCAATTCAATATACCTCTTCCACATAAATAGTATAATATAAACGCAATTTTTCGCAACCGCGGTTTCCTGCGAACTGTATAATCCAAATTTAATCCACTCGATACCTGTGTGATGTATTGTCTGATGCATTCCGAACATGCTGCAACCGAAATGCTTTAATAGATGGACCATCATCTCGACGAAATGCATCACTTAATACTGTCTACTACCGACACTTTATTCCAGACCAAATATTTAATTGTACTCTAAAAGTAATTCCCGATCGGACATTCCAACTTTTTTCGCAAGAAATTCCAAATTTGCTTCCTATTCAAATTAACCTTTTCAGTTTCCTATTCAGTTTTATTGACTTGAAAAAAGAACCGCTCGCGGGTATGTTCAATCAGAATGGGAATACATCCCGGTTGCACATGCACTCATATATGAAATGAAAAGTGGCTGTAGTCGAGATGCAAACCAAAGAGGTGCCAACTCAACAGCATTCTGTGTTGTGTGTTATATCCACAATGGATGCATTCTTCGATAAATTGCATATGCTACCCTTATCAACAGGTTCAAATAGTTCAGATATTACAAACGCAGTATATGGTTACACACAGCTAATGCAGCCACTGCGATTATTAAAATATTGGCCGTATGATTATAATATATTATGATTATAAAATCAATGAAAATAATATACGCGTCAAATTGGTTCCTCCTTGACGAAGTTGATGAAAAGAGGAATTCATCCGCGGGAATTGATTAACCCTTTGCACTCGAGATATTCCGTTTTTAATTCAATTTGCCGCCTCAGAGGTGACGGATCATTACAAAGGGTGAATAATGCAGCGAGAAAAATAAGTGTTACCGAAATGTTGGCAACAGGTCGTTTCACAAGAACATCTTCATCAAGACTCTTTTATAAGTCAGTGCGAACGCGTCGCTATTCGTAATTTCATCGCCACCCTCGCTCGTTCCTCGGATATTGCAGTGTTTTATGAGATGCCTTATCGTTTTCCCAACATGGCGATGAAGTGGCCCTTGCCCGTGGTATACTCAGAGGCCGATGGGCCATCGACGAGGCCTGCCGAGTAATTTCGAGGCAGATATAAACATGAGTAAAACTCACTAAACAATGAGGTGAAACCGACCGGTGTGCTACAATGTAAAAAAAGTACGCCATGTAACTTACATGTTATACCATGTAGAATAACATAAAAAGAAAACAAGAGGAAAGATTCGTCTTTCAAAATGTGTAAAAAAGGAAGAACAAAACGCAAAAGTTTTCGCCTCACGGACTAATTATTTAACTCAAGTACTGACTAATTACGGTACGCAAATTTTCTTCATCGGAATTACTTAGCAGTTAGTTTTGTGAAAGACCTTGTGAACCTTGTGAAAGAGAAACTGTATACTTCGAGGCAAATAATTAAACAGACGATTACAGGCAGCATGCTTTGATAACATTATTAAAAATATTACACGAAATACGTGTTAAGACGGCTGGAAAAGAATTTTGAAAGGAATCCTAATAAAGAATTCAAACACACTTTGCGCGGCTATAATCTTAGAGGTGGAAAGTAGCCGAACCTTAAGGGCAATGTTAATATCCCTTTGATTAAGAAGAGAGTTGCAGAATAGCTTTGTAGATCGTTTCCAAGGCGTGAGTTAATAATAAGGGAAAGAAAAGGGAAGGAAGTCCTTTGATGTCTCTCGGCAAACGTTTTTATCGATGGGTTTAACAGGCATCGGGCACAAACCTTTATATTAATACCAATTAACCTCACGAAATTCTGCCATTAAATTAAGCATTACTGCTCAAAGATATTGCGGAATCTAAATTAATTACAATGAACGAGAATCATTCTCAGAATTCGAAATCTCCAGTATCGCAATACAAGTGAAAACAATAAAGCGCACTAAAGTCGATGTAAATATAGTCTTCGAGCAAAGACGAATGAATTGAAGAAATCAGTATATTTTTCATAACTCTTTCAAGTGCTAATCAAGTAATTAGAGTAAGAGTACCATGAATAGACCACTAATTAGTTTTATTGCGCCCGAGTGGATTATTTGAGATATTTCGATATCTTCAACAGCCTGTTTCGCTACGTAAAGATGAAAGACGGTATTAGGCGCTTACCTCGTTCCCTTCAAGGAATAATTTCTTTTCGTAACGAGATCCCGTTGATCATTTAATCTACCACTACAGATTTTCCTCTTTCACAGACGGTTGCAATTTGAATTTCTAGCTCTCGTTGGGGTTTTCCAATTCTCCACGGTAATGGATTTGTTCGTTCAATCATGCCACTGTACTGTGTGCATCCAGAGAAAAAGAGTGACTCTTTGAAAACTTCCACTAATCGTGAACTGTACGTTTATCAACAGAGGTACGCTTTCTATTTGTCCCAACACTCCATTAAAGCCTGTTTTATTTAACAAACACTCTACGTTTTCCAGAGTTTCGGCCGCAATGCAAAAATATCATTTCCAGATAAAACCAAGCTCATAATCTCGTTTCCCCAACTCTTTCGCCCTGGGCTGTGTAAAGTCAGCATGAATTTATACCGGGCGACCCTCTCATTCTCGATACATCAGAATGAAGTTTTGATACTAGAAAGGTAGAAAAACTCTTCCGATAATGGTTATCTTCTTCGGAAAGTGTGGCACTGATAGTTCTTTTGCCAAGCTTTTATCGACGCGGATGCTAATTTCCCATCTACATCGGACAGCAAAGGTTCACAATGATTGGCTTTTATATGCGTGGTCATATTGCTCTCTGGGAGTCATAACTAATTTGGAAATTTCCCCGACATCGGGTTGAGATCAACATAACTAAGCGGAAAAGCTTCTACGGAAATGGTTGAGCCGCAATTGCGGTCCTTTGGCAGACTATCCTTACGAAAGCTTTACAGCTTAACCGGTTTCCTTTACGCTGAATATGATATTTATGGTTGGGTTAAATGTGTAAAATTGATGATGAGTTAGAGGAAGTATGAAAGAAATTTGTCGGACTCAAGAAGAGCGGGCGACATTCCTATTAAAATCACGTGGGGGTAAAAGTCTATATCCGAGATCCATAAAAACAAATTTCGAAATGGCATAATAAGTAGGCGTGTCCAGAACTCCCTTTAAATCGCGTGTAACCGGCATTTGGCGACCTTGGCGTTCTAAGTCCACAGATAAAGATTATACAGGGTCGCCGTATAAATTTCTCGCATTTTTCTTCTGCTGTCAGCATTCTAGATCCCTTGAAACCAACGAACCGTATCCTTGCATTCTTATGTAGAACAAATCTCGAGCGCATGTCTCGTTCTACTTTCAGCTTTCCTTATTATATACAGAAAAAGTACATTGCAATCTCAATATAAGAGAAACATTATTCTACCTATAATGACGCGCGAATATAATCAGAAAAAATATACAAAGAATTTTCGAAATACGAGAAGTCTGTATAAAAGTACATGCAAGGATAGCACGCTAAAGTACAGGCAAGGAAGCAATTGGAAATTGTATAGAACTATACATATGTCGTAAACATAAAATACAGTCCCCGATCTATTTGCATCATTAAAAAACATTCCGGTAGAAACAACCTGAGGGGATGCAGAACTAATGATGTTGCTGGAGGCGTTTGATTTGTATCTCGGAGTGCAGTAGTATCAGAGTACTTTGTCGTAAAAAAAAGCGTACACACATAGCGGAGGCGTTATCGGAAAGGTAAAAAAATAAGTGGTACTCGACACTTTATCTGCCTGAACAAAATACAGGGAAATGGCATTCCGCCACTAATGATAATGATTAGCGTATACTATATGCATCTGTACTATGTATGAACAGCATATGCATATGTATTTGTATTATGTACGAGTAGTACACAAGCACCAATAAATTTCCTATATTGTGCACTTCACTTTCGGCCCACATAACCAGACTTCCTTTTGCCGTATTCACTGCATTAATTTATGTATAAGTATGCAACTTTTTTTGCCGGTAATTAAATGTAACGTGACTTTCCAAGAGCGCCAACAGTATGAAAACAAGAACCGATGCAAAAAAATTTCTGTCTCACCAGCATGTTATTAAAGCAACATAGAATTTCCATATACTGTTTGACAGGGTATCCGGAGGTGACGTTATGAGAATATTTCACATTATTTTACGTTCATCGCGTCCAGGGTGAAAACTGTACACGTGTGCACATGCAAATTTAACGAAGTAATCGGTGTGGATGTTTGTTCGCGCAAATGATGGTGAAAATACAAATACAATCAATCCACTTTCAATAAAGATAGATGAATTAGTGAGTAATTGACGTTAATTGAATTGCCGGTAAATTCCACCACGACCAAAACAAGTAGTATAGCGTACTCTAACAGTTTTACCTATTCTCCAGTCAGACCGCCGGAAATTTCGTACGTAAACAAACCCAAAGAGAAAACTGAATTGCTTGAACTACACTTGAGGAATGTCAGTAACTCTCAATACCCTGCAAAGTAATTACCGACTTGTGTATATCCGCAACACCCTGTGCAGCTAGAAAGTGATTATGCAAAAGCTCGAGTAAGAAGAGAAGGATACCGAAGTCATTCAAAGTTTTGGGACAGCTGTTCCTGTGGAATATCACTCCCACTATCCCCTCATTTGGTTGTAACGATCTCATAAGGGAAAGGCTTTTAGATTTGCGAACTAATTCGGGTCGCAAGTTCCTAGAGTTATAGATTTTCGGGAAGGGTTCTCGTCTTTGACCCAGCTTATAATAATTTCCGCAGTCAGCAGCTGTTAGCACCTTTCATGTTAATTACACTTTACATGAGTGGCCAAACACAAAAGAAAAAATTCGTATTTAATCGCTCATTTCAAATAACTTTTGTTTAGTGCAACAAATCAGGAATGTTCATGATTAATTTCAATTTTAGTTTCCACATTAAATAGGCTCAATCAAATCGTACTAAACTAAAAATCAAAAGATGTGGAAAAGTGCTTGCGCAGTAAAACAGTAGCTGGGTTTATTCGACAAACACAGCTGGGTAGTATGAGGCAGTAAATTCAAACAATACCTTGTGTTATGAGGTGTACACTCGATCCCTTTACGACGTCGTGTATTATAGTCCTAAGAGATATTAGCAAAACGGCTTGTTCTCCTTACTTCGTCAGGGACACAGCTTCCCTACAACCTAGAGCGGAAAATCTTAATTAAGCATACAATATATTCAGCGATATTCTAATTTCGCAGCCGGTGTGCATTAGATAACAAAGGGTTTGGGTTTCATAGAATCATTATTAAATTTAGGAAATTACAGTATCGACTTTGGTAATGCTACTGTTGAACTAAATGAAAATTCCAAAAGCAGACACATAATAAAAAATTTTATTCTGGGATTATTAAACGTTGATTTTCTGACGTTTCAATGCTATAAACTTGTGTATCAGCTTGTATTTCTGTACGATCAATCATGATACATTTTTTGCTTTTACCCTTTTTACTCGCACGGCATTGACAGAGACACTCGTGAAAAAACGGTTGCAGGGTTAAAGATATTGGTAACACAAGGAAAATATGGAAAATACCCATCCCACATTTCCCATTGAGTGACAGATCGATTCTATTAGCGCTCGTCATGCAAGTTGAACCGAATTTGTCACTCTACTTTCAGGCAAGAGAGATCCCTATTGAGTGGGGTGAGTCCAGTTACAGGAAGGCTAAAAGCCTTTTTGCCAGCGCACCAATGAAAATCGTTGCTTTGAGCCATCGTATCCAAGAGACTACGTGCTCCTTTCTATCGTGGTTCCCGCGAATAATTGAGTTTTTATTGTGTTTCCGAGAAACTTTTCTTCTCTTGTAATTGTGGATAAATAGAAAACGCCTTAATTCTAAGTCTTAATAACCAGGTAGAATAAGAAGCAGGAAGCGGAGGCTAATTGTGAGTGCAATGCATTCCTAATAAGCCCCGTTCTGGGCGGAGCTATCTCGTCGAGCAGCTTAATCAGTTCGCTAGAGTATTCGCATGTTTCCCTAGTTAAAGTTGAAGCTCGATTGTGTTCAGTGCGGTTGCCTATTTCCGAAAGTGGTCACAGTAGTGTGGGAGGGAATAGGAAGAGAAGCCTGTCACCCTACCACTCCCTCCAAAGTGGCATAATCGAATTATCGGGTACAAAGTGCAAGCTTACCATCAAGGTACAAGGTAACAAGGCATTGTCGCGACGTCACTCGTGACCGTCGAGGCACAACAACCGCATGTTCTCCCTACGACAAGTACTCAGCGACGATTGTATGCGACTAACTGAACCACGAAACATTGCTTTACCCTTCCTTCGTCCCTACAGACCGCGTTACCCTTAACCCCACTTTCCCGAAATTGATGTGCACTGCACGACCAACCAGGATCGAGCACTAATACATCCAACCATTCGCATTTCCAAGTCAAATATCAGTGACCAGCTATTTTTTAGGCCGCTCTCTCGCAACACGAGCGGTAGATTCTGTGTGCGAGATTAATTCCCAGCAGTCGTGTTACTGGACGCAGGCGTCTCTTCGCCAACGATCCGAATTCCCGGAGGGCTCCGCAAACTGTCGAAGAGCAGGCAGAAAAAAAACCATGCTCTATGTCTGGCTGGATTCCCCGGACGCCAGGCTGGCCCGCTTTTGGCTGATGGTGATTTATAAGTTCGCGGAGAATTCGTAAGTCGGTCGGCGACTTGCTAAATCGACGACGTCCAAAGTTGACGAGCGACGATAAGTCAATGAGCTTTTTGCATAATGGTTATGCGATTAAAACAAGCTATAAAACGTATTTTTCTTAAAAATTCCTCTAAAATAGATGGAAAGTAAAAGACTCGTTTTAAAGGGAAGAAACTTCTTTTGAATCTTACAAATTTTTGTGGAATTTAAGCTGCTAAGGTGGCGTTCATAAGAATAGCACAGATTCTTAACTATGTGTAAAAACCCTTGACTTTCACGTTGATACAATTCTCTCAGAAATGCATTCGATAGAACGACGCGACGTACCGTTTTCTACTTTACGAGTTCAAAAGCTCGAGAAATCGCTTCTGTGCTTTATTGAATCGACTTTCAACGAGGAACGATGCAACATCATTCCGAAACAAGACTGACGGCTTTATTGGCGGCACGTTACGAAAGAAACTATTATAAGAAAAAACAGGCACCCAGACTTCACATTTTATGTCTCACCTAGTACTGCCCGTCGTGTGTGACACGTGCTCTTGATCCTGAATCATGTGCTCGACCGGACGAGAGGGGAAGAAGACGATGTATTCCTTGGAGACTGAAACCTTTCACATCCTGAATGCAAAGCAGACACTTGTCTGAGCGGTGTATACCACGACGATTTATTCAGAAATCGCCATAAATTGGCCCCATAAATGCTAATAGCCATACAAAATTCATTGCACACTTCAGTTCTTTTTCATCCCCGAACAACAGCTATTGAATGTGTATCACGAACGTCGAAATGCATAATTTCAGCACGTCCCGTCGCGTCTGCGAGGGATGAAGTATTGTGGAACAAATGAAATCTTATCATTTGCAGCTTTGCAATCTGCTTTTGCAGCGGGGAGTCTTTCAATTGTGTGTATAAGTCCAAAGACTTTCCAGTAGCGTAAAGTAGAGGCATGAAAAAGTTAAAGCATCGATATGTCAAAAGCATGCAACCGAAATATGCTCACTGCTGCTATTTAGCTTCTTGTGAGCCGATATGTTTACATACGTTACACATGGCATATAGCCAATAGCCATACATCGGTTCCACCGACTATCGACGCTCGAATAATATCTTGATTCTTCTATGATACCATTTACCTAACTTCCTCAACCGACCATGCATCACCACCAGTAAATATTTAAAGACTAAATAGTAGTATTTCAGTGACATAGTAGATAGTTTGACCAATAGTTATTTGTCTGTCATTAGCCTAATTTATACATATTAAATTAAATGTAATTGATAGCAAATGTGAGTACTAGTAAAGAGAAATTAATCACAGCTTTAATAAAAAGTTCTCTTTTGAAGTGAGTTAAAATGCTGCGACGTCCAAGCTCCGAGAAATAAAGTCATTAAGTATCGTCAATCCCACTTTTTTACCACAGACAACCTTTTTACGTGCTCCGTTAAAAAAATACACGATAATTTCAAACTACTTTTAATTTAAAAGAAAAATTATGAGAACCTCCGATGGTGACAGCAAATCATTTGATAAACTGGACGAACATTTCACTTTTTTCACGGTGTAGTAAATTCTCTGCTTTTTCCTTCAGAAGAAACATAGAGGAATCGCAATCACAAGTATTCACAAGTATTTGCCGAGCGTTTTCTACGAACTCCTACCTTCTATCTGTACTGAGAGAAGATTGACGGGGAATAAAATGTCGAACCTATTTGTTTGCGTTCCCAGAGTTTCGAGTACGCTGCTATGAAAGAGGAAAATTTGGAAAACCGAACACTTCGCTCACATAAAAAACCGAGCGGGGATAAGTCGAGGGGCAGGACTCTTTCATGAAGCCACCTGAGAAATCTTATTCCAATTTGTAAAAAGTGAGTTGTCTGCCAAGACAGCTTCTTTTCAAGCGGTTGCTGTATCTCCTTGTGTGTACGTGCCGTGAAAAAAAAACTTCTACAAACAGACGACAAGTTGTCCAATCAATCAGAAGATGCTTCTTTTTGCGCGATAGATATTTGTTGCAGTAGTCGTGGCAGGAGACGCGTCAAATTGTCGGATCAATTCTGTTGGTTCGTAGGCTCGATAAAAATCGGCATTTCAAGTAAATACATCCACAAGTAGAAAGATCGAAAAAACACTAAATAAATATTCCGGTATATTGTTCCGAACGACCCGTGAACAATTTCCATTACTCCCGCGCTTAAGAAGTATTTGTTATTGATTTTTAATCCCTCCAACATTCTATCGACATTTCCATTCATCCCCCACATACGGTACACATCCAAACATGTTGGAATGTTAACTATTATACAATTAATATGGTGGAAAAAGTACAAATCATAGCATTGAAAGCGGAGCGTAGTGTGGAGTTCTAGCCTGACTTAATCGAATTGCGCTTCAGTTGCCAGTGTAAGCCTTCTTATGGCTTTACATTCAGCAGATACAATGGAGATCCACTTCCGCACTCCTAGAATCAATTATCAAAGTACCGGAGGCTTATGCGTTATTCTCTATTCATGTATGCAATTATCGATACGCAAGACAAATGATGATCGAGAATTCTATTCTCTCGAGCCACTAAACTATCTAGCATGACTGTATAGGTCACTGTATTATAGTTCAAAATTGAGATTAATGGTTCAATAGGTAATTCCAACTAATAGCATGGCTCGGAATAATGTTAATGGTATTTAAATTCTATCTAAATCAATCGCTATCCAATTCTGAACTGTGTGCAGATCCATTTATTAAAGAACAAAGAATTAATAATATGTATACTTATTCATTTGAATTACTGTAGTAAAACTGCTAGTTGCTTAATTTACTTCTTTAAGTTTAACTACTTCTTTGTGTGTACTGCAAGCACTAGCTTTTCTGTACAGTACGATAAATAAAAGATAGTAATATAAAAGAGCGTACGTAGGACAACACTGCGGGTAAGAATGAGGGTGATCACGTTTTCTCCGGCCGACGTCTATCGAAAGGGGATCATTTTAAAAGCATGATCATTCATCTTCGTCAAGGAAAAAGAAACAATCTCTCGAGTGCCTGCATGTGGATGATACACCCACCAGTTTGCATACGAAGAGTATCACTGTGTCACACGAAATAGATATTAAAGAAGAACGATCGGTTTAGCTAATGTTATTAAGTTTAAGAGAAGAAATTCAAAGCAACTTGAACCCTAATTAAGGTCAATATTTGACTATATCACTAACAGATTTACTTCGAAATCTGATTTCCCAAGAACAGGCCAAGGAAGCATTGACATATTGATGAGTGCAAGACTTGAGATAGCTCAAACTTCGTTTCCAACAGTTCATACCTAAGTAATGAGTTCTCTGTAAAGACAGGTCAGTGGCATTTCTGGTTCACATCTTTATCCAGCAGTTCAAGCAAATAGTAATTCAAGTAACTAAATAAGTATTAAAGTTATTTTATTTCGTAAAATTCTGTATAGTTGAAAATACTTGTTTGCACTAACCAAAACGCATCATCTTGTACTCGTGAAAATGTTGTCTGAGATTTTATTGCATGATTCAATACCGATGCATTTCAAACAGCAAAGGCACCATGTAACAACTTGGTTAGTTAGTTAGTGACTTGTTAGTTCGACCTGCAATACTACTGACACGAACTGTAGGTTTAAAGACGCCGGTTATACCAACTTGTATTGCGATTGCTTAGTAAAGTACATTCGCAAAGTACGGATATGGAGCATTTATCATGAACGTACGTGCTTCGCTTCACTTTCAGCTAATTCAACGAAGAGGATGAGCTTAGCCCACGCGTCCTTGCGTATATCCCTATGCGCGAAGCTTATAAGCTCATTCAAACGGTAAACTCAGTGCGAATCAGATAGTAAACGGGTGTGAAAGCTGGGGAACCGACAGGTGGAAAAACCGAGCGAAAGGCGGATACACACCGGCAAAGTAATTTATAAGTCTATCAGAACTTCCCGAACCTCGTAAATAAGGCTAAAGCTTGCGTGTCTTCCACATGAATGCCCCGTCGCTTTTCCTTCGGGAAAGCTTATGCCACGACGGAGGCAAATGTCAGAGCACCTTACGATTTGTAGCTCTGTTGGAAGGCATTATCGAAGCATCCCTAATACTTTGCACGGAGATAAAGTTCTTTGTTGAAATAAAACGAGTTGTAGTGAGCTGTAGATTGAATTCAAAATCGATAGCAGTTTGTCGGCACAAATGTTTTTAAGGACACTATTATTAAAATAAGGTGCGTAATGTTATTTATTATTTATTTATATTTCATTCAGCAGATTTCATTAATTCTAGATGTTTGAATACGTGCATCAAAAAGTCATCTAAAATTTCTGTGTATACCAATGGTATAATGACAGGATCATGATTTCAGGTCACCAACACCCGGAATGAATACTTCGTTGTATGACGAGGAAGAGGACTACATGTACTCGATGAACAACAATAAGTCGATGTATGATGAATACGGTTAGTTATAGTTTAATTCTACTTTGCTTTGATGCATACAGTCTACTCGACCCTTATTAAATTGCATGAAGGTTGTACTTGGTTTTTTCATTATTCAACTATGCGTCGCACTCAATTCAGAAAGTGTAGCGTTAACATGTAAAAGGTGGAAAAACGGTTGGTATGGGAAATCTAATTTCACGGATGTCAAGCTGCTTTAACATTGCCACCGGGAAACCTTATGTCCGAGGAGCATGTGAGAATACTATTTCGTTCGAGAATGCGGATACTTATTCTATCGCAAAACCATCGGAAAAACGAATATCGAGCCGAAACTTAAATTACCGAAAGATCGTGAAAGGCAGAAAAAGAAATTCAGTCTCGTCAGCACATTTACGTATATTTTGTGGACTACGTCGTATGTACGACCAGTGATTATTTTATGCCCTTGTGAAATTTACGATGGTTTCCAAGCATCTATTTGCAGAAGTAGCAAAAAAAGTAGTAAAAATTCCCTGATTCCGTTCAAAAAGAAAACATTCTTACTTCGGTAAAAAAATGTACATTTCCATGTTGAACATTAAATATGCTTAATCAATTTTGTATTGTACGGTATTTGGTCACACGGAATTCAAAGATCTTGGTGGTAAGCGGTTCTTCGAAGAAAGACTGCTATTGTAAAGTTAGGAAAAGTATTATAATGGAATTTCTGGTTCAGTGAAATACGCTTTGTACTGTATATCGTTGCAATCGTAAAATATCATGAAATCTGTCGGATCGAATACGGTTTCTTAGTATTGGTGCTAACGGAATACCTTAAACATTCTTTTTTTCTTTTCCAGGCATTTTTCTGTCTTTTTCTCAAGATACGCATATATTTACGATCTTGGGATGAAAGCAAAAGGATTTCCACTGTATCTCTCGTTTCAACGATGTAACTTTGTCTGCTTTAAAACTGCGATCCCAGCAAAGGGATATGAAACTTGAGAAAAGTAATGTGCAAACATTTACCGGTTTCATTTTCAAAGCAACATTAGAAAAGATTTCACTCGTTAAATGTACAGCAATTCAACTGTAATGCTTCTATTATTTTTCTCCTATTGCAATACAACATGGATTACGTTATGTTCTTTCTTTTTGTTTTGTAACATACTGCCGCAACACTGTAACAAAGCGGATTGTGAAGATTTAACAAGTTGTACAATTTAATCCTGATTGAGGGCCCGGATTGTAGATTTTAATTGGAATTAATCAAAAATAATGAACGGTATAGTATGCTGACATAAAAGACTTATCATGATGCTGCAATAACTAAGCTGATTACATTATAAGCATGTTAAAGCAGCTAGTTATAGTCTCCGAAATTTAAATACGGCAATTAATTTCTAGTTTGCCAATTTCATAACAAGTAGCGCCTAATCGCTCTCATAATCACTAATAATGAATTGAACTGTATCAAAAGCATCATTAATTTACAGGAACCACACATTTTTCATTGTAGCCTTATTCACATTATATCTACTCAGCATGAAAAATAATAGTAGTCCGTGGTTGGAAGCTCTATACCTTATTAAGTCAAAAACCCGAGAAAGTTTAAAGTCGGACTTTCTGTTACTTCTCATTAAAACCTCTGCTACATTAAAATATCCAACTATTTATAAAACCCCGACCAAACGGAGGGCTCTTCGTTTCTCCAAGAACAAATTTTCCATTTCTAGTCCACAATAAGTTACCACATGTTTACAAACGAGAACTCAAAACTTGATGGCAAATTAGTAAGAAGAAGTTTCACTAGGCGGACGGAAACTTTCAGGAACATGGGGGACTCGATTAAATATTCGACAGGCATTATTAACTTTTGCGTGATGCCATCGCCATGGTAATCTCCCTCAAATAACTTGATTCCGGCTAGCATTGGGGAATGGTCGTTTCGCCGGCAAGCTTTAACCAACACAGGGTAATGAAACACGACGATGTCCCTGGTATGCATGCGCAAAGAGCAACTTGATCGCAGGCGCGCAATATCCGCTAAATCCCGAATGAATACAATCTGCGTTAAAGCAACTCTCGAGTACAATCTGCATTAGTGGATAGAGAGGGAGCGAAGTATTTTCGATAACTGTAGAACATTTCTTTGCACTCGAGAATTCCAGCACTCGCTTCCGGCAATACTGCATAAAAGAGGTAGAAGGTCGATAAGTGCCATGGAATTTCGCCGTTATTTGCCGGCAACATTTTCAACGGAAATTATACGCGTGCACTCCGAGTGCTTTATCATTAATTGCCCGAGTTTACCCACGCGAGACAAAGATCCTCTTTATCATGCACGTTAAATAAATCATAGATACCCTTTGAGAAAAAAGCCTGTCAAATACGGCAATTTATTTTGTTTGGCGTCCACCTGCTCCTGCTTGAATACTAAAGGGAATTCTAACACTGTGCTTTCGCCTCGCCAAGCGTAGCTTCTATTTGTCGAACGTGCAGGGAAATTTGTGTCTCTTTTTTTCTCCTATGGAGAAAAGAACACATGTGCATTCTGACTTGCTGTTATAGTAGTCTGTGTAAACAGTACCAAACGCTGAATTATGAATTATTAACAGTACGATGAATATCTGAGGCAACTGAAATAGTCCTTACTTACCGCGTGAACGTTTGTACCCACTGAGAAGTATAATGCGTCAAAGGAATCTTTATCGCACAAAAGTGGCAATTTCTATTTAATGAAATGACAGAGCTTTAGTTTTAATTGGATATCCCCCAGATTAAAACGTCGTCCTTTTATCCCGGTACTTTCCATAATTCGAGTTTCTAAATTGGAGTACACACACACATTTTTCCGTGCTTTAAAATAGAATTTCTCTCAGAGTAAAACTCCTTTGTGCACTTTCCGAACCTTGCAATCGTCGCTGGAAAGAAATCTCTTCTATTTCTCACCGAACTCGACCCGCGCGATTTTCTCCAGAGAATAAACAGCTACGGGTTCATGCAGTTTTTTTTTTTGTATGACTTCTTACGTAATAATATCAGAATGCGTGGGATTGCAGACCGGCTGTACGAGGTACCGGTAGGAATTATCGTCCTGCTGAGTGTCTGTTACGGCACCATCTCCGTACTGGCCGTGGTGGGCAACTCCCTGGTCATGTGGATAATCGCGACGTCCAAAAGAATGCAGAGTGTCACCAACTGCTTTATAGCGAACCTCGCACTCGCCGACATTGTTATAGGACTCTTCGCCATCCCCTTTCAAGTACGTAAAACACACCGCCAAACATATTTCCTAGTATTTCTGCATACACACATGTGTCAATATTGTACACATGTATTACTGCAGTTATCGCATTGTTTAAACAACTCAGTTTCGCTCCAGCACGAAAGCAAGCAAGCGGTTAAATTGCAACGTTAAACATTTAAATGGGCAACCTCTGGAACAGCTTGAAATATGAAGTGCCTTAGTATTTTAAGTCTTTGAGAAGGAATATGATTATAAGTAACTGTTAGTCATGTAAATTCAAAACCAGAGGTACTCCAGTGAAAACAGTGGACAATATTGATTTTGTAGCAATAACAGTAGAACTCAGAGAGCTGAGAAGTGAAAGGAATGAATTTATCTAAGGCAAACAGAAGTTAATGTTTTCATTGGATAAAAAAAATATCGCAGAGTAAAGGGCAGGAAATAAATCCTTCGTGCCAGTTAATGTATGGCCCGCTTTTGAACAGCAGAACTCTCAATTTAACACACTTCCAAAATCGCAGTTTGTACGCTTAATGGTGACCTATAGAAAGCATTAACCCCATTCTACCGGTCTAGCGGAGATGGAGAATAATGTTTCAAGCAGAACTCAACGGCACTTTTCGTGGTAGAGTATCCTTTTATTCCCCACCCTTCACAGTACTTTTTCCCTGGGTAACGCAAGGTCCCGAGCCGCAAAGAAAATTTGTGTCGTCGTTATCGCTCTTCCCTCAGCATGAAAAATCGCGCAAGAGAGCTCTGGGAGACGAGTACGTAATTAGCACATAAAGGAAGAAACGTTCGGTCCCAAATAGAGAATTCCTCTGCAATTGACTCAGAGGAACGAAGCTCCTTGCTGCGGCGAATTCAGGCATTTTTCTCACGTTTTTACAGTTCCAAGCGGCTTTATTGCAACGATGGAATCTACCTCATTTCATGTGCGCCTTCTGCCCATTTATCCAAATGCTCAGCGTAAATGTCTCCGTGTTTACGCTCACTGCTATCGCTGTCGACAGGCATCGAGCGATCCTTAAGCCTCTAAGGTATGTGCGTTGATATTTTTAATTACTAAGGTGCGAGACGGTCAGCATTATATTCTTATTGCTTTTACTAAAACATTGCCCTGTTAACACAAGAGTCGCACGGATCTAATACACTTGATAGCTCTGATTTACCCCGAGCATGGTTCGTTTAATTTTGTTCGTATTGCAGCGCCGCGCCAAGCAAACTCACGGCAAAGATGATAATCGCCGCCATATGGATAGTTGGGGGAAGTTTGGCAGCGCCGATAGCAGTGGCATACAGAGTTGTCATGGTCGAGGACAACAACACTGGTAAGCAGTTCTACATAAATACCGTGACTACTAAATCCTGAACTCATTCGCACCGATCAACACACATTATCCACCCTCGTTTTCTTGCATGTATTAAAAGCCTCCCTCGATGTGATAAAACCATAACAAGCTACGTAGCTTCTTCGTTTCCGAGTAAAAAAAAAAGTTAGGGGAAATTACGTGCAGTTAAGTAAGTTTAAGATACGCAACATCTTCGTTTATAAGATAATGGAGATTGAAAGTGAAGTTAACTAAAAAAAGCGATTAAAAGTGCGAAGAACGTTATCAGGCGAGAGTCTTGAGAAACTTGCTTCCTAAGAATCGATATCGTGTCTAACACAGTAGCGAGCCGTTTATTCCCGTTTATTTCCACAGTGCGTTTATTCCTTGACCTATCCAATACTCCGAGAAATGCCTGATTTCTCACGTATGAAGTACTCCTATGCAATTGTTGACACAGTTACTGAGTTACGTCGAATTCACAGCACCCCAGGGCCGCCTTGAATCAGGAACTAATTGTGTAGTCATGATTTACCATGCAAATTCACCCCTGTGACACCTGTCGAAGGTGGTTCCCATACACAATGAACATACATTCATGCATTCTCAATATTGAGATTCCGATCAAGTGAGATTTCAGTTTGAATTAAGACTAATTGTACTATGGAGAACAGTTTATGTAAACTAATGTTACATTAAACCGTAGAGAAAAATTGCGCAGTACTCAAAGATATATCAGCCGCTTTTTGCAAATCGATGGCAAATGGATTGACACTAATAATTCCCGTTCATTTCAATCACGCGTCGTGAACTCTTGACGACAGGAGTATGCTAGTAAGACATTATTACCCATTGATACACGTCACTACAATGGCATTAATTACACAGTGAAAACCAACACGAACACTGGTTCCGAACATCAATGAATTATCGGAATTACGGTGATTTCAAGCAGCTCATATGGTTACAATCTTGGCAAAACTTGACAAGCCCTGCAAACTTTACCCAAATTACATTCCCAAGCACCACTTTTTCCCCCTATTTACTTTATTTTTCTCACTACAACTATTATCGCGATGCAGATTAATATAAAGAATAATTGTTTATTGAATCCTATGTTACAGCGGATCGGGTATATAGAACGCCGGTCTGCCGCATTGAGAATATGTCAATCAGCTCGATGCTAACATATCGGGCGGTGCTCGGCTTCCTGCAATATCTAACGCCGCTCTCGATAATCTCGTTCGTTTACGCGCGAATGGCACTGCGACTGTGGGGCAGCAGGGCACCTGGAAATGCCGAGGATTCTCGCGATGCCAATCTCATGAAGAATAAGAAGAGAGTAAGTAGAAATCCACACCCCCGACACTCGGTAATGGAAGTGAAAAAGATGCGCATTGTCGATTAGACTTTTTTTACGTAACCGCGAGATATGTGACAGTTTACTTGCAAAAAGGATTGAAAGGTCCTTTAACCACGTGAACAATTCATACCTAACCCGCTACATCGCTACAAATTTACCAGAAGGTCGAACAATACACCTTCTAAAAATACTCGAACCACGTAACATTGTCATTGTCATTATTTCTTTTATCGCGAAAATAACGCTTTCGAAGTAACACTTTACACTTGCAGGTCATAAAAATGTTGGTGATTGTGGTGGCACTTTTTGCAATATGTTGGCTACCTCTGCAAACGTACAATGTACTGCAATACTACATTCCTGAAATTAACGAGTAAGTACTCGTGTAATCTTCGATCCATGCATGAATTAGTAACATTAGATATTTTTCAAATAACAACATTATTGCAGATATCGATATATCAATATCATCTGGTTCTCCTTTGATTGGCTGGCGATGTCGAACAGTTGTTACAATCCCTTCATTTATGGTATATACAATGTAAGTTACACTGAATTGTTCGTGCTAGAGACGGCCGCAATATTTAATATAATTTACGAACTTTGTTTAGGAGAAGTTCAAGCGAGAGTTTCAACAAAGGTGTCCCTTAAAATCACGTAGATGGTCCAGTCCACCTACCGATAGTTTAGACCTCAATACCACGCAGTCGACAAAACCATCTATTAGGTACTAACTACTGAACAGGCTTGCAAAAGCCGTATAGAAACAAGGTACGAAATATCAATTAGTTATTTTATGAAATACTGGTAACATTTAGGAATGACTTCCGCCGACCTGGTATCGGCAACCCCGGGGTGACGCCTTTTTACCGTGGGGCATCTATGAGAGAACCATCAACTCGTTTCTGCATTGAGGATGGCGACGCAAACACCAAGAACAAATACATGAGCGGATGTTGTATACGAAACAGCCAGAACAATCGCACGATGCCGAGGACGGCGAAAAGGAGTACTGGGTTCTACGTCTTCCCCACGGGTAAACATAAGCTCGGCGGGAACCTCACTGCGGAGGAGATGTGTCTCTAGTATAAGGCGACGGAGACGGAGATTCGTCGCTTCTAAATCGGTGAAATTCAATTAGATCACTTAAAGATGCGACTTCCACGAATCTCGTGCCCGCGCTAATTAGCAGGATTTGGCAACCGCCACGGTTCTAGTTGCATTGTACATATGTTAGGACCACACGAAAGAAGACTGTACATTGAAAGCGCAGCCGCTTTTTTTTTAACTCCGTTTTTCATTAACACCGAGATTCTCAAGGCGATTATGTGCAATAATCTCGCCAGGACGTAAACGCAGCCTGTATTCCTTTCGCTTCCGAGGACTGCATAATTGTAAATGTGTATATACACAAAGCTATTGCTGTGAAGTTGTGAAGATGTTGTTCGGGAGGCTGCTTTAATTAAATATTGTACTAATTACATCCGATATTTCCGCCAGGAATCATGCATGGTAGATCCACAAATGACTAGTACGGTCCACAAAAACTTCGTTTAAGCTCGCGTTGTTTGACTTACTTCATATATGTATATCTATGAGGCACGATCTAAATGTAATCCCTCGCTGAAGACACATTGCGATTAAAGAACTTTTTTCTCTCGACAACTGGCATTTAAAGGGTGAAACTGCGAGAAGAACTTAAGACAGTTCAAAAGATGTAACAAGCAGCAAAAAATACAAGATCTGTAGGAAAATGTTAGGGCTAAGGCATCAGTCATTACTGAGTATTGCTAAAATGACATAACTGGCCTGCATTGTAAGATATATCTATATTATAAGATAAAAATATGAAGATATTAGTAAAAACTCAAGTGATACTAACTGTGAAGCTCTTCACGGTCAAGCATTGACAAACAGGGTATATACGTTCTCTGTAAACGTATACTTCTGAAAGTGACTACAAATGAATGTAAGGTCTAATCCATTGAGATACAGAAGGCAAAGTATACAGAAAGATATTTAAGTTTTACTATAAGCAAAGCGTATGTAGATTAAATAGTTAAGTGTTTCTAGTCAGCAACTATATGTGAGAAATAAGTATTGTACTTACAAATATTACAAATATAACAATCTATGTATGTACATAAACATTACACAAACTTCTCCTGTAGCTTCATTAAATTATTATTTCGTAATAACTGAGAGTACTAGACTCAAACAAATCCATTCTTTCCCCTTTAACCCTATTGATATTCCTAAAAATAACAAATAACAGTAATATCTATATCAAATTTATTAGCAGCCCATAGAACCATTCAATTGTAAATGTTTAGTTTAAATATTATATATCTATCATATATCTAAAGTCTGTTCAAACATCGTCAGTGTATATAAACGTTATAATAAAAAGTTCATAGTATTTCTGAAGCTCTGACGCCCCACGACTATGAGACTTAAATATATCACAAAATACTGATGAAATCTAAGAATATCTAATAGTGTATTTTAGAAGACGAGTTTAGGGAATTGCACACCAGTGGAAATGTACAAAACTATTCCAAGTTCATATTATTTCGCCGTTCGATATCCCTGATCTCCAGCATATCGGTTTTGAGATGTAGTTTCATTATTTCTCTCCAAATATCCATCCTATGCTCTTTATTGTCGATCCCCAGCCGTAACAGTATGTTCTCATTGATCCTCAATAATGCTCTTCCCGTGATATCGTGCTTCAATGTTTAAAAACAAATGAAATGTCGTCGTCTGTGACACATTAGGGGTCGAGCAGCGTTACTTACATATAAAAACTTTTCGTGATACAACTGATAGTAATCACTACAGTGCCTTCTTAGCCATTTTTGTACGTCCAATACATTCCATAAGTAAACTGGTCGTGGACGAGCTGTTTTGTTCTACAATTTAATTGGAGTTTACAAAAATCCGCTGAGGTTATATCAACGCGTGAATCGGTACCTTTGGTTTGTTATTCGCGTTAACGATCTCCTCGACCATTGTGCGATTTCTGGTTGCCCGTATAAGGTTGATAAAAGTATAGAATCACATAATGTTAGAATATTTTGAAAGATTTTTTAGAAAGCATATGAGCCACTAGTGAATTGCTCTCGATACATACTCTCCCAGAGAAAAACATTGGGATTGTAGCTTGGAGTTCGTTGCCTAGCAACGATACTGGCACCAGCTGATACTTTTCATGAGTGTTCTCATACATCAGTGCTTTTTAAAATGATGCTGAATGCATCCTCAGATTGCTTAATATATACTTTTAGGAAAAAGATTGAACATAAATAGAAAATTCTAACTACTGTAGTGATTACTATTTGAATGCAAACTGTTTTCTTCCCCTGAATGAGCTGGTAATAAAAAGTTTTTCACCAGACACTTTGTGTCTAAGTGTCTAACTAACTAAGAGCTTTGGCAAACAAATATGTGCATATCAAAACTGGTCATAAATATATTTAAGATTAGAAAGATATAGTACATTCTATTATATAACAGAGTTACTAAAAGCTTTGCAATAAAGACGTCAGAATTTAGTACTTTAAAACAATGAACTGGAGTTATTCAAGCACTGCGAGCAGTGCGGTTCCTAATTATGCAACAAGTGGTATATTATACTACTGTTCTGTTCTAATTTCTGTTATCCCATTCTTTCATGGTATCTCAGAAACTGAAAATAGCTTCCCTAAAAGCTTACATAAGAGAATTATGCATTGTAAGATGTTCAGAGGAATCTGAATACCAAAAGAAAAAGCATTTATTTCAAGAAACCTGTTAACTTTAAACACAATATAATTATGCTGATAGACACATTGTGTCCTTGTGTATTAACAAATATGTTAAACTGTAGATAAATGAATCAAAAAGTGAAGAAAATTGAAAGGCTTTATATATTTTATTCTTACCTTGCAGAATTCAGCTTCCCGCGCTTTTGTTACAGTATAATCTGCGCCCATTCTGTGGTAGTTTGGATTGCCGCCCTTACAAGCACACCACGCACAAAACACACACGACTTTAACGTTTTATGATCCAACGGCCATTGTCCACGAATTTCAACTACGATTAGAATTTTATAGAAGAGTTGTAAAGAAACCGACACTCAAAGTAAATGCTCTCGAATATTGGCGCACTTTGCAAACCGCTCCCGCATGACGGCGCTTCATGCCCAATAGCATTTTTGCGTGCACCACTTTGATCCCATGCATTGAACACTGTTAACAAATCGATATTTACGTTAGTTATTAGACGATTATAGGTAATATACTATGCTTGCTGCACTTTTGCCGGGAAATACCGAATGTTTCAGGCACGCGCCACAGAGCACTTTACGAACATGGACTCCCGCGTTCTGATGACGAACCATGCTAATAGATTGAACATCTTGATTACCACTTACAATTATGTTTCGTTCTTTTCTATATTTTGAAATACATAGAATTATTTAACGGGAATTTAGAATATATTAGAAGAATTTAATTACAGCTAGTAATATGTTCGAAACTACAAGCCTGAGATTATGCTGATTTGATTATTTTCCTTCACATCCTGTTCTCTCCGACCGCTTCCGCTTTCTTCTTCTGTAGCTAACGAAACAAAATGGTAACTAACCGCTATTTATCTCGTATATTTCACTCAGTTTCGGTACACTGTGCACTGTGCTAATTCGTAACGCAAGGTTTTACTGAGAACTTACTGTGCCACATAATTGGACGTGTTTTATGTTGAATTGTATATGCTGGACTTGCAAAATAAAGCGAGGCTGGCAAGTGCATACCATGTGCTTGTCACACGGTTGTAACTCTTGATTGTTTTGCTCGATATATTGTTAATCGGCCGTAGTGGATCTTGAATTCTAACTTGTGCTAAGTTGTAACAGTGTTGTATTCAATGTGCAAGATGAATTTGAGATTTTCTTGGATTTTGTCTTGTAACCCTATTGCGGTTAACCAGTGCTACAGGCAGTTTTCAAACCTCGCTTATACTAGGAATTAGTACAAGAATACTGACTCGGTTCAAATATTCAGCACAGCGCATGCATACAAATTTGTGATTTCCAGGCTTGTAAATATTGTGGCCGCAGTTGTTACATATACTAATATTTTGCAGACTTGCAAGCGCAGAAACGGTGGACGTGCCAAACACGGCCGTGGCCACGTAAACCCTGTTCGCTGCACCAATTGTGCACGATGTGTACCAAAAGACAAAGCCATTAAGAAGTTTGTCATTCGTAACATCGTCGAGGCTGCTGCTGTTCGTGATATTACAGAGGCCAGCTTCTACCCAGCGTATCAGCTTCCCAAGCTCTACGCCAAGTTGCACTACTGTGTATCCTGTGCTATTCACTCGAAGGTAGTGCGAAACAGATCAAAGGCTAATCGTCGTATTAGGACTCCACCTGTCCGCAACTACCCCAGGGTAAATATGATTCTATTTTTCTTGTTTAGTTCTGTAAAACCAATGATCTTTACATTTACTCTGCGGTCATACAGCGACAAAGTTTTGAAATCTCCTAATTTTACCTGAACTTGTATTGCTGTTACAGGATATGCGCCAAGGCCAGCAGAACAGGAAATAATTAAATGTATGTAATTTTTAATTGAAAATAAAAAGTCACTAAAAGCTCTGGCTTTCTAATTCTTCCATCTCCCCATCCTCTTCATGGTGACAATAAGGAGAATCCATGGAAATCACACAGACATAATTTATTAGCGCACATAGATCTGCACTTCGTATATCTTCCACTGTGATCGATATAATTGTATACAATCTTATTTATTAGCTATCGCTAACGCATTGTCGTCTAGTAGTCGCTCGATTCAGAAATCAAAGTTTGTCAATTGAAAAATTGAAGTATCGTATCTAACACTCGCCAGTTCGTTACTGAGCGGCATTAAAAATACTCGTATATACCCGTTGCAATAGGAGCGCGCTGCTCATTATTGCGATTCACGTCCAAAATTAATGTACAATTAACAATAATTTCACAGTATACTGAAGAATCATTTATTTGCTTCTTCCATTGCTTTCTTGAGCGTTTTTTCGAAGATCTTTTTGGAGTCGCAAAATCCTTGTTTCGTTTTGCCAAAGGAGTTTGGACCAGCGGACGTGGGTGTTTCCCTGCCGATATTCCGCATCCTCATTCTTGCTTCTGCTGGCATCTCCTCTGGTTCATCATCGTCATCAGCATTGAATACCGAGGCCACTGTTGGCCTTTGTACTGTTGCTGGTTTGGGTGCAGGCTTCTATGGCAAATTATTACAATGCTAGATTCTTGTGCACGAAAGCTATAGACAAATAAAACAACATTGAAATATAAGTACTCACCGAAGTAGATCCTAACTTAATTTGAATGCCCTTTTTCGAATCACTTCCTGGTATCTTTTTGCCAAAGCCGAAGGCCAGTTTCTGCTTCTTGGGATCCTCCTTGCCATAGTTACTAGGCTCACGGTCCTCTGACCTCAACGGTGAACGATCCCTGCCTCTGTCATCCCCCCTGGAGTCCTCTGCTCTGTAGACACTTGACCCTGACAATGTCAAACACTGGCAAAGTTCAGATCAAGTTAAAGGACGTTATTTTTGTGACCGGAAATATATTGAGCTGTATGCTTAGTAAGACGGGCGGCTCCAAGCTGGTTTCTGTGATCTGGTTACGCCCCACTGTGAATGCCAACTACTTAGATTCTAAAATAGTACTTCAATCGCGACGCTAAATTCTACTTCTTGGTAATGCAGATCAGATATTAAACAATCTTATTAGCCTCAACAAATCCATCCTATCTCATAGTTGCAGTATTATCAAAAGGGATGATCTCGAACCCTTCAGCACACGCTGTAATCGGTTGTCTTCGAAGTACTATGTGAGAGATGAAAATTCATTCGAAGAATCGAAGAACACGGCTTCCAAAGATTCCGCCTAATACGTATGTACTCGGATTTCGGAAAAGAGTAGAGTCTACATTCAAGAATCTTGGTTTTACACGATATATAATGGTCGTAGGTATCAGATCAATAATGAAAACAAATCGGGACAGGACTATGGTTCTACTACGCAGAGGAGTATAAGGAGGCTACGTTTTACCTAATGCAAGCAAGACAAGTATGAATAAAATGAATAAAACCTTTTCTATATTCGTCCCCCGAATTCCTCTTCGACATTTTTCTGACTCTCTTTGGACGCAGTGCAGACGGTGCGGACAGTACGGTACCGACCGACCTGGAACAACGTGTTGCAGTTCACTTCAGATTGGTTTTCAGTTTTCATCGTAGGCTAAATAATAGATAGTAGACACATCGTTTGCGCGCTTTTGGAACAATCGTAAAGGTACCTTTTCATAGAGTATTCCATCGCTGCGTCATCAATTAGATTGGATTAGATATATCCCTGGTAAGTGGAGCTAAAACACAATGACGAGTCTCTAATCTAGGTTCTACTGAGCGTTCGATGGATTTTACTGTTATGCAGTGGCGCCACCTGCAGTTGACAGCATTCGATATCTTTGACATTCAAAAATGAGACATTCATACGCTGATAACAATACAATTCTTATAATAAGTAATTCCCCGAACTCGCGAATCTTTTTTCTATTAATAAATATGATGCTAAATATACATCACAAGTAGAGTGATATAATCGGGCCCGTGCCAGATCGCATCTGAAATTATCTACCGATGTGGGTATAGTTGCTTTTATAATGTTTATTTTCTGTATTAATATTAATGCATAACTTCGTTCACGTCTGTTGGAATTTTATGCCATCCTGAGAATAAGTATCATATGTCTAAAGTAAAGAGTACAGCTGTTGGAAGGTGTGGACTAACAGCCAATAACTCATTGTAATTAATCTGCGTACATTTCTCGTTTCCTTATCAGATACGCACGGGCAATCAGTCGGCGGTATGTCACTCAAATATTTTCCTTCGGGGGCGGTTGCACTTGCCTTTGCGACTCTTTTCGATTCTTAATGTCACACTTTCACAGAGGTTTCCGTGATAAGCATTCGATCGGAGACATTTGCTCTCATTTACAAATGAAAAGTATGCCTGGAATTGTAATCTCTGTTGTGTGTAATCCAAGAAATGAAACAATGTTCAAATATAACTCTTGAGAGTGTACTCGCACGGCGGTCCCCTTGTTATCGAGTACAAATCCTGAATTAATCACAGCGAAATTTGCCGAAATTATGCTCGAATAGCACGTACCCTGAACGAATTAGCCAGTTAATGATAAGCAGTTATCATACGCGAGTTAATGTAACAGAGGCCAGGACCGTCCATGAAAAGGAAGAGAAGATGCGCGCTTGCAGTTGATATCAGAAGCCAGTTGCCAACGGTGGTTGTATTTGCGACTCTCATAAATTAAAAGAAGAAATTATAATAATAATTTAAGTGTTCCATTTCACTAACGTTAAGCATCGGTTTTTTTCTGATGGCGCAGAATCATCGGAGACTTGTTTGTTCCCAGAAAATCATTATGAGTCGTTGTTCATGCAAGGGTCAGTGCCCCGCTCATGCAACGGGTGACCAAACCACAAACTGAATTCTCGTTTGGCAAACTCGGGTGTACCTTGCGTGTAATTTAAGAAGAACGCACTGTGAGTGGGAAAAGAATAGGTGTTCGCTCGATAAGCAGATGAATGAAGAAGGCATTCGGCAAGGAGGATAGTGGTGGAGGAGCGTGGCGAACACGCGTGGCTTCGCACTCCCGTAATCTCGTTTTACTGCTGCTGTTGATATAAATCGACGCGGCTCGAGATCAGTCTTCAAAAAGCCATTGCGGAAGCCCAGTTAATCTTCCGTCGCGAAACAAACAATACGCTTTGTCGACGAGCACCGGGAAAACGTGCGTGTGCAATCCCTTCTCCATATCAATCGAGCCTCTCTCCAAACTTTTACAATCGACTAGAGCTACCGCCGTTTGCAAAAAATGCGAACTGTACAGTGGAAAGTGGTGGAACGAGGAAAAGGTGCGAGTTACTTTCTGACAATAGCGTTAATGCTACTGGTAAGAGACATTTATTATAAATTACGATAATTCAATAAGTATCATCCCACGAGTCATTTCTGTCCTTACTATGAATAAATAAAAATGCACTATAGAAACCCAGAAGTCAATCTGCCGAATGCATCGATAATTGCTCAAGACTTTCAGAAGCACTGACAACTGGAGAGACATTCAGAATGATAACACAGCGGACAACGACGTACCCGATTTTTTCCCGATACGATCCTTAATCGGCGCACCGCCGTGTACGTAGGCGCATTCAGATCCATTGTTACGGGTTATTTATTTAATAAACCAGAAGCCTCTGTTTGATAAGATTAGATCGTAATCGTCGGCAATTTTAACGCGGGATCGAAACTATGCATTATCGTGTGTATCGCACGGCAGCCGATCGCCGTGATGCCGAATCAGTGGAGTGTCATCGATGTACTCGTATCGCGTGCTAATTAAGCCTCGAAAACTTAACGCTTCGGATGCCGAAATACACTTGCGAGCATTGTATCATTATTGAATATTTTCCATACGTGATTTCTGTTAGTCGGTGTTCTTTTTGAAGCTTTTTCCACAAGTCACAGTGTTCTGTGGTATTGCTTTTAGAGCATAAGCAAGACGTATGGTTACCATTGGCAATGGGGCGATCGTTTGCGATGGAGGTATATCAATCAGGCAGTTGCAGCCTCTGGCGCCGAAAGCAGGGAGGAAAACATAGAACCAGTCCATCGGTTGGAGAATCGTGGTAAATAAGATTCGTCCCTTTTCTCCTTCTTCTTTTATTTTATTACTCATCATTGTCGATTCATCACCTTTCGTTCTCGACAATAGAACTGCGTATTTCAAAGTCACACAATTACTTTGTAGACTCCTCTGCTTCGATGGCGCAGGATCTCCTTCCGCCAACTGAACAGAATGCTAAGCATTTATCTGCTGTGGTACCGACATCGATTTGTGAGGGTGCCACTTTCTGCGAGGATGTGACAGGATATCCTAATGAAATCATTGAAAGGGAGATCAAGAAGAATCCTGATCTTTTAAAATATGCATCAGTCGATATGGTAAAAATGATTATTCCATATTTTACTTAAGTATCTCTACATTTAACAACAGAGCTTAAAGCATCCATTCTGTATCCTTTTCCTTAATTTTGTTATAGGTATTCCGGATTGCCCAAAGGGTAGATGCAGCAGAACCCGAGGCTCTCTGCATATCCACGGTAAGTTAATCGAATGCTGCAGTATAAAATTCCAAAGAACCTTACACAATACATTTGTAAATTGTTCAGGAAAGGGTAGTATATCCCAAGTCTGGAGAGACGGTCGGTAAAGATTGGTTATTCATCGTAAACAACCAGAACTTTTCGCAAGGTGTACGCATCGAGACCTGTGTGTAAGTACAGTACAACACATTCCGTGTAAAAATGATATCCTAATATGTAGAATAGTGTAGTAATTCGAAGACTGCTAGTTGACTAATTCAGGGTTAATTAACATGCGCCAGAAGAAAGGAGACACGTGTTAGTCTGGCCGTGTTAAGTGGACACTTTCTTATTACGCGTACCTTTCTATTTGACGTACGATGATCTCCGCTCGAGATTCCCGTCAATGGGTGTCGGGGGAGAAAGAATAATGGCGGAAGAGTCAATGCAAAGCTAATCTTATCGATAAATGGTCCGTAATCTCACAGGGAAGAAGACGGTACCTGCAAGGTGATCGATGGTTTCGCCGAAGGTTACACGACTGCGTGCAAGCAGAAGTATATCTATCGGCAGCTATCAGCCGTGGCAGCCGATGGTTCGATCACGCGCGAATACTTCCGCTTTCCAGCGAGCTGCTGCTGCCACGTGCAATTCAACGGCGCCGAACTCGGAGAATGAACGATTCATTTGCATCCATGCATTTGGAATTCCCTCGCATTTGTAATTTGACCATTGACAAACATTTTTAGCATGTTTAATTATACAGGGTGAAGTGGATATAAAGAGTCAGCTATGTAATTAAACGTGCAATTAACGATAGTTAACTATTTGGAGTTTAAAGATTTTATTGGTGCGTGGTTCTCTTAACAATTTGTACATGAAGATTCCTTGGGGATTCTCATTGGAAGTATAGTTGTCAGAAAGTAACATAGATGCAGTTGACTCGTGCATATCCACATCACCAATAGTTGGTGATAAGAGAACAGCTTCAATCTTGTTAAAGATATTAACGAAGAATTATCCGTAATTCCTTTGGTTGATAAAGATTTCGTAAGACTTTGTTTCATAATGTATTATTATAATACATTTTTTAAGCAAAGTTTAATGGGACACAGTTTTCTGTCTCAGTGATGTCTGATCATAGCGGATCAATACTACTGTCGATAGTATTGAACTGCAGATAACACCACTTATAAAAACTAGTATTAAAAGACCGCGCAGAATGAGTTTGCGTTTAAAATAAATGATCAGAAAACCGTATATCCCGTGTGCTTACTTGATATCCTTCAACTTCGATTATGTCTTCCAGTATTGCGACAGCAAGCGCTATTGCGTTTGCGTCGCCCTGAATTTCCATACATCGGGCCGTCAGCCAAAGTGAATAGGGCGCTTTGTTAAGAGTTACATAAAAGTAATAAGGAGTAGAATGCACTGTTATTAGCGGTGATATGAAGTCGATGGGCTTCAATTATAGAATCCTGGCCGAGTCAGGAAATCCTCAAAGTGGGTATCGATTCTCGGAGACATACAGTACAGTTCATGGTGTCCACTGTAATCTACTTGTTACTGCGTGAAAGAATATCGTAGCTTTCGCGAACTATTCGTATAATCGAATAATGCCTTCCATAGACTAACTATCATATAATCATTCGAATTCGAATGGCAATCGCTGAATAGTCAGCCAACTTTCCATTTCTTGCAGGCAGAAACTAGGATTATGTGAAGTAAACTTCGCTTGCTTTAAATTGCGACGAACGAATCCTTCGAAGAATTGTGGGAACTGAAATGAATTAATCCTCCATGAAGACTTCCGTAGAATTTAAGGTGTATTCGTATAACGTAGAGAACGTAAGTGCTGGGAGAGCGGTTGTGCGAAGTTTTTGATCTTGACACTTGGCGCACCCGGAAACTGATCTTGACCGAACGTGAACGTGAGAGGTAGGTTCGCGCGGTGAAGGGATCTCCTGGGAGCGACTGCTAATTCACTTTCTCGGTGGAGAGTATTCACAAACAACGACACTCTCGCTGATCAAATTCGCCTTACATATGAATTTTTCTTCGTTGTTCTTAAGTAGACATAATACAATATCAAATTACCAAAAATCTATCATCAAAATACGCTTTGAAAAAATAAAAAAGAGTCTATAATATATAATAAATCGAGAATACAACATTTTTAATTATGTTTAGCTTTCAGTATAGATTTGTCTGTCAAATTTAGAGCGAATTTGACTATGAAACAAATTTTTTTTCCTTCTAGTATCATTGATACCTAGGAATATAGTTATCAAAACGCAAGGACTACCAGTGTACTTGTTTATCAATGTATAAAATGGCAAACATAAAGCACGAAAATCGGTATAACACATCGGTGGAAGGATAGCAACAGCGGGCTGAGTTCTCCCATGACGATCTCAAGGTGGGAGCCGGTATAAAGAGAGGAAATACTCGATGCCGATGGTCAGTGAGTTCAGTGAGAGTGCCGCGATCCTTTTACCGGTCTACCGTGAAAGTTAAGCATGAAGGTACGCGTGTAAAGGAGCATTTCGACTCTGCCTTGTTCTTTGTATTTGTGCAGTGCCCAAAATCACTCATTATTCCGCTCTCCCTAAATCAGTGCATCCGGAATACATCATAGTTGCAACTCTCTTTCATTAAAAGAGTAAAGCGAAACTAAAACTACTTTCTACAATAAAATATGAAATAATAAAACGTCGTCCATGATAAGCATTTAATAGGCCCATTAAATATTAGTAGTTTTGACTTTTTCTATAATTTGCGGCGAGATAAGAATCATCGTCATTTACTGTCTATGTGTGGGTTAATGTTTCGCTAGTGCAACAACCGACCAAGCCACAAATTCGTTTTTCATTTGGCAAACACGGATTTATATATGCTGTGATGTAGACATACAGATAGTCTCGAACTGATAGTTTCGAGAAAGTTAGGTGCCACTTAGTACAAATTTCCCTGCTCGTCTGGTGACTTTTGGCGTCTGTTTAAAAGCGAAGTATCTCATACTTCCGACAATGAGGAGAATTCAGCTTTCCTTCACGCTGGCGCAAGGCTGAAGGTAAAAGTGTACAGAAACAGACTCGCACTCGGAAGAAAATGATTTCTCTTAATGAGGGGTAATTATGCTCGCATGGTGGGCGTGCGATGGTGATACATCGGGCTTCTCGTTAGAATTCAAAGCAGACAAGGTTGCTGCTAGACAATTGGCCCGAATTAATATCCAGTTAATTTACAAGTGTAAACCGCGCCTCGTTACGCTCAGCTGATCAATCGGCAACTTGCGTCAGTCGAGATCAATACGTGATATTTGACCTACGATCGCGCCAGACTAATTTCGTTCTCTTTAAACACATTGACCCCCAATGAACCAGCTAGTTTCCGCGTTTGGAAAAACACTGCGCGGTGTGTAAGAAAGAATGAAGTGAAGCTTAAAAAATATAATGACTGTTTGTAGAGAATCGATAAGAAGTGTGACGGAATTAAATATCAACTTAGCAACTGTTAAAGAATACATCTAATATAAATAGCAGTAATAAAACTCAGCACAACGGAAATTGCAACCAAAATTAAATACATTTCCTCGCATATTCTATGATAGAGATCTTAGATTAGGCACCCAACTATCTAATTTGCACGCGGCAGTTAATGGTTTTCCGTTTAAAGGCGCTTTTCCTTAGAAAGGATTTGCGTTCGTGTGCTTTAGAGGAAGACAATCGCTGGGCGATGCATTGGCTTGCTGGACGTTTTTTAGAAATCGTACAGCGGCGTACGTGCTTGTTCGAGCGTTAGGTGAACACCGCAACTGGGTCGGGCATCGACACCGGCCAAGTCCAAGAGCAAGGACACCGGTCACTTTCGTTGGCAGAATCGCCTTTCCGGATTCCCCGCGATCGAATATCCGCTGGAGCCGCCAATAAGAAACGTTCGCGCCCATCCGATTCTGACTGGCGAGATCGATAAAGCGATAATCATCTTAAGGAGAAAGTGTGGTACTAACAGTTCTCGAGAAAGGATCATTGGACTTTGGAACTGAATTTGGTTAAGTTTCCAAGAAATCAATAAAACTTTTAAAAAGTCGGACGATCGATACTCAGAAAATTTCGTGCAACTCTTACTCGACATCTACAGGTTCTCAGGAGCGTAGACCACCAGGAAAAGATACAACGATTGCATATAAGGCTACTTAGATCACTTTCGTCGTTGTTGCTGGAAAAAACCCTCTTCCGTATCGCTTTTTTTCCCGCCAGCACGCGATCCAGCCACACGTAAACAATGGAATTTGCCGTGGGAGATATAAACTCTTGTCAAAATTGACGGTAACGCTCGAATTGTTAATTGTGTCGTTCGCGAATTAATTCCACGATCATCAAGGTTCAATGGTTAATCTCCAAAAATACTAGGACACTTTCATTTTCTCCATTGATTCAGTTGCCGAACAGGTATTCGCCCATTTCTCTCGTAGATCATTTTGGCAGATGAAGTTGCCGATTACTTCCGGTCTGCACTTTGGACTAAAGATACATTCACATGCGAATGTTGCAACAATACATATATCCGCAAATGTGAATGCCACTCGAGCATGTCAGGCATTAGTATGTGTGTGTGGCAAGTGGAGCGGTTCTTGGAGAAAGTCACGCGAGGATGCGCGTTACGGGAAGAGCCCGACTCGAATATGCACGACAAAACAATGATTCCCATCGTGATCTTCCAAGCTCCGTTGAGTGTGAGAAATGTTAAAAATACCGAGCAACTAGCAACGTAACATTGTAAAATGAATTCGGATTGATAGAATTGATGGATTAATTATTATTCTACAATTAAATACAATTCTGATACTGAAAATTTCGGGGCGAAAGTACTCTAAAGTTGTTGACTTTCGTATATTTCAGTATGCAAATCCTTTCACGTCGAGAAGCTTTCAAAATTCAGACCACATTGGGTGCTTAAAGTTTAATGACAGTTTTATATTCCTGTCCGATATTAAGGCATTACAAATAAGATATATTTTTCATAGTATTGGGAGACAGGTTCTCTAATTACGTGAGGTGAATGTGAAAAGAAAGCTTTCGGGATCTTGGTGAAAGAAAGCCTCACCCACTATTAAACCCCGAATATTCTTGAAACGAAAGTCAAGGCGTGCGATATAGGGCTTCATTTCACGAAAGCGAAAGGCAGTCTTCTTCGAAAAGGCGATTGTGAAATCGGTATCTGTAACATCCGACTCCCATCGTCCTGTAACCTTGTAGCATTCGAGTGACATGGAGCATAACTGATACCTCAAAAAAGATGATATGGACCACCTTTCGTGAATAGCCTTTTAACGATGCTCCCATTGAAAAACTGTTGGCACGTAAAAACGTCTGGGCTGAATAAAAGATGTTGACACATAGCTATTACTAACCATAAATTACTTCCCGAAGTCTCCTTCGAATATCTTTATTATTTTAATATAAAGCACCAAATAAAGAGTGTTTAATGAATAGATACGGAGCATTAACAATACCGAAAGTGAAACAAAAATAACAATCGAATTGTCATTTACTCGCTTATTGTATCATTCAACTTTCATAAAGACTGAAATACATTTCGATTTCTTCTTCCCAGATAATACCATTCCTAACAATCGCCTGCTGCTCAATCATCGCACACTCCTCGGAGCCCGCAGGATCGGGGCAAGAAGGCAATTTATTACAACGAGCATCGGCGCAACTCGATCGATTGGCGCCCTATCGAAGATCGGAAGAGGGATCGGCTGCACAATCAACAAAACCACAAGAACCTCCAAATGTTCAGAGTCAGGATGAAACTCTCAGGGAATTATTACTGCTGCAGATCTATCGGCAAGTGCCGGAAGAGCTTCGAGCGGAAGTGATGAAAGGCATAGGCAGGAAGAATTCGGATTTACTGCACATGCTCACCGATCCAGCGAATCTTGCGAAGATGGAGGAAAGAATAAAGCGGTCCGGCGTAGAATACGGCAGTTACGGTCATGATAGTTATGGTGGCGATGAATATGGTGGAGGAGGATACGAACATCCCAGCTATGGTCACAAGGATTCTGGGTCAGGTGGATCGGGAGGAATTATTTCCGGATCCGGAAGCATTATTAGTGGTATTGCTGGTGGTATATTTAGCGGTATTGCTAGTGCATCGGCTGGTGCATCAAAAGGAGCCTTTTCTGGGTCGTCACAAGCTAGTGCCGGTAGTAGTTCTGGCAGCAGTGACAGCAAACATAAAGATATCGCCAGCTATGGACACTCCTATTCGGTAAAGAGATATTCTTTATTTAAATATATTATCTCCAACTTGAATTCGATGGCATGCACCACTAGTTTTGTAAGAATTATTAAAGGTTGAAAAAGAGTTACTTACTGCCAATAATTATGCAGTCGAGATCGGTTTTGGTTATTCTTGTTAATTGAGCGGGAATTGCTGATTAAAATATGTTTAATGAATAAATATGACGATTCTGCGTCAGAAGTGAAAGCGATTTTAAATAGCTGGGCGCATTTCGAAGGTCAAAAATATTCATCTTTCACTTTCTACTTCGGATTCCGAGAAACTCGGCAGAAGAATCGCACTACGGTGAGATTCGATAAGAAATTTCTTGGGAATGGAATAGCTTTGTTAAGCGTCGATGCTTCAGAAAATCGTGGATAGAATTGATAGGTAATCGGAAGAACGAAGAGGAACATGATGTGGGTCACCGAGAGCATCGACTAAGGAGGGAAATCACAGCTGGTTTTCCTGCTCGCCTCTTTTCCGTTTATCACGCGTGCTACTCATCCTCGTAAAAAAAGCGATTTCGTATTCACGCGCTATTAGAACGCATAAACCTATTAATTTATTACTGCTCATACCTTCACAGCTTTACAGTTGTGTATATACGTTTTTCGAGTAACATGAACGATGTGTCTTTGCTCTTACTTTGAGAAAAGAAGTAAATTAATAATAGAGATCTGTGATAGAGCAATAACCGTAGCTCAAATGCTTGAAAGTTACAGTTGGGTGAAGCGTGATATGTCATTACACAGTCATGCCGCGCAAAAAGTTTCGAAATTAATAGAAATCGTATATACTCGCTAGTTGGTGCATAACTTGTATACGCATTACTCCCAAAGGACGATGAAAGAAAGACTCAAATTTAATCATTTCTCTTTCGTAGATTTTTTTTAAGAAATCCTCTCACTGTTTCGTTTTTCAGCATGATGAAAAACAGTTCGATGTCTGGGATATTAAAAAGGCAATCGTCAATACTCTAGTGCAAGCGATCAAAGCCATAAGTGGTGGTGTAATCGCATTAAAGGGACAACTGATTAAGGGAAGTGGATTTCTGGTGTCCACGAAGGGCAGGATTATCAGTTCAACCGGAGAAGCGATTACTTCTTTAGGTCGTCACATTGCCAAGAGTGCAGTAGTCAACAATGCACCGAAACATCCTGAATACTCTTACGGCCCTCCGGAACATCACGATGGTACATAGCAATTAATATTAATCGCAGAAGAATCTCTGAAGACTAATGAAATTCAAGAATAAATTTAAAAAAACATACTTTTCATTTGCATTTGTATTTAAGTTCAATCATCTTTCAGATCACGAAAGTACGTACGAGGGTCCACCGCCCCCAAATGCAGGAGAATACGGGCACGATGATTATAGTGGAAATTCGCATTACGGTTCCCCGTCGGACGGTAAGACTTTCTATTGCGGTTTGGCTCAATTATCAACTGAATTCACGGGTTATTATCGCCGAGGCGGACTTCCCTCTCAAAAGTCATCAAATGTAATCCACTTTCGATCGGTGAATGTAGATTCGCACGCAATTGTAATGCACCCACCCGCTTTCTACACTTAAGTGCGCTACTTGGGTTGCTGGGGGGAATAATCCCGGAAAATCATTGTCTCGAGTTGGCTCTCCGCAATTTCGCGCAGATCGATTCGAAATGCATTAGCGTCAAATTTAACGAAAGCAAGTGAAGAGGAAGTTATGACGGGACTGACAGACGTCACGTTTACAGACGGTGATGACCACGCAGGCCTCCTGATCGCCAAACCAATGGAACAGGACTATAATCATCATGAATCTCCCACCTTGGATTTGGACCATCGGAAACCACATGTATCGCATGTGGAGAGCGATTATGGTAGTAATGTACCATACGAATCCCATAAGGAGCATCACGAGAACAATGTTCCAGAGCACTCGCATAGTCATGAGCATCCAAATGAACAGCCTCACGCTGAGGCTTATCATCTAACTCAACCACCCACGAGCTACGATGTTCCGCTTCATTACCCCAATAACAACAAGGATGCCAATCATTATCCGATCTACCCACCGCTTCAACAGGATTTACACAACTCAGGGAATCACCAACAGGACTTGAATAATCTCGGTCATCATCAGCAGGACTTGTACAATCTAGGACATCACCAGCAAGGCTCATACAATCTAGGACTTCACCAACAGGACTCGTACAATCTTGGACATCATCAACATGATTCGTACAATCTTGGGAATCACCTTGCAGTGCAACAGAGTGTCGAGTATCCTCCGGTACATATTCAGCAGATCGAGTATTCATTGCCTAATAAGAACGCGCCATTAATTAATGCGCACTCGATCAAACCTCACAAGGACCTTTCGGTATACTCGAGTCTGTCGATCGGGCTGAGTCCTGAATTGTCATCCTTGAAAATCTCCCCATTGATGCACGGGAATAGCTTCGAATTGCCGAAGGTACAAATGCCAGAGAACTTTCACGGTTCGTCTGGACACGGGCCTCTCAAGATTCCTCTGCTGAGTTCCCTGCCGACTAATCACTGGTATGGTCATGGCTTCATGCAACCGGCGACTGGTTTCGCCTTGTACCGTAGACGGTCTTCCAGTAGCCAGAAGCACAGGAGACTCGGCGAAGACAGCAGCAACGTGAGGAATTCGATGTCGGCAAGCAGAAATACCAGAACGCTGCGCGTGTAGAACGAGTCGTTGCTCCAAGGTAACTGGTACTGGACGAGGATACCTTCTCCCAAGAATTATTCTTGCTGCAATTCACTTTTCCTATTGCAATTCTTCACACGATAAAGGATACTTTGTTAGAATATCGGGATTATTTGATTAATTGTATTGTAGATATAGTTCTAGTAGTAAAAAGTAGTGGAAAGAAGTCGCAAAGGTAGATCAGCTGCATGCTAGTGGAAGCACACGATTCTAAACACAGTTGCACTGTATCTAGAATGAAGCCACGCATAAAAATGCAACACGCATCGAAGCACTGCTTGAAATTAAATTCTGCACTAGTTAAGAATTATTTATGGAATTCGTGGAAGCTTTGTGAGTTTGTAAATATTTATCGTTGAGTTTCTTAGCCATTATTCCTTTATATTGAAGTGTTTAACGTTGATCCTGAAACAAGATGTAGGCAAATATTAAATATTCAATAAGTTTGTTATATTTCATATACATTTTGTTACAGTTGTTTTTGCCTACGCCTACTACCCCTACGGAGGTGTGATCAGGACTGTAATAAGGCATTAAAGAAGCGCCTATCCGATATGTGTCAGGATCGTGAAGGCCAGGGTGGTGGCATAGTCATCGAAGAAGTCGTCTTCTTCGAACGGGGTGCTGACTAACACAAATATCAGCTGTACATAGCAGAGTTTCGAGCAATTCATGGCGGCGAAACATGACAAAGTGAAGAAACTGACAGACTGAATGAGGAAAACTGAATTGTCTGAAGGTCCTCGTCCTTCCGCGCAGTTTATACACCAGTGAAATGAACAGTATTTAGTCTGGTGACAATTTCTTCTTTCCAATAGACAGCACTGATGTACATTATTGCTCGCATCGTCAACGAGTTAAATTGTAAACACACACATACACTGTAAATACACGGGGATGTAAGGGGAGACTCTTATACACCCACCAATACGTCGAAATATATTATAAACCTTTATATATATCTTATTATTCATTTCATACCTTAAACATTTAAATTTAATAGAAAAGTAGTTATATGAATGAACTTCTAGCAAGAATTAGATTGCGCGTCTTACCTTCACTTCGACGTTCATAGATTGAAATATATAACACGAATATTGTACAGCCTTTATCGTTGTTGCTAGTCTAAATGCAGCATCCAAATACGACTAGCATGCTATAACGATCTCTCATTGTAAATCTTCCGGAGTGTAACTGCAGGTTACATGCTCGGGTACCACCGACGAATATACTGGGTCACTGGATCACATACGGCAGCCATGTGCGTGTCGGGATATGGAGAGAAACGGCGTTTGACCGGTCGTCGATCGGCACACACTATGTCCGATGCATCGGCAAAGCCTTCTTTCATTGCACCCCAGCACCTTTCTTGCGAGCATGATCACTCTTTCTGATAATTCATCGATTCCGAATCCTGATAACAAGCCGATAGTATGCACTACCGTTACTAATTCAAACTAGATTCACTTCACAATCTTTGTAGGACGCTAAACTTCTTCTTACTTCGATCCGTATTCAATTCCGTTTGCGAGTGAAGAACGAGTGTGAGTATATGCGGCTGGTTTGATGTTCTGACAATCTGGTATTTTAGTCAAACGTTTAGTCAAACGTGATAGGAGAATCTTAAATAAACTGGATGCAAATCCTGTTTTCTACTATCACTTATAGTGTCATTATGCTTTTATGTATTCTACAGTTTATTTAGATTACTAGTCACACAAGTTGGCTTT
Organism: Ectemnius cavifrons; assembly: GCA_964023945.1. Taxonomy (NCBI): domain Eukaryota; kingdom Metazoa; phylum Arthropoda; class Insecta; order Hymenoptera; family Crabronidae; genus Ectemnius; species Ectemnius cavifrons. The sequence continues at coordinate 6,120,891 of OZ030380.1, read as the reverse complement.
CCAACCGGTTTTCTTTTTTTTATTAAATCCAGTAGAAGTAATGATTATTTAAAAAGTGATAAATTCTAGATTTCAGGTTTGCTTGGTCCGAGCAGCGTTATCTCCGGATTCCGAGTTCAGAGGCGCGATTTATGAATAGAAGGATAGTACTCTGGAGCTGGTTCTGTTATCCAGGAGGCGCCCGGCAGGTGGGGCGCTTCGGCCTTCGATGATACGTTCGCCGGTTGCAGGTATAAATGAAGGACAATGACCTAATTGCGTGCAGAGCGCGCGTTACTTCCTCAACGGCGATCACCGCGTACACCGAGTCTCGATACTGATCGCTTGTGCACGCCCGCTTCGACTTCCGGTTTGCCCTAGTCGGCAAGGAACGCGATAGTCGCGTGTGATCACTTTTCCACCCTCTTCATTGCACTTACACCCTTCACGGATTCGCGCAAATATCAGGAACAATGAAGGTAAGATTTTAATCACAAACTCGTTAAAGACTTTGACAAAACATTCAATGAAGTATGAATGAAGTTGAAATTATAAACTATCTTTTGATAAATTTGAATCTTCGAGCAATAAAACGCATGTAATTAATACAATGTTTGATATCCACGATTGGGATCTCATAGTTTCTATTATATCATTCCTAAAATATAATGAAAATACATTTTGTGTAGAAAGTATTATTCTTAGTTGTTGATTATGAAATTAATATAGAATCGAATTACAATATAAGTTAAGCAACATTCAAGAGAGCTACTCGGAGAGCCATGACCCGTTTTTAATCTAGTCTTTCATCCACGAGAATGCAGTTAGCATCTGGCATCGATGTGCACATAAATTACATGAAACTAGTCAGTAGTCTCCACAGTTCTGAACGAAAAACTGAGGTAATAAGTCCTCTCTGCTGGGAGAAGAAACTTGTTCCGTTATACCACGAAAAAACGACGGGGGCATCGGATTTTAAGGAGGCATCGAGCGATATTTATTTAGGGCAGAGTAACTGTTAGAGACTATAAGGAATCATCTTACTGTCAGGCATCATCGACCATAATACATCCTCCTTACTTTATCATTAATAGTCGATAATAAAATTCGACGCTTCACAATTACAAGCCTCGCAATTAGGTACCAACACCAAGTACCAATTTCTGAATTTAATTCCAAACTTGAAGCAATGAGCAATCATTTATACTAAAATTGGTTGACAGTCAGATGTGAATGCAATTGACTATCTGCGCCTCATGTGGAAATCGAGGCTGAGTTGGGAGAGAATTGGTCCGCGTCGATCGTTTCTAATCGTTGTCGGAGGAACGGACGATCATTTCCACGCTCAACCATTTCCTCGTCGAGGCCTCTCTCCGGAGGCAGCGTCAGCTTACCCTCGCTTTTCCTGCCACCGATGTGGCACACCGGCCCACTTTGTCAGCTAACAGCACGCTCGAGCCTCTCCTCTTGCGTCTCTCCTTTTCCTCATCGGCTTTCGTTGTCCGGTTGCCTCTCGGAAATACCGAATGTCAGCTGCGCTTCGACTGACTGCGCGTCAACGCATCCTCGATCTTCGTATCCCAAAGATCATTCGGCTTTCTTTCTTCCTCGGCCAAAAGAAGCTTCTTCAATTTATTGCATGCTTTGCAATGATTTCAGTCACGTTCGCGTGTTGCGACAGTGGGTCCAAATTGGTCGAAACACGTGGCTGAAATATGTCAGGTTTCTTTATATGGTCTGTTTCATACGGCCGCGATGACGGCGCATCAAGCTTAGCGGTACAATGTATTACATTAGCGACATTAGCATAAATAAGCGGTCGCAGCCAGGCGGTTCCTCCCGCTCGGTTTTATGTCCAATTGAACTACTTTACTCCGAAAATAGAGAGCATCGCTTTTCCCTGCTGCTTATGCAGGTCCGCGATAACTATCGTTAAAAAGCTTTCTAATAGGATTTTCTAGCGAGGCATACCAGTATCTCAAGTGACCCAAGCTGAATTCTAGCCGGACGCTCGTGAGTCACTTGAAATATCACGTAGAATCTGTAGTTTCTGTAGAAAGAGACGGGTACTAGTCATTCAAGTGCAATGGTTCGAGGCGTGTTGATGCTATGAATGAAATGGGACGTGTTACTAACGGTCTATCATTGTTCGATTTGGCACACGCCTTTCTGAGTCACTGATAGAAATTCAGAACAGTAGTCGTTGAACGGTTTCCCTGGTAGCTTTTGAATAGTTCAATAGACACAATAGATTTCACGCTCTTGATAATCATGAAGGGAAAGAAGCTAAGTTAGAATCACTAACTTTCATTTTTCACTCCATTTCATTTGCCTTATTATTAGATAAATCACTTACACTCACAATCTCCCTTTTGAAATGAATAAATTACAGGAAATAAAATGGATCTGCTGGCTTTTATTGGTTTGTGTCTGCTTGGTGGAAGCGAGATACAAGATGAGAAGACCACTTGGACCACCACCGCCACCCCCATCGACTAAGATATTGGTAAAAAAATCCTGGCCAATGTCCCACAGAATTTCAATGGGAAATCCGATGCATATGCCTGCTGGTTATCCACCTAAAAGAATATCTCACAATCCGAAACCAACAAATTACAGGTGGATCCAAATATTATTTATTATTTTATAAGTCAAACATTAATCGGAAGACAAAATTGTAATCGTGTGATTGTTATGGAGCGAAATAATATTACGAAGAAACTTGTATTGATTTCACAGGCATCGTCGACCAACCGTGATCAACATCTTGCCAAATATGTGGAAGAATCCCGTCCCGGTGCGAACTACATTGAACAATCACGCAGTCTTGCCAAACCGCCCTCCGGTCAACGAGTTTCATTCAATGAATAAGGTGCCCGAATATAGCCCGGAGTATAGTCCGGAATATAGGCCGGAAACGTCGGTTTTACCGGCAACTCATAGGGGTGGCGTTGACGATGACAAGGGTCCCATACACACGATACCAGCACCCAATCTCAGCCCCATGGATCGTCCTTATAACGTCGGTGTGAGCAACGAAGGAAACTATCAGCGTCAGCATACATTTGACAGCAATGTTAAGCCCAATATTCACAGTAAGAATGGAAACTAAGAAATTTAAAAATTTTTAAAGCATAAAAGATAGAATATTTGTAATTAATAATTATCTTTTTATTCAATAGGACCTCCAGTACCGAACTTCGACTTATCCACAATAAGTACGAGCTTAGCGCCACAAAGAACCGTAACCAGTCCAACTCCGACTCAACACCAGTATGAAGTAACCGAGAGCAATGACATTGCTCAACCACACTATCAGACTGTACTGCCGACTTTCCTCCCGCCGGAGTTCGACGTGTCAAGATTGACCACTTTGGTGAATCCTGATTTGCAAAGCAACGACGTATTCGTGAACTCTCATCCCGGGACGAATATCGGCCTCGCAGGGCCAAACATTCAATTCGGCCAATCGAACCCAGCAATGCAAAAGAATTTATATAGTTCTCTACACGTGGCCTTCCCTGGCACGGCTAGTCAAGCACCATACATGCTAAATCAGCAGATTCCCGAATTACATGTCGGTCATCCGGCGCCCGCTGGACCACCGCTCTCAGCCACCCAACTTTATGATCTCCTCAATAGCTTCCCGCAACAGTTCACCGATCAGTATCAAGCAGGTACTAACTATATCTAGGAGTACTCATAAATTAAAAAACATTTTCAATAGATAATTGATTGATTATTATGCAAGTCACCGAACGTGACACTTTGCCTAAAGTTACAGGGCTTCGAACTAATTGATTGTTGAAACCCTGTGAAACTAAATTGATTCGTTTACAGGCCAACATCCTCAATTCCAACAGCAGCTCTTACAACAGCAATTAGGACAGATCTTCCAACCGGGTGCAATGGCAGGTTTCTCTCAGCCACAAATGCATACCTTTAATTACGAAGAGCAGGACAGCCAGGGACAGCAACAACATCAGCAGCAGCAACATCATCAGCAACAGCAGCAGCAGCAACAACAGCAACAACAGCAACAACAGCAACAACAGCAGCAGCAACAGCAAGTCTACTTCGGTCCAGAGTACATACAAGGCAAAGTAAACACAGACTACAAGGTGGCCATTGACAGTATCCAGGAAGGCCAGGATAACGCAGTCGATCAAACCCAAGAGGTTCCATATATCCCTGAGGTGACGGAACAGGCAGAAAACAATATTGAATACGAAGAAAACAATCATCGAGGCCAAACAACATACTTCAATAAAGTCACAGATCACGGTGGCATATCAACTCAATTCTATACGACTCTACCTAATCGCGAAGCAGCTGAAAAGCTGGCTGCTCTCGCCGCTGCTGGCAACGTAAACAGCCAGTTGATAGGGAAGCTGCGTCAACAACAACAGCAGGAGAACGCGCAGAATGATCAGGCGATGCCAGCGAATCACAAGGACGACGTCTACGAAGTACAAGATAATCAGAAGACGGATAAGCGTAAATATCATGAGGACAAGTACAGAGAACAGCAGGCTTACGATCAGGAACAGACGCGACAAAGTAATCGACCTCAAACTGCACAGAGTCAGGAGGCCGACAAACCTTTGAGGATTATGGTGCCGGACGAGGGCGAGTACCAGAGTGACGTTGACCATCGCAACAACAGCGAGATGGAAAGTGGCGAGTTTGAGTATGAGTACGAGAACGACGAAGGTGACAGGAATTCGGAATCAGAGGCGGCGTACGAACCGTACGCCGACTTCGGCACGCGCATTCGATCGAAGACTGCGAACTAACAAGCTTACTGAACAATGCACTTTACATGTACATACTTTGGATCATTAATTCTTATCACTGTCATCATTAATCAATATCACACTCTTCTCCGGGGGGACTTATTTAACTTTCGATGACGATGACTGCGACTTTGCCGGCACGAAGGGAAGTATACGGGAGTCATCGTGTACCGTGTCGGCAGATGTTTCGAAGAGGGATATAGTATTGCAAGTTAACTTATGATTGTTTCGATCGACATTTGCAGCAAAGCCCAGTCGATCGCAGACAAATAAGCCTAGTAACTTGTTTATTGTTAGCGGCGTAAGTTCTATTTATTCTTGGATGAATGTATTTATTTGTTCGGATATAAAGAAGTGGACGGATAACTCCGTTGATTTACAGAATTCGAGTCGTTTTTATTTCAATAACTGCGCAATCCACCAGTTGTAAAGTGTTACATTTGTATGTACACATCCGATTGAGGTACTTGATCGAGTATGGTACAGGTTCGCTTTCGGTGAGAAAATAAGAGTACAACGCGATAAATACTTCCGGCGTGTTTCGGCTTTACCCTTGTCCCTACACTTGTCTTTCCTTACTCGAGTAGAAAACCAGATCTCTAGCACGTAGCCTCGAAACAATCAGTACGAAGTGTAAATATTTTACAAATGAACTTCAAATCATAGGGTTTCGTTGTGACGCACGTGGGCGAGGATAAATGTTAGATCTCGAAAAAGGGATCCCGTTCAAACGAGCAGAGGGTTATGCAAAGCAGGACGGTGCCTACAAAAATCCAAGAAATTCGACAAGACAGATTATACCCGCGACCAACGAAAAAGGCAACCATTGTTGGAAGCGCTACTATGACCGGTCCATAAACCACGGTCTCCCATTGTTCGTCTGTCGTTTCGTCAAGATATCACAGCCCGTCTCTGTGATTAAGAGCGTTTGCTCGAATTGCGCGGACCACAGACCATCCGCAGTTACCGCCGTCCAGCTGTCCGGCCAGATTTCATCTCGCCATGTACCCTGAGAAATCATTGGCTCTATCGTGAAGCAGTGACCCGGCTTCATCACGCCAATCGCCTTGTTTTCTGGAAGAAAATCAGTCGTTTATAGCAATGTCCCTTTCGCTGCGATAGTTTAATGTAATTCAACTTCGATTAATTCTATTAAAAAGCACTTTCAGAGCGCTTATAAGTGCTAATAACAGCGGAAGGGTTAACATTAAAAGAACAGTAAAGGGAAAACGTACTAGCATAATGAGGCACACTCGGAGCAGTGTGGAACAGGCGGTGAATACCGTGTCCGCAGTAACTGCGCACCACTTTGAATCCGTGTGCCTGTGCGTGCTTCTGGATCACATTGCCGATTTCCCGATACTTCTCACCGGGGCGTACAATGTCGATTGCCTTCGAAAGACACTCGTAAGTAACTTCAACTAATTTCCTCACCTCGGGCTTCACATTGCCGACTAGGAACGTTTCGTTCAAGTCGCCGTGAAAGCCGTTATGATACACAGTAACATCCACTGTAAAAAGAAACCATTGTATTATCAATGAATCGATATAACATACAAAAGAATGGATGTGCACCTATTTACCATTGCAAATGTCTCCATCCACAAGTGGCCTAGTGTCAGGAATACCATGACAAATTACTTCATTAACAGAAGTACAACAGCTAGCTGGGAACTGATGATAGTTCAATGGAGAAGGATAACAGTCCCTCTCGATACAAGCCTCATGAACAATTCTATCAAGTTCGGCAGTTGTCACCCCAACATCACACGCACGTGCTGCTTCATCCAAAACTTCCCTCCCAAGCTGAAAATCAAATTCCCTTTATGTTATATCAGATGCAAATATTAACCAAAGGAAGTAAGATAAATTGATGTAGCATGGTACCTTGCATGCAACTCTCATCCCTTCTATCTCCTCATCATCCAGAACTTTGATTTTTGATGAATCCCTCACAGCCTGCTCACTGACAGGTATTCCAGTAGGATGAGTCGCATAATCCGGCCTACCAATATGTTCAGGAACTTCCCTTCTGGGATCTCTCTTGAACGGTCTTAGCTTACCAGTGTAATTGTACGAAGGCCACGGGTTATACTCGTCGGAGTCTTTGTTTCCATTAGTCCCCTCTGATCGCAAACAACAACACATACATCTTACTCCGCCCAAAGTGATACACAATCTCCAACACATAGTTTACGAGTAACTCACTTGCCAAGTCATGAATAACTTTATGAGTTTTCCAACTACGCTTGAAACAATCCTGAAACACAGCGGTGAAAACCATAATGATCCTCAAGAGTCTCAGCAAGTTCAATCGAGCGTTACACGGGGGTGTGGGTGTGGGTGTGCGGGTGAGGGGGACTGGGTAAATCATAGAAAAAAATCGTATATAAATTTGAAAAGCGTTTATTTCATCATCGAGGGAAAGACGGGATCATCAAGTCGGCCTTCCATCCAGTGGCTGGAGGGTGATGGGCACGTGCGAGGACTCGACGGAATTCCATCCAAAGTCGCATCGGCAAAGGCTAAGCCTCGCTGAAGTGGCGCACACGTATTCCGCAGGGAATGTCATGCGGCTCGAAGAGATATCGCAGGCAAAGAATAAGCTGCACGGGTGGTGCGGGGGATATAACCTAGCGGCTCGGTACGTGTGAACTGACCTGGGTGCAGAAGTACGATCCCGTTATTCCGATTTTCAGGCAAGTCGAGCATTGCAGACTCGCGGTGGTCTTGCAACCAGGCGTTTCGCAAGTGTGAAAAGCCAGTGACATTTTCTGTGCGGGGTGGTTCTCGCGTTTTACGGTGAACGTGCGGTGAACTGCTGGCGGTGTAGTATATACGCAGTATACGGGGGCACGAACGGCAAGGAGGTAATTTGAGACGACCCTGGACTGGTTTACCGATTGCGAACCTGCCCCGATCTGCATTACCGACTGATCAGTCTTGCTTCGAGAGTGAGTCATGGCGTCACCGGCGTCGCGCCATTGTCGCTTTTTCAAGCAAGAACCTGTGCAATTACGGTTGATTACGGTGTTTCAAGTTCAAAGGTTCGCAAGATGAAGAAGCATTGCAGTTAACCGCGTCTCATGTTAATGGGAACTAACAGAAAGTAAACGTACGTATAAGTCAAGCTTTACTTTTCGACTTCTCGCCGTGTTTGTTAGTACTACATCTTCCTTTCCGTACTTCTTGTGTTTGCAAGCAGGTTTACCATTTGCAACAAGTTCGTTTCGAATTTCTAGAACTTGGTCCGCAATAGAATATACGTAGGATACCTGCATTTCTAGTTGTTTATTGACTTTGATCTTTCTTTTTGCTACTCGCTATGAAGTTCTACAAAGACTTGAGGTGGAACTGCATCTCTTGTAAAGTGTATAATGAAAGTGGCATTTGAAACTGCAAGCGTTCGTATATTTTTCGAGTGATTGACGGGTTGTAGTACTTTCAGACGATTCATGGATTACTGTACCAATATTTTATGGTTCGGCTTGGTTTAAATCTCTTTCTTTTCGAATCGACTCAGACATTCGTAAAAGGATTTATATGACGCGTCCTTGGAAACATTGGAAAGTGATAATGTTGAATCTTATAAACGACGACAATCGGTTTGTCCATGACACATATCAATTTCCCGTATTACGAGCTGCACATATTAAACGAACTCAAATATTCTATCAAGATTTCGATTAATCATAACCTATTACACGTGTATTTCCTCGTACTTGCACCCGGTTTTTTTGTTCTTTTTGGTTGAGACCACTTTGTTCTCATTTATTTTTCGTCCCGCGTTTTTTTGTCTGCAAGCTATACAGGATTTCAGTCTCACGAGCAAATCTCTTGGGACACATCTGGGATTACAGCTTTTTGTAAGCGTTGTCTCGCCATTTCTTGATACTCGAACGCGTCTTTTACAAGGACATTTGGCATTCGTGTCTCATTTCCACTGTGAACCAGCCTCGGAGAATCCAACCAAGCTTTTAATTGAACATCAAGCACATCGAATAATTCTTTATTATTGCATAGTGCTCGTGTTGAAACCGGAATGTCATATTTTACAAACTTGTAGTCATTGTTTCTGAATTCCTGAACGATTTACTGATTCGCTTTGATTTGATTAAAGGATCGAAGTGAAAGTTGAAGGAGTCATTGGCGCACGACACATAAAGGGACAAGGACGAGGACGAAAGAGAGGCGAAGCTGTTATGCAGAATGGCGAGGCGTATATCACGAGAGGGGCAAGAAGTAGCGAAGCTTAAGCCCGACGATTTTAATTAATGTCGCTGACTCGTTGACGACGATCCACTTTACATCGCGAAGCACCCTTCCAGGTATGTGAATACACATACAGGCACATACGGAGACACCGATATTGCACGCAGAATCCTTCAATCGCGTGGAAACTTTCCACGTTAATTATTTTAGTCGAGACCACCACCTGCGAGGGTGAGTTGCTCTCGCAGCTTGGCTTCCGTCGACTTTCGAGTTTTCTGCACTGCTTGTTGTATGATAAAGTTGAAAACTTAACTAATGACATATCGTGTAGAGAGCTGAGTTAAAAATCATAGTTGTAATGCTTGTCCAATCAATATTGTTCATTAGATTCTTTATCTCTACGAATTTATATCTTTATCTATAATTATAAATAACAAGCAGTAGGAGAACATTTATTATTTCGTAATGCGAAGCCTGCACATGATTTAAAAAGAAGCAAAAGAATGTTTATTTGCCTCTTACTAGCTACAGCAATGTAACAAGAAAGTGGTACTTGGCTATGTGTGGAATGACAAGATTGCTATTTACAGTTCGGTGCTCCTTTTCCAAATCAACGAATTTGAAAGGATGCTATATACACGGCTCTTGTTAGTGCTTCTGCACACGATTTTTATGTATTCAATCGCATCTAGGGGGGAACGAGGAGGGCGGTAGTAGCGAAAGAGCGAGTCCCCATGCTCCGCTTAGCCCGTCAAGTGTCTGTTAGCGCATAAACAATTGGGCCGGTACTCGCACAAAAGAAGCCGATAATGAACAATTACGTAAGGCCATTAAGGTGGCACAATCCCCGAGAGCGAGGTCGGCGCACAATGTACGTGTGCACGCGGGCGCGCTACTCGTTCGTGCGTAACTTTAACAGAGAATTCGGTTTTTCCCTTCTTGCGCCCCGTGTGTACCGCCAGAGATTATTCTCTCCCCGGGAGGGTTTCCGGACGGTGGTGGTGAGCGTCGACATGCACTTACCCTCGGACAGACAGGCAGGGTTCCTAAAGGGTGATCCCATGACAGTAATCCGATACTTGACCGATACAGGTCGTTGCGTGGGATATGAAACACGTGTTTCACCGGCTCGACCGCCCCCCGCAACTAGCACCCCCGCTCCTTTTCGAATATTTAACAGGCCGCGAAACTCACCGCCGCTTGAACAGCTGGCATCCCCAAAAATACCAGCTTTTTAAGCCTTTCCTGTTCTATGTTGTTCCATTTGAGAATAAATTTGCTGGTACATACTTGTATAAAGGCTCGACTATTGTCAAAGTCGATGTAACAAATTGCAAAGCATCGGTAGTGCAAGAAAAGCACACATAGGCTGTTAATATACTGTAAGTTTTGCTTATGTTATGCATTTTCTCTTTGTTATTTTAAGTTTTGAAATCGTTCTTTAATTGTCCAGAGATAAAAAAGGACTGGTTTCTGTTTATTTGTGAGCACAATACAATGTGTAACATTTGCGATTCATGATTTTGCTAACGCGAGATTACACCAACACTGACTATATGTATGTTTAACTAATTTATTTAATAAGCCGTCGAAATTTATTGGATATCATTCTGAACAGATCGTATGCAGAAAACACATTTCACAAATAATGGAGCTTTTGCCCTACAATGGAGAGTGACACGTTTCCCGCATTTGAAGTGTAATCTGCATGACGAGTGTGACTCCTTATTGTGGTGCAAGGGTTTAGTGGACGTTTCGCGCCGATCAAAAGGTGGATGCCTGAATTGGGCATGATATTGATTGACGTTGAAATCTGATAAGCCAGGTGGGGTAACGCGCGTTAACCGAGGAGCGCTCGCCTGTTTAGAGCTGCCAGAGAGATGTACACGCGCGGCAGTTACGACGAATAAATATGAAATGTATTTGGATAGGGATGCACAGCACGCTCCAAATTTCGTCCTGGTGCAATATTTCTAATGAGGTTCATTTGTTAAAGAGCAACCGCGTATCCCACGAAATTTCATTGGGATAATCGTAACTTATACTAAACGCGCTCTAACGAGAACTGTTAGCACTCGCAGGCACAGCACAGCTCGTCGAGTCTAGCAAAATGCGAGTGCCGAGTGGAATTTTATTCCAAGCGGTTGCCCGCCATTCTTGGCCAAAGAGTTCAGCTATTTTTCAAGCAGTTTAACGCACTGCTCTTGCCAGCCTTTCCCGGCTTAATTGAAAAAAGTTCCATTATTCCAGACTTTATCAGCGACGCGCAAGCCGCATACTTTCCCACTCCAAACTATTTCCCGCGCACCGAACGAAATGAATCGTTCGTTCGTCCAAGTTTTCAACCCAAGTTCTCTCCGTTCGATTTTCTCCAAATGCATCACCAAGTATCTTCGTTCTTCCAACAGCAGGATGGACATTCTTCTTGAAGAATGATTATTCGCCGGTGCTGTTAGCGGCTGTCAGGGCGAGCATTCGAGAGATAACAAGCAACCAGCAAGCCCTTAACGATGCCTTGGCGTCGGTTCGAGCATGGGGTGTAACGAGACACGCATCGCAGGCAGATGCTTCGTAAAAACAAGCCGTGCACAGACAAGTATAATGTGATAAGTGTCAGTGAAGAAAAAGTACAAGAGATAAATTGTGGTGAGGTTGCATAGGTAGCTCTGTCTCTGGAGAGTGGAGGCGCTTTTCTCCCGAAGCTCCGGTGTGCTGTGGGGGCTCGGCGATGTTGGATCAGCGGAAGCTCGGTCAGTGTCTCGGCCACCCTCGTGCCGTGCAGGTTTGAGAGGGGGTGGCTGCTCGTTGCCGGTTCTCCCCTCTAGATACACGCGCATATCGAGTCTTCCTTCTCTGGCAGACGGCCGCTCCAGTCCGAGAGAGCTTCTCTCTCCTCCTCCACTGTCTCGCTCTCGCTCTAGCCTTCGCTCTCCCGCCGCCCTCAGCCTTAATGCCAGCGCGAGCGCGCGCTTTCGAACGACGCGCGACGCGCGTTCTGTCGTTCTGTCGGCGGCGAGCCGCGATCAGTCTGTTCTCCACGTTCTCCAGGCAAGGACGAGCGGCCGAGAGAGCGAGCGAGCCAGTTGCCACCGGTGCCATCCATCCACCGAAGCGTGACACGAACTTTGACCGGGCTATCGTCGCCTCTTATTTACACGTACCCCCGGGCTCACCGGCCTTCCTCTATCTCCTCCTCCCCCGACGCCCCTCGCTTCGCATCACTCACCCTTGCCCCCTCACACCCGCTCTCGGCTTCCCCGCGATCTCGACGCGTTATCACCGTGACTGACGTTGCGCGCGCGTTCCCAACAACGCGGGTTCCTCGAACGTCCAGTCGCTCCCGATTAATCGCTCCCGAAGCTCGAGAGATTTCGTCGCCGGCTCCTCTCTGGCCGCCCGTTCCGCGCCTTCCCTCGCCGCTTGCTAACTCGAGAGTGCGACACGCGCGATCTTCTGTGGCAAAGGGAAACGTGTGCCACTTTGTTGTCCGCCGTCTCAACTGTGAGAGATTCTTGTAAGACGTGGGAGGGGTAGTTTTGCGAGATTTGTGCGGAAGGGTTGGTTGCGAGAGAGAGGCGCTGATATGTGATCCGCTCGATCAACGTCTATCCGTTACGAGTGGTGGCCTTGGCTCGGCGGGGATCCTTGAGAGAAGAGGAGGACGAAGAGGAGGACGAAGAGGAGGCGCACAGGAAGAGGGCGAAGGACAAGCAGTGTGGCGGCAAATGCATCGGTGGAGGCGGTAGTACGCTTCGGTCTTTTATGACCTTGCCCGCTAGCCTGGCATCCAGCTCCTTGTTCCGGTACCGATACCACCGAGATGAGGCTACTTCCGATGCTCGCCCTTCTCTGCCTGGGTCTCCACCTTTCCCAATGCCGCGTGGCCCAGGATGACTCGCGCATTGACGAACACACCAGGAGGCATAAGCGCAAGTTCACCTACGAGGAACTTGTCAACACTCAGTTCCCACATGCGATCACTGGCGATCTGGACGCCGATATCTGCAAGGCGGGTGAGTGTCTGTACTAAGACAGTTTCTCTTCGCGAATTGGATGTTATATTCACCTGAGAAACCCTCGAGAATACTCACTGTTAGGTAGTATACACTATCTCATAGTAATCTAGTAGTTCGCATCCCCTGTTAGTGCAGGTCAAGCTTTGATTTACTGAATCGCCGACCACTACTGAATATTTAGGTGGTTAGCATTTCTCCCCCTTTGTCGATTGTGTATACTAAATAGTACACTCAGCAATCCCAGCGCGGCCGAGCAAATCGGAGCAGGGCTGATTCGATTTCCACGCTTGAAAGTTTAGCCGGCAGAGAGATCCTGAGGGTCAAAGAGCGGTCCGGTCGAAGGATCGCAGGGTGAGAGGAAGAGATCCCCGATCGCCAGGGGGTCTCTTTGTGTGTTTCTCTTCGTAACAAAGCCACAGAAACAACAGAATGGAGAGTGGGATGGGTGGACAGGTAGATTGGTCAATCAAGAAGGTGCGCTTCGGAGAGAAAAGCACTGACCATTATTAAAGGGGGTCTCTCTGGCTCCCGGGCCCTGTCCGATAATCTTTCCTTCGTCCGACGAGCTCATTGTGACTCCTGCAAGACGAATTCGACACTAAGGGTCCAGGATTACCGGCGGCTCTAAGCGCGCAAAAGATCCTTTCATCCTCTCTTAGAGTGATTATTCTGGGCGTGCCGGGAGAATTGTAGGAGAGCTGAAACTAGAGCGATTGGCCCTGCGGAGTGAAAAACGACGTGGTTAGTTTACAGGAGACGAGCGGTGTCCGTGCACCTACGTATTTACCGGAGAAAAGAGAGCTCTTCTGCGTACTTGTGCGCTGAAAGAAACTCGCACGAGAGCCTTTCGTTACGCTTGAAATCTAATCTCTATTTACCGGAGAGACGAAGCAACCAAGTTCAACTATAGCTTTTGGAAATTATCTGCCGGATTAGTAGTCTGATGGCCGCGGTTATCTCTCGTTGGACTTCACGTTGTTTTCCTAGACGGTTTGATGGGCATCGCCCGGAAAACATCCCGCTCGCAAGCACTATGAGTTTCCTTTATGCAGAGTTGTGTGCTTGTTTTGGAAGTTGGTGCTTCTTCTGTGTTTCGTGACCCTATACTCGAATGACCGAGGCAGGATTGAAAAAGTATCTTGCGAAAGCTTCTCGCCGCTGTTTGTCGTTGGACGTTCCCAGTAAGGACAGTTCCCTCGATAAATATTGATCGGAAAGCACGTCCTCTCTTTGCATACAGGACCGCCTCTCCTCTCAGAATATTCGCAAAGAAACTGGCGCGCATGAAAAAAGTGGGTCAAACTCGGCCCAAGTCGTTGTTTTCTTTTCGAGAAGAACAGAGTAATTTACTGGTGCTTCGAGATTGCATTCCTGCTTCGCGCCTCTTCAGTTCATCCCTTAAAAAGTTTGATCGGGATTATAGGATGGCTTCCACGGGGGAGATCGACTAGGATGGGAAAATCGGTGGACGTAAATCCGTAGGGATTGGAGCATAAAACAGAAGCAGTGGCTCACTCGACGTCGATCACTGTCCTTGACTATTGCTAATTGCAGCTCATCGAGGAACAAACGAGAGCGCTCTCGCCCTATCATCTGCAAATTCACCCGTCCCATTGCCAATCCGACTACGGTAGGATGCGCTTCTCCGCATCCCTTCGCAGAGGAATGCTTTGAATTATCCCCTTTTGCGCGATCGCGCGCTTCGCCGGGGGTTTTTAGTAATTTAGATTGGCATCAAAAGCCATCGAGCAATCGGACTACTGTAAATAGTTTGTGCCTCTGTATGCGACTCCCTCACTCGCTCGCTCGCTCTCTCCCTTTCCCTGCTTCTCTGTGTCGCTCCGCCCTGCCAGTCTGCTGTGACAAATTGTGGAAAGCGGCTGTTCGAACGGCTTTTATTAATTTCGACCGCGCTGACATTCACTTTTCAAATCTAGCCATTTAATCGAATTGCTGGGGAAATCACAGATATTAAGTACACCAATGCTACGACAATTGGAGGCAATGGTTACTTTAATAATGCGTGAAACTTCTGATTTCGATCGTAACGAACATCAATTCTCATCCAGTGTCCGTGAAATTAGGTATTAAAGTTTCGAAGTCGCTCATTAATAAGTTTAACTTGATAGGATAGAACGTGCATAATGTATTTTTCCAATTGAATCGGTGTTTCAGCTGTTATTCATGATGTTTCACATTTTGTCGATTTATGGAATTGTATTTAATCGAATTCAGTCTTTAACAAAATTAACTACCGCTTTTAAAGTGGCTGCTCATTTAATAATACATTTCGATCAAGCTCTCATGTTTTTATTCTTGGAATTGTGTACTTGCCTTTAGACTAAACGAATCGTAAAATCTAAAGCAGGTCTACGCGGCTGCCTGTAATTTCATAGACTTTTAACTCTGCGAGTGTAAATTCAATTAACTCCGACATTTTTACGCGATGCGCGAAACTATTACGCACCAGCGCCGGCGACCACCCCGCACTCTCTGCATTTCTTCTCTATGTGGCCGCGCAACGCTGCAGTTCCCATAGAACAGGGGTTGCACTTAATTAAGAATAATGACAGTGCACGCTGTAAAGTTGCAGCTTTCTTGTAGTTAAGAATGATCACCCCGTTCCGCCAGCCTGATGTGCTCGTGCACATTCTTTTTACTCCGCGTTATGACAATAATAAATTTCCCGATTATACTTTTCTGCTAGGAAATTCCAATTTTCTTTCCTGAAAGCTGAAAATTCAAGTTGACTGTTGGGTATTCGATTCTTGGTGCAATTTAAGATGCGAAAGCTAAGTGCAAAATTAAACTTAAATTGTTATAAATGCTGGTTGAGCTCTTCTTTAGATAAACTTGAAAGCTTAAACTTGAAGGACTAATTTATGTATATCCGGACTGGGTTAAACTAGGAGTAATACTATCGTTTTATATGTCTGGACGAGTTGAGCGGCATGTACATATATGTGTACATATAGATTCAGACTCGGAAGGAAATAGTTCGGGTCGTCTACCGAAATGTAGCGGCTGAGAGTATAACTGATTACCGGAGTAAGAGCGGAAATTAATTTATTGAGCCGATAGCACGATTCGTCTGATAAATGTTCCATTATCGAGGCAATTTGTTTTGCTTTAATTGGATCCGGGCGTGTTCGTTCGCAATGGATTTTGCAAGTTGCCCTAGGAAATGTTGACTCTAGTGGTGCGAGTGCACCTTTCTGACACTCGAACGGAGGGATCTTTTTTTTTTTTGCGAGTCGAATAAATTGGGAGAGCGCTTGCAGCCTTAATTTTTTAATTGGCCTTCAAATTGAATGGGCGCCGGCGTGTGAACGAGTATAGGGGGTTTCAGTGGCGCTCGAGGAGAAGCGGGTAACTTTGTAAAATTGAAAGTGACGCATTACCCTTTTAATGCCCCATCACTGTGAAAAGCTAATTTTGTTTTTTGTCTCGTCGCCATCCAGCTAGACCAGCATCCGGCGAACATTACAGTTGCCTTCTACCTTCGTTGTAATTGGACGGTTCTGATGGAACTATCGATTTACCCAGAACTCGAGATCCAGTTAGATAAAGACCCGCACGCGTCCCGAGAATTTTCCGCTGATCTCGTAGATTTGTTCCTCTCATTTACCACCGGTCATTATGGGCCTAATTACCGGCACGACTGACTTTTCCATCTCGGCATCGGGGGGGAAAAAACTGGCACGGTAATTGGCGTCCTAGAATTCGGAATCCTCACGCTCGAATCAATCTTATACGAAGACGTTTGGACTTTCTGAAAAGCCATTTGTCAGCCTTTCTTACAGTTTAATCTCTACGCTCAAGTTGGTACTAACTGAAGCATTTTTATCAGTGAGATATCTATTTGAGAGTTGAATTAGAAATTACACAAGCTTAAGCACATAAAAGTCCGCTATACTTGTTAACGAATGTCTTTAATACTTAAAACATTTCTGGTACATTTCCCGTACATTTAAAATTCCCGCATTATTTATGCCAACCGTATCGAACCAATAGATTAAAAATAATAAACTACCAACCATGAAATAATTCCAACATATTCGAACAAAATATCCACCGAGAAGTATGGTATCGTTTGTCAATGGACTATCAGTGGAAGGTTTCGGACATTAACAGGAGTCAAGGAAATCCCTCTTGTCCTCTCGTAAGATGGAGCGCGCGGCTGCGGTGGTCGAAGCTTTCGCGTCCTGCTAACGAGCAAAAAGCACGCGGATACCGTTTCTACGTGCTTAGCCGATGAAAAGACCGTCTGTGTACGAGTGGCCTGCTCGCGTGCGACGTAATGCATACACCGGTTCGCACGCAATTGATGCACGCTCGAGAAGCTCGCTTTTCTCGTCCCAATTGCAGAGCCGGACCTGCAAGCGCGCGTCTACTCACTGCCGAGATTTTGCACTCGACCATGATACTCTCCAACCTGGCTTCTATTCTTTTCTCTGACAGTTCACGCTCCTCTTCTTTCACTATGAGCTCGCTTATTCCTCCGATAATGCTAGCTTTAGTAACGATTGGTGACACACGCGAATAACCATTGCTATTTTTCGAGCGGAATGTATTCGGTCCTCTATTAACCACAGATTCCACTCAGACTGAAAATTGCCTGTCGGCCACTTGCAATCGGAGGATTTCATTTGTGCTCGTCTCTTTTAATACGCAGATACCCACCATAATATTCAGCCACTGGTCCTTTAGTATGGTTTCTGTGGAAAATAGATCTCCAATAGAATGTTACATTCACCAGAACAATGTACCAGTTTCTGATGATGTAGAAAGGCAAAAGTAAAAAGTATATTTGAACTCTCGTGGCACCGAATGAGGGCAATTTGTTCTTGTGGAACGGAAGGAAGGAAAGCGATGTTTGGTCTTTAACTTTTTCTTTTGTTTAATTCATAGTGTAGAATAAATGAACAGTTATTTATCTTATTCATTATTTAAAAACACTTCTATAACTGGGTCTAAACAAATGTGTGTGTGTATCAACTATTGCTTAAAGCATTCTATTTCCTACATATAAATAGTTCATTAAGGGCTGAAAATTTCTCGCAGTACATAGCGAATAAATCCTGACATGTTTTCGTAGTCGATCGCTTAAACCCTTAGAGACTCCAGAGTAATTACGGTAATTCTCGGAAGATTAGAGAGCCATTCGCAATCAGTTATCCGTGCTCCGACGATCATTAAGCATTATCCTACCGTAATCGCTGAAGCTGTCCTCGACAAGAAGCGGACGTCCTCGTAGATGTCATCGCTTCTTCTTGCTCGAGCGGGCTTTCGTTCCTTCACGTCCGGAAGGATTCTTTCTCCTTGACGAGGTAGTTTTTTGACTCGACGAACAGGCAGGCTGGTTATAACGGCCATTACCCGATGAATTTTAATGCTCTTCAGGGTATTCCCCGCGTTCTCTCCCTCATCCTTTTCTCGCAGTGCAGCTTCGCCGGATAGCAATTCGCAAAATGCCACGTGTCGTTTGCTGCCACTCTCAACGCCGGCCGATTTTTGCTGCTCCGCTTACGCGGCCGAGAAGTTTTATCTCCGCGATACAGACACCTGGCAAGAATGCATTTTTTTGCTGCTCGACCTCTTCCCGAGCAGCTCGCTCGCACAGCAGCCAGCGTCCGAGTCCGATTGTTTTCGCGCGCCTCGGCTGACGCGTACAGAACGCAGAGTGTGCAAGCCGCCGCCAGCGGTTTTTCGCGTTAACGTTGATATATCTGCGAACCGTCGACGCTCGACCCCCTTTTTCTATCAAATTGTTCGTGGTACACCTTGTTTAAAGTTCGTATTGCGGTTTTTGTGTTGTCGCTTGGCGTTCCTGTTTTTGTAATGGATTGGAAACGGAAGTTGGGAGAGCGTTTGGTTGCATGAGTTGATTAAGCTCTGTATTTCAAGTCTTGTGTGTTTATTCATGTGATTCGCATGTGATAAACCTTCTCACGATTTGCATTTATCGAGAAAGTAGAATTTGTTTTGCGAGAGCCAGACATGAATATATTAAGCAATTACTGTCAAAACAACATTATCCTCGGCACGAATTTGAAATGTACCAATCGGTTATAGCATATAAATCAATCAATTTTCTCGCTTTGGGATTCTCTATCTCGCTATATCCAACTATTCACTTTCGTATGGTCTCGGGAGGCCAACTAAAATCCCTGCGGCGTGATTCGCATGTATACAAATTCTCATTACTTACATTCATCGAAAAAGAGGATTTATCACTATAACCCCATACAAATCCAATAATGAAAAAACTCAATAATCATTTCAAACACAATCACTATCAAAACAGCATTATCCTTAATACAAACTCAAAATATACCAATCAATTATTACATCTACAACAATCGATTCTCCAGTTCCGGGACTCTCTGAGAACGTTATATGAAAGTATTAACTTTGGGATGATAGTCTTTGGAGGCCAAGTGAAATCCGTGCGGGCGAGTTCGTGGTGCTAATGAAATTAGATTCGGACTGGTCGTGTGTCAGGTGCGTTGACTGTTGGGTGACACATCCGTGACGACCTCTGGCTGGCTGCTTAGGTGCACGCGCGCGCGCGCGAGCCCGCTCGACCTTAATCCCCTTTGGTGCAACGGCACGAGGACTCACTCTCTCGGAACTGGATGGCGCACCGGCCGGTGTAATGCAGATGTAATATCACACCTCGCAACAGTTACGTGTCGCCGGGAGTATCCCGATACCTATGTACGTGCGCGCAATCACGCGATTACGAGCTGGGAACCGCCTCGGCCACGCCAGCCACCGGATAGATTCCGCAGCCAGCCACCCTCGCACCCGGAGCCTCCATCGTGTTTCGCTTCCTATTCTTATTGTCTCTCATCTTTGAAGCTTCTCTTTGTAACCAGTCTTTCGTATCTTTATTAAATAGCCATGAAAAACTATGTATGATTTAGATGATTTTTAATTATTAAAGTTTATTATTATGTAAATGTAATTGATCAGAAAAGTGGTTGGCTCGAGAAATTGCGATGTAAGTAAATGGATATTTTTATTACTTTCATTTGGAATTGATGTTTATTTATAAAGTTATATCGCGATGGGAAAGAGGGTTAAGAAATGCTACTGTAAGTGTGTAGGAAAGTTCGTTTAATGGGAGTAATAGGAAATTGTAATAGAAAAGTAAAGAGACAGTTTGTGTTTCTAGAATAAATTACAGTAACAGTAACCAGAATAAATGACAAGAATAATATTAGTTTGTTCAGCTCATTTGCAGTCAAGCCAGCCTGCAAACCGTCATTTCAAACCTAATCCCGTCGGATAGAAGGGCTTGCAATCAGAAAGCAAGCGCTGAATCAACCTGAAAGGAGACTTCGTTGTCAGAGAAGCTTTCGCGTCGCATGCATGAAGAATATTTAGGAGGCAGGCGTCGGCTGGATTAATCGAATTACTTGATTACATCGTGCGGCGGTTTCGTTTATGCCAATTAGCACGCTCGTTAGCGGTAAACGGCGTGCTCGCTCCACTGTCAGCTCGACACCCGTTCGTCCTGTCGTTGTTATTTGTCTCCATGCCTCGTTATCCTCCGAAACCGTTTGATCCTCTCTCTGCACTTCCTGTTTTTCGTACGCGCCCACTTTTCACTGACTATCGAATGCATCCTGTTAATTAATCGCGCGATATCAATTCGTCTTTCTTAATCTAATTAATTGAAGATTCATTATTTCTCTCGGTGATTCCGACAAAATTCACAATAAACTCAAATTCCAGTAGCATAAAAAAAATCGTAGTTAAGCCATTGAAAATTGTAATGTCTAATTCAGTGTATAACATTCCCAACAAGAGTGGTAGCCAATAACGAAGGCTTTCGCAGTTGGCGAGCCAATTTCCCGACGCGTCTCCTTTCCAGCTGGTTTCCCATTCGTGTTTTCACTTAATTGGCCATCGCAATTTACCGTCAGTCCTGATTACGCGCGGAGCATCACATTTAAGAGACTGGCGTGTACGTGTGCTGGCGGCGCTGCGGTCGGCGACTTTTAAGTACACGCGCGCGCGCGTACTTTCCTGGCTAAATGGAACATGTGTTGCCGCAGATAAAACACCTCGAGGGTTAACGACTTCTCCATTTCGTCTTTAGTGCCAGCACCTCTGGCAGTCACTGCGCTACAGTGCATTTGCGCTTAATTAGCGAAATGGAAAAGTGGCCGCGATAATGTGGCGATCTCGTACGTTTCCAACACGCCACTTCCACCCTTCCTCAACCCTTCCTCGTCACCCCTCATTCACCCACTCAAATGGCACGGAAATTCTTAGTGGTTTCTGCACTGGAAAGCGTTGTACGCCGTTGGAGTAATGTGTATGTGCAACGCAGCCAGTTATTAAATCATTAAGTACACGAGTGCGGGTCATTGCGGTGGAAGCTGTCACTGCTAGGAAGGTAGAACGCATCTACAAAAATTGGGGACGATGTATTAATAGTTTAAAATCTCGATCTTAATAATGTTTTAAATAATATTTATTGACGTTCATTGTTCGAGTATAGAATATTAAATATTTTAATAAATGTGAAGGAAGAATCAAAGTCGAATTGCAAATATAACTCTCGACAAGCATAGTTGAGAATGATTGTACCATCAATCGACACCTGCTGGATCATTTAGACTCAATAAAAAAGGTCGGTCGAATGATTGAATTGATCGGTGGGGTTCCAAGCGATCCCCAATGCTTCGTTCCCCGTCGCGCAGTCATTAGCGAAGTTTGGCCTCAAAGATTAACTACTTCCCCGTAACTAGTTAAGCACACGCCGCTGGAGAGATCCCGGCCTAATTAGCTCGCAATCCTAATGAAGCAAAACTTAGCGACACGCTAATAAAAGTGAATTTCGAGGGCGACGGGCGGTCGAGTGGAAGGGGCGTTGGTGGCGCGAGCGCGAGTCATTGGAATATTGGCTAATTGGCGAATGATTTTCACAGTGCATACTCTGTGCGAGCGCGATCACGCAACGGGTCATAATGCGGCCGAACAGTTATGCAATATGTATATCGGCGCGGCAACGTGTGCGCGCGCGGGGATTAAGGAAATAGTATGTGCCGGCGTGTGTGCTTGCTGATGCAGCCGGGTACACACGACGCAAGTGGGTCAGAAAGTGAGCGAATTGAGATCACGGAAGGAAGGCAGCAGGGACTTCAACCCCAGCGAGGTGTGGGAGAACTACGAGAGACCTGACGCTTCTCTTAATTAATCTCCTTACACTTGATTGAAGCGCTCTGACGAGCTAGAACCAAAGGAGCCGAAGATCCTTGTACCGTGATTCTCCCCTTGTTCCTGCCTCGTCCTCCCACTTCCCGTTAATATCTAGAATTACGTATCTTTTTTCCCCTCGAGAAAATACGCCGGCGAAGATGCGGCATGCAGCCAGCAAAAAATCTAGCCGACTGTTGGCCGCAGGTGTCGGTGCCTTAATTAAAAGGCGATATTGAAAACGTATCGCGTGAAATTTGACCTGGTTCGCACCAATTAAATGCAAGCTTTTTTACACCTCTCGCTACTGCTTAAATATGATGCGCAACTGCATGACGAAAAAGTGTTTCAGTCATCCACTGCGCGTTTGTCATTAACCCTTCGCACTCGAAAGGGTATCGCGGTATCTTCATTCGGTCACAGCTTACATTTACGTTGCAATTCGTATCTACAGTATTTACCGATAATTACTGTATAATATTCGCCCGCGTTCGCTCAGTTTAATATTGTAATTGGCCAAAATATTAATTACTACATATTCAACATTACATTTCGATGTATGTAAAAGTTGACCATCAGTTTCCCACTCGAAGCGTGACGAATTAATTTACGATGTATTAAATATTTCAATGGTATTTTTTCGATGTATTTTGACGGCTGTGAAAATATTTTTCCCTGAAAAAAAGTGCCGAAACAAGCCTGTTAGAGCCCTGGCAGATTAACTCGAGATTAATGCTTTGTTATGATAGCGTGATAGAGGTGTGGAATTACTGGAGCGTGCGTTCAACACGGCAGAAAAAAATGGAGCGAGAATAATGAATCTCGGGCAAATATTGCTCTTTTGCAAAACGATCCTCTCTTGGCACGCCTCTGATACAAAGGTACATGCGTAGTAGTAGCATCGCTGGATTCCAGTTCCAATCGCACACACTCGTCACTCTTTGCCGCACAAATAACCGCTGCTTCTTTCCCCGCTACGCTTTTTTTGCGGTGCGAAGCAGCGAGTTCACATTCAATTAAACCTATGATTCTCCCAGGGTTTTTCGGTGGATGGAACGTATGGAACTCGTAATCCCCTGTTTCAAAAGTTTTGATTAAAACGGTCCGTGCTCAAAGCGTGTTATAAATGTACGCTCCCAGATGTATTATATATATTAATTCTAGTTATCTGATTTCATGATCCATAATTACGCAAGCTTTGCAAAGTGTCAATTTACGTATGTATCTTATTTGAGATATTCACATTCAATCTTTTCATTTAATATACTTTCTTCTCACAAGCTGTGTATACCTCTCTGTTCAGTAAAACAGAATATACAGATGGGTGAAAACAAGTGTGTTTATAAGTATCTCGAGATTTGGAGTAGGTTTTGATGTGTAAACTAATTTATGAAGAGTGTCAAGTTGATATTGCCATATCACTTAAGAAGAGTAAAGAACGCCATGGCTCGTTTCAGCGCGGCAGTAAACTGGCGGCGCTTTACTAAGAAGGGTATTACGGATACAGCGAGTGGGAAATACGGAAGGAATGATAAAGTTTATATTCAGGGCGCGCGACGCGGAATAAGAGCTGCGGAATTTGCGGCCTGGCAGGCTTGCACGATAATGCATTCACAGTGTAATGGTAATGCCGAAGAAAAAGTACCGGACATTTTATGAACGATAAGAGAGCGCGTTCACGAGAATGCGTTTATGGTTGTCCTGAGCAGCGGTCGCACGCGTGGAATTCTGTTATCGCGATTCCGCTAAGTATGCGGGGGCGCAAAAAAGTGCATTCCCTTCGTGTTTCTTTATTTCTACCGTAAAGTACGAGCGCTCGGGTTAACGGCGCTGCAGTGCCGCCGAGAGCCAATATAAGTAGTAATACAGGCCTTTTTTTCTATTGAATTAATATTCACGTTTTTTGCTCGGCTTTTATGCAGACTTCAATCGCTACTTCAAGAGCACTGAGAGAATTTATTACAAGGATACTAATTGCCGTACAATTTTCATTACTTTTTTTACGCTGGCTTCAGAGTTTTCTATGGTGTCTTTCAGAGTTGCTAATTCGTTTACTGTCGAGGGTAATTGTCTGAAAATCATTGATTATAACTTCTTCGATACTCTCGGCAGACTCTGGTTTGCATGAGAGAGGATTTATTCTTGTTGAATTCATTCTTATACTTTTGTTTTTTTCTTCAATCTGATTTAAAGATCGTTGTTTATACATTTGAAGTTTCGAGAAAAGCTCGAAGTTTTAACTTCAGTTAAACTGTCGACCGAACCTTAAAGTAACAAGTCGGACCAACTGTGGATAGAACACACTGTACTTAAAGGCGCTTTCATATGATGACCGGTATTCAACAGCCGCTCTGGGATTTCTTGCATGACGAAACTTTGTAGCAACTCAAAATTCAAAAGACGCTCGTGACGCCACCCGAACTCGGAGAGACGAGCAGTTGGCGGCGTCGCGCGCGATGTCCTCGGAAGTTTCGAGAGTACGTCAAGCTTGCTGAAATGCTGTTTGCGCCGATTTAGAACGGGAAGTTGGCTGATGACATTACAAACTCGTAAAACAGTTCGGGTCATCAGGCGGATTATGGAAATCGACTTAACACTTGCGTGTTTCTTGGAGAGAAAAGTCTCTTAATTAGAAGATTGATAGTCGCCGGAATTAAGGAAGTATTAAACCTCGAAAGTCCGGGTATTTCAAGCGTATTAAATGAATCTAAAATTCATTATTCTATGCATTTATCAATGTTCACTATTTGTGTGATTCATCGTAATTGAGAGGAAGGAAACGTCTCGAAGTTTCTCCAGCTAGTGGTCGGTGGTTTGTGCCTTTGACCCGATTCGTCGTCCTTCTCGTCACCTACTTCTCCAAGTTGGCACTGCAATCCTTCCATGCCTCGTTCCTTCTCCTTTCACGCCAAACTTTTTCGGTAGGAGGTCACTGTAACGAGATGTACATACCGGCATTGAAGGCTTAACAATAGTAGCGGAATGCGGAGGACCCCGGAGACACTTAGGCCAGCCACGTTCTTGAAATTCTCAAGAGCATAATTAAGGTGAGAACGAGGCTGCCAGGGACGTTTCTGGCGACTGATCCATAGTCTTCCCTTTTCCCAACTGTTTCACTCAAATTTGACTACTATGATTATTAGTATACTGCAACTGTTGACAAAATTAATAAGCCTTTATTAATTATTTGAACACAAAGTGGATGGGATGGAAATCTTGTTTATAATACGTCTCAGTAGGGAAACAGTCCTCACCTAAATATCTGTGAGTATTTCGCTGACAGTGATTGGATGCTAGGCAAACAAAAATTAACGCTGCCAACAAAGCTGTTGTGATCCTTGCGGTTTCCTCCAAGTCTACTTGTTTACGCTACTAATTTCCCAGCGACGATAAGACGCTCTCACATTCACCAGCGCGTTTGCATACTTTTCCTTCTCGTGCTTTCTTCATTTCTGCACAGCAATCGAGCTGCGAACTAGCCGCTTTAATTATTCCATCCTAGTTGGCCGCATTTCGGTACCGCTTCCGGCTCGCGTGACGCCGGCCTTCACCCTCCTTTTTACAAATCGTTGACCAACGAACCACTTGGACACGAAGCTTCGCCTAAAAATTGCAATCCCCGCAAAATACGCTGGAACTGCAACCTTTCTTAGGCTTCGCAGTTGTCCGAGTGGAATTGTTGTTGGGAAAAGGACATCGGAGTACTTTGGCCTTCGTGTTTACCGAGTAGAAAGGTTTCAACCGTGGGTTTACGTCTCATCGCCCAGCAGTTTCTCCTAAATGTCTGCATCACGATGCACGGGATGCTGCATTTTCCCACTTGGTATTCGTGGTCTTACTCCACTTATTCGCACGGTACTTGTGATTTCATACAAGCAGCTGAATTAACTCAGATTGAGCTCATCATGGCTGCTAGTTCGCCACATGCCATTTACCTTGTCAAAAATTGAGATTGAAACCTACTTTCATTTGAAATTAGTTTCTCCTCTGCTTGAAGTACGTTTCCAAGATAGTTGTGATAAATATCAACTCTTTCTTTATAAAATATAAAAGTATAACACTGTAACTAAATTCGTAAATACAATTAGTATTTAAACAGGTCTGAATTTATTTGCATACACATAGAGTATTCGGAATGATTCAGGACTTGATTCTCTCAGAAGAAACTCGTGGATGAAAACAATTTTCGAGGTTTCGTGACCTTCGAATGGGTTTCTCGTACGCTTGGGAAAGGAGGTGTAGTTCGATGCAAGCATCGAGGCCCACGGTCATGTGAGATTTGTCATTCATACGCGACTAACAAGGCAAACCCTGTCACGCACGTATCACTGACATAATACTCAGCATATTTGTAACGTATCCGCATTCTGAGGGAGCGTGTTTCATTAGCAGTTACGTAGAGCCTGCCAGGCTATTAGCGATCTCTATGTTCACACACACACACACACGCACTATATTTCCATTGCTCGAGTCTGCAAACACCAGCTTGCCTAATTAGCTGTTTCAACTTGACATTGCCAGTTCATATCGCGCGTTGCAATTATGCACTGATACAACCATCTTTGTCGAATTATTCATCTTTTGTCGCATCCGTCTCTATTGCGTCTCCCATCGGCACGCGTAACAGCCAGCAAGTGCCACCGCTTCCCTTTTCATAGACGTATTGTACGCGAAGTTGCTTTTAACAATAATTAGACTGCCGTAGCAGGTGCTCTATATCCCGTTGCCTTTTAATTCCACTACCGTAGAAACACTAATTAAAATCCAAGGACCGTGAAATGCGCGCGCGCGCGCGCGTCTGGCGCACTTCATAGGAAAGCACTCTCTGATAGATGCACTCTTTGAGATGAGATCAAAGAAAAGGTAATTCGCTCTCGCTTTACCAATCCTCCCAGGAAAGTGGCGCATTTTTTTCTCTACGCTGTGTTACTCTTTCGGGGCGTGCGCGTGCACGCACGCGCTAATAGTTGCCGGATTAATGAGCGCCTCAGGATCTTTCTTTGATATTGCCGTAAGAGAGAGAGAGAGAGAGAGAGAGAGAGAGAGAGAGAGAGAGACGCGCTCGAGCGCGCCTTCTTGTTAAAGAGAAGAAATCAGGTTCTTGGTAGCTCTGCTTAGTTGAATCCGGAAACTTGTATTGAATGCGGTGCACTCGAACATTTAATATCTGTAATTGATACGTGTGGAATAGTACTTGCGCACTACATTTTATGCTTGTCATGTTTCCACGAAATAGCGAGTATTATCGTCCAAGTATTTCTACACAAATGTGTAACAGATAATGGAAAGTTTTCCTTGTACAGAATTTCGCAGTCCAGTAATGAATCAGTGGGAGATCTTCCCGTGTACGGAAATCGTTGTTTGTCATCGCTAATTAGATCAGTGATTTGTGTGAATATTACTTCGTACTGGATTACCCATTAATTTTCTTTCACAATGAGTTCTTTCTCTTCTGGCTTTATTCTTCTTTTATTCTTGCCTTTATGAAACGATGAGTCAGAGGAAAATGGTTGGATAAAAGCGCGCGGGAAGCCAAAGACAGATAGGCCGGACTTCCTGAAGCAAGGGAAGGGCCAGAAATTATTTGAGCCCTCCGGTTTAACAGTTCCCAGCGAGTTCAGGCTCAGGTGCAAGTCTCGACACATTTGCGCAATGGTACGGATGCAAGTGCATTGGCCGCGAAATAACGGAAGAGCTGGTGAAAACCCAAGCACAAAGCCCGTCAACTTTCATCCTGGCATAAAAAATTGCGGCACGCAATTGCGCAGAACACTCATTAACGTGTCACGCCGAAAATAAAAATCTACTTTTAACTAATAACAATCCTTTTGAGCAGTGCGAGTATACAAAAAAAGGGATCTAACAACAATGCTTCTTGTCAAAGCCAGTAAAAATAATTCCGAAAACAATGAATGAAACTACTCGCAATTATAATTAGCAGACTTTATAAAGAAGCCCGTAAAATGTATAATGAATTATACAGCAGGTATCCGATTAGGATTAATTCATGAACAGAATTCAGTGCTTAAAGGGTCAAGCGTTGGGTACTGAAAGCCGTACGGAGAGAGTCGAATTTCCCATGCATGTTTCGAGGATTGTCTGGGGGCAAGCAAACCCACCACCTGCTAGCCAAAGTATTTAACGGTAATAGGATCAATAGCACGGCAACTGGAAACACGGCGCTAAGACAAAGAGGGAAACGCGTAAAGAGGACTTGAGCGTTAACTGGATGATCGGTTTAGTGGCGAAGCCTCCCGGTATAGTCTTCACACCCCGCCGACAGAGAATCCATTGGCTAAATAGTCAAGACTCCTTGCAACACGATGCTGAATTGTCGAATCAACGATATTCGAAGATTTAGTTCGACAGCATAAACTGCATAAAACATTGATAGCGCAGTTAAAAGCGATCGAAAGCGAGGATCAATCATCTTTGGTGGCAGAGACAGTTCGAGTTCGTTGCTTGAACGAACGTGCGACTTTCCTTGCGATTATCCGATCGGATGGCGGCGCGATAACCTTCCAACCTCTGCTACGTCGCCGCAGCTACCAAGATAGGTTACGGCTTTTTCCCTCGACCGAAGTGGCAGCCGATGCTGTTTGTTTGCTCGCCACCGCGCGCTCCTGAAACGCCTTGACTCGTCAAAGGGATTCCCAGCAAGAGCCAAGGCGAGTTTCGCCGGCCAGCCGTGAACTCGTCCTTGTGTCTCGCGGAATATGGAGCCGCTATCTTTGAATAATGCATCCACGGACTCCGATTCTTCTTCTAAGGATGCTCTCCCTCTACCTTCGCCACTCTCTTTCTCTCCCTTCCTACCTCGCATTTGTTCACCAAGATTGTCCTTGCACTCGCGCCGATCCATAATGCACCGGTAATGCATAGACAAGCGGGATCAAAGCGAGCAAATTAAGTACCTTTCACCGAAATTCTACCTACTGTGTTCAGGACTTTGTTATAATAAATCTGGATCAGTCTTTTCTATACTTTCATTCGCAATATATTAGTATTCACTATTACACTTATAGACAGTCGATGAAATAATTGATGAATCAACAAAATCACATTCTTTAACTTTCCACATCTCAAATATCACAATAGTCATAAATCTCAAAAGAATTGCATACTATAAGAAAAGCCGTGGAGAAATGGCAATGCGGCCTTTAACTCAAGGTTCCCTAAACATTCGTCAAAATAACAGCTTCAGGAATTGGCAATCCATAGCTGAAAGGATAGCTCAATGCAAGATCGCTCTCAAAAGCTTGGAATAGTGCTTGTCTACGCCAGAATCCGATATGTACTTTTCGCATCGCGACAGGCAAAAGTATCGGCAACAAATCTGCGCGCATTACATGCTACATGCGGTGGAGCGTGCGAGGATGCGGGGTGGCGCGAGAGAGGGATCGGGAAAGCGAGTTCCATGTGCCGTTGAGATTCGAGATTCGTTGAATAATGCATGTGTGTGTAGTCGCGGATTCCTCGGCCTCGGCGCGTTACACTCGTAGGGATTTGTTTGCGCTCGGCAAAACCACCCGAGGCTGGCTGCCACGGAACTTTTAATCGTATTCCATTTGTCCCGAGCGTATGTGCGCCCCGCGCACGCTGTCTAACGTCGTTAGCGGCACAGTTAGCTGGATTCATTAACATTAATGTTACGGCCAAGCCGATGAATGAATGGCCCCGATCATCCCCCACCCACCACAGTCAGCCAACCCAGAGCCCGTTTTATTCCCAATAAGCGAGAAACGCCGGGGAACAAGACTGCGCTTGCATTTCTCCGTTATGCATTTCAACGAGTATTTTAATGGAAGCACCGATATGGGAGAATTCATCATTCCGCCTGGCAAGGATTGCCACCAGGGAAAACCTTGTTACAACCAGTTCTCTGTCTCTTTCTCTTTCTCTTTCTCTCTCATCAGAGCTGTCGATTGTCTCACGATATTCTTAAAAATTCGTTCGACGCCTCTGATTCTCCGTGTCCCATTTTTTAAACGGCGTCGCGACGTTTGACGGCATTAAGAACGGACTTCTTTCTCAAGTTGGAAATTGACTTTAAACTTCGTTCTTATTATGAGTGCTTTTTCGCAGAAGTAACGCTCCCCCGGTCCGGGCAGTCTTTTTTCTTTATTCTTGACGAAGTTCGCGACGGTTTTATGATAGGTCGTCAATTATTAACACTAGACAGTTGATGAGTATGATATAATTAATGTTAGCACTTCGAGCGGCAGGAGCGAGTTAATTATGAGTTAATATTATCTGAGACAATATTTAATACTCGTTCAAGGAGTTTCATTTATTAAGAACGTAGATAAACAGCAGGAATATGTGAGTAACGTTGAAGCAAAGCTTACGGAAGAAGAGGAACGAAATAAGGACTTCACGAATGATTCGTATGTTTCTTAGCTTCGTCTTACAGTTCTCTTGGGAGCAGTCGTCTGTCACATCTGTTTCGGATCAATTAACTTTTCGAATGCGGGTTCCTTCAGCACAATACGACTGTTAGACTGCACAATACGGCGTATTATGGTATGTCCATGAAAGTTTTAATGACCAGGCCGGGTGAACGTGGAGCAGGAGCAACGTGTCGAATCAGAGTCAGGAAGCGTCGCATACGGGGACGTCGGCCGGACGTGATGAAAACTCATCCCTTGGGATTAGCCCGACTTCTCACCTTTCTTACAGTCGTCGGGATAAGTCGTCGCCTAGCTCTCGGCCACGAGATGCGAACCTCCTCCAAGCAAAAAGGGAGTGCGCCTTACGATCAACGTCGCCGACGTTCTTTATCCCCGATTTGGGTTAACCCAGCAGCCTTTTGATCACCGATTGCGCAATACAGTCCACCCGATTGCCACTCTCTTTCATTCTACTGACAGATTCTCGTTTAATTCTCATTTTTAAATCCTCACATGTTAAGCCAATGCTCGGTTTTTCATTCCTTTTTCACTGGCTTCCTAATGAGGGACATGTTTTTTCGGCTGTTTTGGTGGCTGCTCTGGTGAAACACACGAGGTGGGGATGACTTTGCTGCGGTGGTTCTGTTTTACGGACACTCTCGGGCGCTGGGATCAGCCTCTATCAACGGAATGATGGAAAATCCGTTTCTAAAGCAACCGTAACGACGCGCTTCTCTCAGCTCGTTAGCTACGTAAATACTTTCTCTGGCTTTGACTCGGAGCACGGACCTGGAAAACTCTCGGCCTCTAGCTGGGATCTTCAACCCACGCGCGAGCGCATTATTAAATTCGCGCGAGAAACTCCGTCCGAATAGATCTCATTGACGAGCTGCGTAATTCGGAGCAATTCTCGAGGAAAATTTGATAGATATTTCATCTCAATATTAGGAGAGAGAGAATTGAAAAAGATTCTTCTGTGTTTTCTTTCGAGCGTTCCTTCGTTAAATTGACATATTTTAAAATATTTAGTCATTATTTAGAATTAAGAGAGAACATATTCGCGCTAATAAGAGAGAATAGGTCAACTCTTTAAAGGCTTGTTTATTTATTCCTTTAAGCACTTAATTTCCTTAAGCATTTTATCTCATTAAGTCTCCCTGGGATGTAAAACTTTATGCAAAGTGATGTCATTAGGGGAGAAAAACAGAAATTAACATGATTACGATAGCACGTTTGTGAGCAGACATGTCTACGAATTTAACTTAGAGAATTAATGGGCTTCATTTACAAGAGAGAATCTTGCAGTATAATCACATTACTCCTATAATGGCAGCGCGGTAAATTTCTAATCACTCCAGCTTGAAATCACGTGCGACGGGGAAAGCACTTATCATCGCGATCAAGAAAAACTTCATTCGCTTTTCATTATCACGTTATTCCTTCATAATAGGTGGAAAATCATTTCCGCTGTTGTTAACTGCACGCTACGTTTGCGTTTAACAGTTAGTCGTACTCCACGAGTGCGTAAGCATTGTAGACTCGAGACAGAAAGCAGAAAACTCATAGTTTAAATAGAACTAATTAGAAAAAGAATGAAAAACGACAATACATATTGTCTGAATATTTAATAATTTATTACAACATATAGTTTATTATTAATACCGTACACTTTTTTAAATAGAGTACCGATGGACCAGAATCATTGTCGCCAGTTTTCGACGATGCTTTAAATAGTTTCTCTTATCAACTAAAATTATACACATCCGATAAACCCATGTACAATCATGATTCATGGAGACTCCCATTGCGACGTTTACTTTTGTAGCGATTCTCCGTCATTTCAATTGGATCTCTATGAACGCGACAAGTGCGCCAGTTTTAGGCCGAGCTTTAAATAGTTCTCTATGCATCGCCAGTGAAGCACTCCGGTCGGCTTTGCCAGTGCTAGGATTTCGAATATAGAATCTGTCGCAGCGTACCAATGCCCCGCGAATCAAGTCCAGCTACGGCTACGGCGCGGTAGCGTCGGCGTCGCGGCGGAGTACACTCGTTCTCGAGAAAGGGAGAGAAGTTCGACGTCAGTGGCGTACACACGCAAGCGTTTAATCCGACGCGATAGAGGCTCTCCGCGATGCGAGAGGCTTCTCCATTCGAATCAATACACGACACACAACCACGCTCACACAGGTATATACTTGCACACAGAGAAGCCAAGCCCACCAGCGGCCGCAAAGCGACGCTGCTCCTGCTTATACATATCCAGCTGTATCGTTATTCCGCTACTGCGACATGCGCCTCTTTTCACTGGGATCTTCATCGAAAGGAAACTTCTTTCAATGCAATCCACTCCCTTTCCTTCAACGAACCTACCCACGAATACATTCTAGGAAATTAGTCTTACAGAAATTGGTCTACCGCAGACATTTCTATCATCGCGTATTTCCAATATTCAACTGGGGAAATGTTTTTCTAGAATATTGTAATTAATAATCTTGCCAAGGTAGAATTGGAAAGCTACGCTTTTGAAAGGTATATTAAGGTATTAATATAGCTATAGCTATAGCAGTGTATTAAGAATTTGTATATTTTCATTGGTAATGGTTTAAGAGAATAATTGTGCAAAAGTTCAATTTAGCAGTTTAGTTATTCATCTATAATTAGATTCTGCACTATTTTTAACGCATTCTTTAGCTTCAACATTCTGTTGAATTGTCAAAATTTCATATTAATACTTCAACAATCATAAACACTATCTTCGCTTTATAACAATACCTAATTTTCACTTCTCTCGGAAACGGGATGGAGCCAAAGATGCGAAAGCATCGAATCGTACCAAACGTGACATGTGTTAAAAGTTAAAATCCCGACGCATATAAACAGCGTCGAACAAGCAGCTTCCACGCTGGACCCGCAGTAAGAAAGGCCGGGTGGAAAAAAAGTGTACATGCGAACACCGTTACGGGAAGCAACGCGTGCATAACGCAGAAACAATGCTAAAACACACCAGCCATGTTCTTACACGACTGTGTATGTGCATGTATACAAAAATGTACATGCGTGTGACATGGAACGAACAACGCAACGTTCGCTGGTGCGGTACACGTGTACGCATCGACCGTAAATAAAATTTCCCATCCCTTTTTTGTCGAAAGCCGAGAGCTTCTCGTGTTCTGGTCAGTGAATGCAAATTTGCGGGAAGAACAATAACCGTGAATACACGGTTCATGGTGGAAGGCATGGTGTGTTTGCATTATAAAGTTGCGAAACATGGCGAACACACAGTCACTGAACTATGATCGCTCAGTATATTCCCAACCAAGTCGCTTTGTTTATATTTGTTTATAGGAGATTCCGTGAAATATTGGCAAGCACCCGTGTGTGCTTTACGTGGCACTGGATCGAGGCACCTTTGCCCGGAAAAGCAAACGTACGAGGCTACATTTATTTAAGCGCGTTTATTCGTCCGCATGAATTGATCTAATTATATTAATGCATTGTTATAAACTTCTTATTATTAATCCATGTAGAGATTAAGAAATACCAGATTGTTTCTCGGGAATTTTTTTTTTTTCATAACTAATAATATTAGAGCAATGCAGATGATAGTCCAAAGTTTTTCTGCCTAGTATACACACATACAAAAGTGTCACATCGTTCCCAACTCAAACAGTTAAAATCTGTTTCACACATACATATTCGAATTCCCCGAAAGGGGAGAGCACGAAATGCTTTCAGCCTGTAATCCAGCGAGCTTACGAGGAAATATCGCGAAATAATTGCCGGCTTTTTATGAGTTTTCACGAAACACATGAGCGCGCGTTTGTAGGGTTCTACGATATTGATGACGGCATTTCGCGGTCCAGACAGATAAATGACACACCTGTCAGTTTACAGGCTTTCGCTGCCATCCGCCTATGTAATTTATGATCCTTTTCAAAACTCGTAGGGGTGATTTGAAAGCAGGGTGGATCGTTTACTGGTTTCCAATTAAAAAGGGCTCCCCCAATTTTCCTAAATAGCGATCAGGCAAAATCGGTTTTAATGTTGTCGGATTAACGTTTAAGGAGGGCAGAAAGATCGGTTGGAAATTGGGTTTAAAGGCGCATAATGCATGAGCGCTTCCTAAATGTTTAAATCATTTGGCCCAGTTACGGTGAGGGGGCTGGAGCGTCGCCATTAGCATCATTAATTAGCTATTACACAAGGCTCATAAGTGATTAGGGAACGAGAGCAATAGCAATAAGCGTGCCCGGCCACATAGAGATTACTCTGAATGGAGATGCACTTAACTCCTAGCATTCCACTCGCCCTTGCCTAATTCGAATTAAATGTAATGTCTTTCATACGGGCTGCCACCGCATGCATTTAAGATAATGCGGGGTTCATTCTCTTCAAGGTGAAACTCCCACGGGCTCTTCAATCGATATGTATACGTACTGCACTGATTCGTCATTAGACCCTTCAATTGAAGAGATAATAAAATAAATCTTGAAACCAAATAAGGCATTTAAAATTACAAACTGTAAAAATCTGTAAGAAATGATATCGAAAATTATATTTAATTAGAGACGTATGTCTTTTCTACAGCTTATTAATGAACGTAATGTTGCTTCATTCGGTTCTAATAATTACACAGAAGTTACATACTTAAATTCATCTCGAGTAACAAGGACTTGACAGCGCTTGAAATCAATCGACGCTTGGAAGCAGCCGAAGCGAGCAGAACGAGTCGAGGAAGTGGGTTCTGATGAGTTAAGTGGAACTCCATAAGGAGAGCGATGCGAAAAAAGGGTGGCACGAGGGGGACGCGCGGAGATCGGAGTGATGGATCCGAGGGTCGAAATTTAACGGAGATTGAATCGAAGGTAGGATTGCTCGGGCGAACTATCGAAAGCTCTTGAGCGGGAAAGCCCGTAGGTTCTCCATCCGGCTAACCGGAAGCACCTCTTGTCTGCCTGGCTGTGCAAAGTGTTCCCTGCCGAACAGCCCTCGCCCATTCTCGCGGCGCTGAGATGCTCTTGCAAATGTCCTGGAAATGGAAAAGGAGGCTTCTCAGATCGATTCGGAGATTGGACCACTTCCGACCTTCCGTTTGGCCCTTCGCCACGATCCTGTGGTTCCCTGCCGCTCCCTCTCGTCTCCTCGATCTTCCACGATACTCTTTCCTTTCTTCCGCTAGCAGATCTCGCGTCCCTGTAACTGACTGACCCACATTCATTCAACCCACTTGAAATTCTTCGTTAAGGGGAAGTCTAGTCATTGACTTTCTTCCTATTTAATTGGCTGAAATCCTACGTGGATAATTGCTAATTACAAGTTCTCGAAACGGAATACACCAAGGTCAGGAAATACTTGGGAATATTTGTACTTATGCAACAAGAGACTAATTTGAAAATCCAATGTACGATTGGATCTGTGTAATTATAGCACATTGAAGATATCTGTATCCAAGGATTCTGGAATCTCTGGTTAGTTATCTTGTTGTTAAAGTATTCCGAGAATCTCGTGGATACTTGCTGTTAAGTGATTAAGTCATTAGGTTGAAAAATACATATGTATAATGTTCGATTGACGGATTAATCTTTCAAAGTATGAGAGATCGCACAATTATTAGTCTTCTACTGACTTCGTTAATCATGAACTATTAATGTTTGCAAACCATAAAAGGAATGTCTTGATTTTTATATCGTTATTCCTTCTTTACTTTTCATTTCTTCATTTCCCCTTCTGTCTACTGTCGTTTTGATGAACACGATAATTCTCAGATCATTCTATCGGGGAACGGGAAGATGGCCAATAAGTATTTATGGGGTAGAACCTATGGGATTTTGACGTGCCCCGAGCGAGGGACAAAATCTCGAGTCGACCAGATGGACAGCACGTCGGAGATAATGCGTTGGGACAATCTTGTTTTCCCGAGGAGAGACTTTCATCGAGAAAATGGGGATCAGCGATAAGTGTGTTAGTGTTATCGGGTGAATTGCAGCTGTCTCCGATAAAGCCGCACCGAAAGAATCATCCGCATTGGCTGCCCTTCAGTCCCAATGCAAACAGCTGTTGCTGCTCCGCCAGATAGATAGCGAACAACATTCTGATATTACTTGTTCTCTACGTAAGAAACGTTTCCTTCTGTCTCATCAAATAACTCTGCCATTATGAAATTACTCGCTGATTCCTCAACACATACTTTTATACTTTAAGTCATAATTACTGCTGTTATTAGTTATTGATTCGAGAACATACTAAAGCGTGAATACATAAATAATGAGAACGGCAAGAATACGCATATAACAGAATCCAATCGTTAATAACGAATTGCAAAATATTTACTATTGATTCTGATAGGTTTCCTACTTTGCACTAGTCAGTCGAATAATATTATTAATCCTACCAATAACAGTTACATAAATTTGATTTCTTTTTATTATCAAATCTGTATCAGACATTCTGAAAAATATCAAATGTGCATCCAAGAAGTTTGGATATTATTTGAATTAGTTAATATTTCATAGCAAATATAACCGACAATTATCTAACATTTGGTGAATCGCTAATTTGGTTGTTTGTTTCGGCGAATCCACTGGTAGAGTACTTTAAGAGCCAGTTAATACGACTTTGCCGAGTATTTCATTCCCATCATCCGTGTCCGTCCATGATTGAGGTTGTACCGTGCTACGGGCAGTACATCAAGATTATGACCCTGTTGACTGAGAATTACCGGGAGCGCGGTTAATTGTTCCAGTTCATTAAAGCGAGGTCGGGATTCGGCAGGATTTTAGCCGATGGATCCGGGATCGGCTGATGCCCGATTTCACGTGGGCAATTCGAGCTGAATATCCCTGGCTCGGTGTATTGTGCGGTTTTCCGCCGATCCCGATTATAAGCTCGCCCTCTTTCGAGCGAGATGAAACGCAGAAACACATTGAATCACACGGAAGAGTTCGATCATTACAAAACGGATAGTACACATTAACTTTCTGTTTATTGGAAAGAGTTTGCGAGAATCGGTTATGAATAATTTTAGACTTTCCTTCACTCTCTGGTCTACACATCGATTTATATTGTATTGTCAATATTATAGATATAGATAATATTGATTATACTGATACATTTGAGTTTGATAATCTTTACAAAACCGAAATCTAGTGATTTCTAGATAACTGTCTTACTTCTTACTTATTATAAATAAGTCGATAATTAACTGATGATTTTACATTATTAATATCGATTCTACATGAAACGAGGACAATTTATTGTTTGAACACGAGGAACCAGTCGTCGTTGGTCATTTGGTAGTCGGGGTTTCCTCGTCGTAACAGCGGGTACGACAGTGTCGGACAATGGAGCTAATTAAAAATGCAATTCCGTGTCAATGAGCTGAACAAGGGGAGTCGAGGCACGCGCAGAATCATGCTCGCGAAACGTCATAAATTAATGAGTGCCAGGCCACCGAGGGAAGGTAGGAAGGAAGCGGTGCACACGCTTCGCTGGCTACCGCTCGCGTACATTACCGCCCCTAAGTATTTACCTACCCCTATTTTCCATCGGCTCCCCATTATTCCTGATAACGCTTATTTACGGCCCACCGGACACACCGTAAAATCATCCGCGTCTGAAAGCTCTACGAGACCAGCGGTCCAGTCCGATATGTATTTAACACAGAGTTAATTTATTAGAGAAATTTCTACAATTACAGATTGAGAGAATGATTTTCTATAATATAATAAAGTATAGCTTGAGAAACAACAAAGGTTCATTATAAATAAATACATATAGATTATCTATTTCGATGAAATAAATGTGTCGACATAAGAACTTTACGGATTTCTGCCATGTCAGACAATAGGAAATCTGTAATCCTCCATTGTCAGGGGTTTGGTTATTCCGGTGTCGAAACTAATGCTATCCAAGCACGAAAAAGATAAAAGGTAGACTTGGTAAGGGAAGCCCGCGTTTCCCAGTTTCGTCAGTGAATCTATACCGACTACTGCGGCTTTCAATCTGCAGTGACCACATGCCTGCTCTAGCTGGCACACGTGGGTCTTCGGTCGTTATTGCAAAGCTTATCGGACGTATTTATGGGCTGATCCCCGTATGAATTTGCCGATTTCGAGGCCGATAATACTCCCCGAGGGGAAGCGCGTCGCTGCGAGGCTGCTTACGTGAACGCACGTGCGCGCCTCTAATTAATTAACACCGGATCGAATACCTGCACGCGTACCGTGGCCAATATGTGCCTACTCTGCTCCGGAAAACTTGGATCTCCGAGAGCGTTGCGACACTCTCGGCTCCTTATACATATATACAGATTGAAATCGAACGCTATTATCGGAATCGATCGGCCTCGCCAACTAGCATATATCGCGTAATTATTCGTTTCCGGTTAATTCATAAGCGGTTAAGTGTTTAGCCAGCTTACACATGCGCCCAATATTGTAATAGGATTACATACTAATCCCGGAAGGGGGTCGCCGGGTGGAAGCCGAGTGAATTACGCTCCCATGGAATGCCACTTTATTACCTGTTAACCTGGATAAACCTTTACGGCAAACGATCCGTAACCCGTAATCTATAACCGCATTCAGTGTATGCATTCCCATATGTTACATATATATGTATCGATATTATATATATATGCATATATCAGTGCTTGATGTTGAATCTCTTCCGAGAGCCCGTCGATCACGATATTGGTCAGGCATTTATCGATTTTTAAATAACTGTCTTGTTTCGTGTCTATTGTAAGTAAGTTGAAGATTTATTGATGATTCATTCTGGAAAGAATCAGAAACATTAAAATCATTACATTATTTAAATATATGTGAAATCTCCCCGTCAGTAACAATCAGAATAATAGTGAACTACTTCTTGATTATCCTCTCTGATTTGCAAAGAACGATAGAGTCTTGAAACTAACTAAAAGAGAAATCAAGAAACTTGTTTCAGAAAAAGTTGGGGCGTGGTTCGGTGGGAAATTTGTGATCTTCAGGAAGCATTGTTATCGGGATATTTACGGTGAAAAGAACCAGTTCATAATGTCGCGAAGTCTGTGCGGCAGTAGATTGTGCGGTCGTTAGCCAGCCGGTGGGATATCTGTCTTCGTAGACGGTCCACGGCTGCGCTGCTCTCTCTCTCTCTTTCAATTCTCCCTCTCTCCTTGCGCTTCCGCCTCCCCTCCGTAATTTCCAGATCGGCAAATTATTCTCCAGAGCTAATGGGACACGCGCCAACTGCACAGAGAGATCTTGCACCCTCGTTCCATGATCGGCTTGATTAAGGGGATCGAAGTGAGAGTCTGTTAAGGATTCTGCTATTCGATCTGCCCTTCTGTCATTCAGATCAGATTAATGGCGAGTATCGTTGAATTAAATCATTGAAATTAAAGCTTCAGTTCTATTTGACGTGAAGTTTAAATTAAATTCTATACATGAATGTTCCTTGAATGTTTCGCAAAGTATTCTGATAGATTCTCTAAGTCATGGATAAATTGGATGGGTTTCTAGGTGAAAGGGCGTGCAACATGCAGTTAATGTTGCGGTGTTGTCCCAACGGACATTGCATTATTATCGATCCATTGTTAATGTTCGTCGAAGCCTGGCAGCCATTCAATTTATCCTTGCTAGGGATTTTGCCCTGGCCTACATATCGCGCAGGCTTAACGGAGTTATCTATTTACGTGGAACCTACTTTTCCCGTACCAGCACGGATTCGATGTGTTTGCAATGAAATTGGGTGAGCACTCAGCCCTTTAAGGAAGCGTAATTGCCCAAAGTGAGAAAAAACCTGTCTCCAAATACTTATTTGCATTCGTGACTTTTACAGGAGTTTGATTATTTTTAATTACTTCTTTGAAATCAAGGATTTAATGCTAATGCCAACTTAATGTTCGTCCAGACTCTCAAGCTTCGCACAAGTTTCGTAGATTTGGAATTACATGGTAATTAGGGTTGTTCGGGTTTAGCTGGGAGTTGTGGGAATAATCTCACTCGGCCGTTTGTCCGACAAATTCTCAGTGAGCAGGTACACTCCTGGTTGGAAATGCATGGACATCTTGCCGAGTTCAATTCCACCGGAGGCTTGTCCTATCGTCCCCTACACTCGCTGGGGAGCCGGCATTTCGCATGTTTGGTCGTGTTGTGGTGTACGAAACAGCAAACTACTGATATATCCTCTCGTTCTCCACTCCGATCGGATCTTGCGGTCTCCAAATCACGCGCTTCGAAACTCTCGCGCACATCTATCCATTTCATGATCCTCCACTCTCATTGTCGGCGGAAAGTTAATCGGCTATAAGTTCGATGAGATTAAGTTGTATTAAATCAGTAATACTATTGGTAAACATATGAGAAGATATAAAGAACTAGTCGTAGTTAATTGTAAATTGTAAGTCAATTAATAAAATTTCGATGCGAATGATGAATCATTTACTTTGGTTAACTGTTAATAAAGTAACGTATCGAAAGAATCATTTAGGAAGTGTTGCGATTCCTTCCACGTCGGACCACGACGAGCAGTTTTCACTGCGCGGCAATTAAGCCACGTCTCACACTAAGGACTTAACACAATTTCGTTTGAGAGCCCGCGGCCCCGTGAAGAACTGGATGCTTATCGGCACTTTATTTTCTCCCTCATAGTTTCAAAGCGGCAGTAATTAACGGGAGGAGAGCACATTAGCAGGCCTAGTTCCGAAGCTACATCTTTGATCCACTTTCGCGCTAGCGAGCTACTCAATTTTAGCAGGCCACTCGTCAACTCGAGTGATCTGAAGCGGACTCTCTCGCTCCTGCTCTCTCTGTATTAATTTGTCTTCCGCTCTCAAGTGCTCGTAATCGATGCTACGGATTATGGCGAGACGGCGAGATGATTTGCGATGCAGATTACGAATATTATGACCGGCCGACTTCACACCTGGGGCACGAATAGGTAATTTTCACGCTCATTAGGCTCAGGAATTTCGGGAGTGACGGTAAGGAGAGGTCGAAGGAAGAAGGCCCTCCGATGGAAGTTGAGAGTTAAGAACAGTGTCGTTGACACAAATCGCCCCACGAGTGTCATCGAACAATCGCGACGTCGCGGCTGTTTCTGCTGATACCGAGATCTTCCATGCCAAAGCACGGATATCCCGCAAATGGCACTTTCCGCAAGTTTTTCCATTCAGACACTCGTTCTGCAAAAGAACGTCTTTCTATTAATCAGTTTTATTTTTTTTACCCCATTTCTTTTTAAGTACTAATCTCTTTCTTTCTTATCACAGATAAATAGTATTAACATTTAGTAAATCGAACCTTGTGGCTCAAGAATTAATTAATTAATTTAAGTAACACATTATTTTAAACATTTTATCAAAAGTTTACTCATTCTTATTTCCTTCGTTTCTTTATCATACCGGACCTTTCAATGATCCTCCGAGTGCTTTTCCATTGCCTTCCGTTTACTAGTTACATTATCGAGGTAAAGCTTGGTGGCGCTGCGTGAGTTATTCATCGACGAATTCTCGAATGGAATATTGAAGTAGGCGAATCGCTGGCCACCGAGATTTCGCCCGGCCAACAAAGAACGCACTCCGGTGTAC
This sequence comes from Ectemnius cavifrons, assembly GCA_964023945.1. Lineage (NCBI taxonomy): Eukaryota > Metazoa > Arthropoda > Insecta > Hymenoptera > Crabronidae > Ectemnius > Ectemnius cavifrons. The sequence continues at coordinate 6,078,713 of OZ030380.1, read as the reverse complement.
ACGTCACCGTAAACGCGAACAAACCCACGTCTCCCTCTGCTAAATATAACAGTGAATTTTCTACAATGGCTCCTTGCTTTGAAAACACACCGATAACGGCTGCCCCGAGCGTATTTCGTCAACCAGTCTCTCCGAGCAAGGCAGACTGCTGGCGGGGTCACGGGTCAAAAAATCAGCGACGTGTAGCATGTCATTCCATTAATCGCACGATCGTGGAACCTTGCGCAAAACGGCTCGCTCCGCTGCACCCCACGCGAGCGAAAAAAACTAGATTTCCTTTACTATTATGTACTATTATCTCGTAAAATACATTCTTCAATAAATTAGTAAAGCGACATAAGTTTTTGAACTTTGAATTCATACAGGATTTAACTCTGACGACTACAAATCGATTTCCAATTGAAATATATACGATTCTATCTCTTCCGCAGCATGCTGAATATTAATAATCGCTAGGATCAAGGTGGTTTGCAAAACTAACATACAACGAAAATATTTTCCAATACCGAAGTGAACTCGAAGTCAAAGAGTTCTTTATTCGCACAGTGGTATCACCCTCAATGCATTCGAAGACGAACCCACGGATTATTCGATACGGCGATAAACGATTTTTCCCGGCACCCTTGTTGCTCGTCGCCGTTTTCAGCTAACGAGAGGCTCTTTGTTCGCAGCGAGCGGAGCGATCTCGTAAGCGGGTCAAAGTGAGGGTGAATCGGCCACGCTGATTCAGTTAATCCGATCATTTAGCCTTCGGGAGAGTCACGTCGTCGGCCATACTTCTTTCGTACCCTCCTCTCTCGGTCTGCCAGACTTTTTCTACAGTCTTTCCTCAAATTAGTCATCCTTCTCTCTCTCTCTCTCATCCCTCTCTTCTTCCATCCAACTCTTTCCTTCTTTCTCTTTCTCTCTCTCGCTCGACACGCGGCGCAAGATATCGCATGGCTTGTTTACATCGGTCATACAACTGCTCAGCCGAAGGAACTCTCTTTCGAGCGATAAGGCGAAGCCCGATGATTTATGGCGACCGATAATACGATTCCCTCAGTAGTACACACACGTCGCTTCTCTCCCCGTTCGCTGCCAGACGTGGCAGTGGCTACGGCACAACCCCCAGCGTCGATTGCCATCGTTGCGAGTGTGCGTCTGGCAGAGCTTTAAGTAGAATAAGACGGCCAGCCTGGTGTGTCCGCCCGCGCTCGTACGTACATAGATTTGCCAGTGCGGCTGGGTTCGATGTCACGAGCACTCGTGCGCCTAGGATGAATAGTGTGGGGCCGAGAGTTTGGTGCAGACGTACGGCAACGAACCTATCCGCCTGCTGCTCCCTCGACTTTGAAACCCGATGCCCTCGGTAACCCTGGGGTAACTTTTGGAACAATCTCCCGCACGCACTTATTGTTTCCACGACCATAGGGGAATCGCACTCTTGTTTTGTAGTGGTGTATTCTAGTTTCGACGAAAATAGAATTGGATTATTTGAAAGTTATTGTTTTAGAAAGTGAATAGAATTGAAGTTATGGTAAAGATAGTTATAGGGTATTACTGTAGTTGATTTTGATGGAAATTAGTTTGGAAATAATAGGGTAGGCAATTTAATCGCTTGTAGTACTATTTCAAAAGACTGTTGGTGAATTTAATAAGTGTTTGATGAAAATATTAATTTTTGTAATGTAATAGATGGTAAAGAGAATGTGTCTTTTTTGATTTTCGTGATTTATGAGATAAGATCTTGTGTGGTACTTGGGTTTAGTAAATAAATGCGTAAATTTTATTTGAGCTGTACGAAGATTTTGATACAATTCGTACGATGGTACTGTGTTACAGGCGGTTTTCTGGGGGACATTGCACTGCCGAACATAAAGTACGAGACGGAATGGCGACAGCAGAAGCTCAACAAGAGTTACCTCGAGGAGTTGGAAAAGTACAGGGACGAGGTCCTAAAAGAGGGTCTCCAGGTCGAAGAGGAGGGTCTCACGGGTGAGTACTTCACTAGATTTCTTCGTAATCCGGCCTCTCCCTCGAAAAATCGATTGATTCATACGCTTGAACTCCTCTGTGTTTCGGTTTTCCAGAAATCCTGCAGTTCAAGAACGAGCACGATGCCATCGAGGCTCGTCGCGAGAACGAAGAAATTGCGACTTCGCAGGAGAAAACCGAGCCGATTATGGTTAATCGGAATCAATATAGCATGGAAGCTGGTGCCGAATACGGCTTTGCTCCAAGGGAAGACACCATTGCAGGCATAAAGGACGAAGGCTTCGAATTTCGGTACTATTCCCATTCATTTGTACACCAATTCCAGTTTTTTCTGTTAGCGCCTGGCAAACATACATCGAGCAAATACTTTTTATTTTATTGGCACCCGTTTTACATTGATTGAATTGGATTTCGGAATGTTCCATTTGGAAAGTTCGAACTCGGCACAAGATAAATATCTAAAAAAAAAATCTATAGATGTAAAGAGTAATAGAGTGCGCTTTTTAGTGTAGGAGGAGATTTAAGATTCGAGGGAAAATGTTTTAAACCAAATGGAGACGAGTAAGCAGAAAAAATGTGTGTTCACATTTCATTATCAGATTGGAGTCGACGACACAACCGACGAAGAAAAGGCACTCTGCTTCCCGACAATCTGCGAGGCTGAGAGCGTCGCAGGAAGAGAGTGGTCCAAGCACCACGACCACGGAGAATGTGAATTACATAAGCCGAATCAATGGGCAGACCGGTGACGAATCGTTCACCACTCAGCCGGAAACCACTACTACCCATACTGTCTCGAAACGACGTCATCGCCGTCACCATCGCAGAAGGTAAGAAGATTTGCACGTGTTTCTCCTACTCTAATTCCACAGATTTCCGGTCCACTGAATTATCAAAAGCCGGATTATAATATCCGTCAATTTGCCAAATTTCTCGAAATCTTGCAAGCTGCCCGAAACTTCTACAAAAGTTGATGCACAGCTTTCTATTTCACTGATCCTTGGATTATCTTGTGAAAATGACGTTTTTCATGCGATTGGCAAGTGGATGCCAAGCAGAACAGTCCTATCGATTTCCACCCTTTGATACCGCGGTAATTAAGCTCGCCTCGCAAATTCGGATGGGCTCCAGTTATATTTACGATGCAATTAGCGCGACCAGCGAAGTAGCCGAAGTCGAATCCCAATTAATCGAGCTAATCAGGACTGAAAAGTGGATAGCGGTACGCCAGATTAACGGTAAATGAATTTACACGTTGCTGGAAGGAAGCCGCATTCGTCAATTATCAGGGCGATTTCGATTGAAGGCGGACTAAAATGATTAAGCGCTCATCATTCAATGTTAGTATGCACCTCAGATAGGAAAAGTTTCTCTAACATGGACATAAAACAAGGAATCCAAGAAATAAACTGTTGGTGATGTAACTGGCCTGCATCTCAGGCGCCTCGACTTGGCAGCATTTCAAGTCCCCACCTTGGAACGATAGCGACCATAAAATGACAGTAAAAAATTTAATGAACCACAGATTATACTCCGTGCAACCAGCAGCTGTTTCAAAGCCCCTCTACGAACGTTGGCATTCACTTTGAAACAATGCGTACAAATAAAAACGTCCTTAGCCACAAAGTGCACTAGTGGTGTAACTTATGTCGGACGATAAATGTGAATAGCTTTAGAAGTACTTAATTGTAGAACCAGACGATTTTTGGAATCTATCGAGGATTTCTATCGATGGGTGTGATCGGGGCACGCGCACAATGGCCAATCGGCGGGATCTTTGAAATGTGCGTGGACAAAGGCCGGTTGAAAAATTGTAATACAGTCACGGAGCAAGAGAGGGCGACTATTTCGGGGAAAATGCAATTGCAGGCATTGTGAAGCGTGGTTGGGGGTATTCACTTTTTCAACTCTGCTCGACGTGCGCGATCTTCCTGGCAGGCTGGTCCAGCTCGAATGCCAATAACAATGGCCGTCATCGTAAAGCTGGAAAATGGGGTCCGATACAACTGGTCCGGCATTTTCAGCCCTTAAACTGCCAATAACCTGTCAACATTGGCAGCGCTATCTCCAGCTCAGTATATCACCTGTACGGCTAGCGATACGTGTAGTTGCTGGTCATTGAATTAGGCCACCCTTCTCCACGGTGTATGGAAATATCGGGACAAAAAGCTCTAGGCGAAATATCAGCGACCGACCTATAATCGCACGCACAGATCCAAACAACATTTCTTGCAAAAGATTTCGAAAATTTGCACTACGTAAAAATAACATCATATTCTATAACACTTATTTCATAGTAACAAGAAATAGTAGATTGTGATACAAGTGCGAAAAGTGGCTAATTTCCAGACGCGTGAAGTTGCTGCATGAGCCGAAGGCGTAGCGGCATTGACAGGAGGACGAGTGTGGAAGTTGTCGCACGAGCCGAAGGCGAGTGCGATAATCACACGAGTCTTCTTGCGTCTGGAGGTTGGCTACTTTACGCACTAGTAGGACACTATATTTTATGCAATGAATGGTGTGAAAGTTTACTTTGAGTGAATTCACAAAGAACGAAGTTCCTAACAGATTATCAAGGCAGAAATCTATAGTAAACATTTTATTTACCTAAAAAAATACTCGAGAAATTATAACATTTATTGCTGCTGTTTAGATCGACGGATTAACATATGTCTCTGAATTTGGCAGAAAATGTAATATAATACCATTAATCGTTTGTTTCTCATTACCGCACTAGTGCGGTAATAATTTACTTTCCGCACTAGTGCGGTAAAGCGATCGATAAAATGAAATAAAATGCTACTTTCAGCACGCATGCAATAACAGAGTGAATATATATTAGAGTGCGGAAATCAGCCACTTTCTGCACAATACGCAGGCCTCGAAAAGTGAACTTTCGCACCATGCGTTGCATAAAAGTATATTAAATCTGATATCGAAAGGTCGTAAAAAGTAAAACGGTGAGATATTCGGGAAGTTAGATAGGCTCGAGATACTGACACGTGATGATTGTGACGAAGTTGTTCGATAAGTCTTGAGTTAATACATGGGAACTCGAGAGACACCGGCTGCGAGCGATGATAATGATGTCTCGATAGGGTAGTCGCTCGGGCGGTGATACCGATCGAAGGAGATTCCTAAGATATTCGAGAGCACTTGTCGCGTCCTATTTTCGGAACGGGATTAACCTGTCTCGCAGGCAGGCGGCTGGAAGAAAGATCGTATAGTAATATATACTGTTATTGTTGCGTGCGATCGATTCCTCGGCCCTTGCATTCAAGTTCGGCTCAAGAGCCTCCTCCAACTGATTGAAATATCTGAATCTTATTGTCTTCGTCTCTCACCCTCGCCCCCGAGAGCGCGTCTTTTCAAGATACTCGAAGGGCGTTCCAGACATTTCAAACTTCTTTATGCGACCTTCCATTGCAGTACAAATTGAGCGCCGATGTTGGAAAGCCTTCTCGGAATTATCACGAAATCCGATTAAAATATCAAACAGTTTATCTCGATTTCATGAATTACTTCGCTTTAGTGGAAATTTCTACTTGATGAAAATCGAAGTGGCAGCTACAGAAAGAGCCTTTGACTATTTTTTTAATTAGAGATATCTAAATAGATTAAACTGAGACGAATAACAGTAATTTGTACTCCACGAGGATACAACTGAAAGACCCTTCGACTATTTCTAATTACCGGGATCTAAGTGAATTACAGTAAGGCGATAGCCGGAAGAGTGGTGCTCAGCTAAAATCCTTAAAGTTGTAAACTCAACTTGACTCGGTGTATTGAGTTAAAGTAGTGGTGCATTAATCTCGGTGGTGGAAAGCCAATCTCATTGGCGAGTAAGCTCTGTCCGCTAAAGGGTTGGAGAGTGTTCGTAGCAAGGATAACTTTCTCCTATCGATTTTGTCTCTTCTCGACGCAACAATCTTCCCTCGCCCCTTTTACCATCTTACCTTCCAGATTATTTCCAAAGGACAAAGAGAAAAGGAGCTTAACAACACACAGCGGTAAAATATACGTTAAAATAAAATGAAAAAATATTTCAAATTGTTCATTTAACATTTAACCGGTTGCTTCGACAGATAAAATAACAAACGGCCCGTCACAGATTTCCACATAGCTTTTTTTCCCCAGCGGGATTTTTCTCCCATATATATATATATATATATCACCGCGCGCAATTCCGCTCCATTGAAACTCACGTTTAAATGATAATAATATTGTTGACGAACAATAGAACGACATTTCAATGGGACAGGAAGCAGCCGGTGCACCATGCATCTCTCGAACATAGAATAAAGCAGATATAATACTTGTAGCACTTTCATCTGGCCTGCTTTTCTCGCGTTGCATCCTCTGACGCGCCTCAATTTTCACCTCGAATTGTATCAAGATCCTCTCGCCGTCGACGCCTGTCACCTGTCACTTGACTATCCCCGTGAGAGAGGAGGTGTTTCGAAAGCGCGCGCCGGATTTCGATGAATATGTAATCGATCCCAGGGAAAATACCGACGGTGCTTCATGATTCTGCCGCATATAGGTCAACGAGAGCCGCTTCGCATCCAATCCCGGTAAGACTGACGTGTCGAATGGGAAGCTATTTAAAACCTATGGGATGATTCTGAAAGGATTAATCTCGTTCTAAGAGTTATACGGCCAAGGAGAATTATCTTCGCACGAGGCAAATATAATTTTTCAAGTCTCTACTATTCTATTTTTTTTTATTTTAACACTTGTCTGTAATTTGAGTATTCATTTTCTTTCATTAGAATAAGTTATTTGTAAGTTATTTCTCGATCCTGGTATCTCAAAATTCTTTGGCCCTTTACGTACCTTGAATGACGCCTGACGTTTGAAACCGGTGGCACCCGATAGAATACCAAATGTTAAATCATAGATATCGCCTGGTGCTTTTCAGGAAAGGCCGTCAACTTGACACAGTTGCTTTTCAAAATCGGGCGTCCTTCAGAGCCTCAAGCGCAACCAGTAGCGTTCGATACGCTAGAACTCTTTGCGAGCCACTTCCCGATATTTACCTCTCCTTTTTTGGCGTTAAACGTTCTCCGATAGTGCAAAGGCCAAAAGGGACCCTTTCCAAACACATCTTTTCGGCCATCGAGAAAAGCAAGTCGAGAAAAACTACCCTTGGAAAGGGGCGAGTAAGTTTAATCGGTGTGGTGGTACGAGCTGCTGGTTGGCTCGAAATTTTCATTGGAAATCGAGCGACGTAAAGGGTGAGGACGATGATGATTGATGAAAAAGCTTGAATGGTAAAATCCCGCGCGCGGGATATGTGCGGATGTGATTTCGGTCTGCCGTGGACACTGATATATTATATGTGTTGGTGGTCGGGACTGCGAGCTCGATCCTTCGCGCGCATGGTGAAATGGATCGTTGAGCGGTGGTGGTAGGGCGAGGGTGGCGACTACCGCACGTCATCCCTAATAGAATGATCTATGCGTCTCGCATCGGATCCTATGATTGAAATCGTGCCACCGGTAATTAAAAGCCGCAAATCGTCATGCGAGCGCTCGTTTACCGGACTGCCGCGTTCTGGCACAACAGGCCGATCTCTCTGTCCCGTAAACATGACACGAGAAGAATTTTATGTCCGACGTATAGCGAACCTTTTAATCTTCACCTCCTCCATTCTCCCTTGGGCAGAATGAAAAAGTGATTGCGGCTTGATTGGCGATAAATAATGGAGGGATCATCGGGCCCGTATGCTTTGATCGGGGAGAATATTTCTAGGCAGGTCTCCTCGCCTCGTCGATATTCAACCCTCTGATTTAATGCTTCCCCGGAAGCACCCCTACTAATTCGAAAATACTGTCCAAATTTAAATGGGACCATCTATTTTTACTGTCAATTTATTATCTAGGAAACGTCGCAAACAGTTGCGCTATGATTACATAGTAAAAACCAATCGTTTTTCCAATATTTTCATTTACTCACTCTTACTCGATTAATTCCAGAAATAGTAACTTCTGTTCAATTTGCACTTAGGTCAGAATAAATATCATGTTAGTTGTTTTTATTTGTTGGTCAGTAAAGATTTATAATCCTAGTAACTGCGCAAATTTTTATGGAGGTCCGCAAATTTTTACACAGCTCGTCTGTAGTCTGATCGGGGCTTCGAATAAATTTCTACTAGGGGAGTCGACAGTTTAAATTACGTTCTTCGTTACTGAAATAATAATGAGGATAACGAAAAATGCTTTGACCACGAAGTACTTTTCGGGCAACATCGAAGATAAATATTGACGGTAGTGGGGTGGATTAAACGGGCCGGGGCTTGTGTACAAGCCACAGGGTGGTGTATTCACTGAGAGTGCTGTTGGCGTATCTGTTTGACTGGCGCTGCCACTTCTACGCTAATACCTGCGCACACATAGTCACGTACGAAATCGAGTGGCTGCCAATTGGAATCGAGTGCGCCGGATCGAATTTAGCTCGTTTGCGCCTTTGATTTTCGGTTTTTCCTATCATTCGGGACCTGGTCCTGAAACCAACAACACTGCCGCCACACACACACACCTCGTTTTTGCACGCAGTCAGTCAAATCAGTCGGTGCCTCCTGTAAATAGAAATAGTGGAGTGCAACGAAATAGTAAAACCATGCGAAAACGAAGAGTTGTAGAATGAGTTTTGCCGAAAACTCCAGCAGCAAGAAACACGTGAATGTTTGAACGAGAAACATTTACTTTTAATCGAACCGGTGATACGAGAGGATTTGAAATTGAAATCTGATTCACCCTTATTTCCAGAAAGCTTTACGTAAACTAACATAGTTTATACAGTTTCCTCAATACAGTTTTCGATTATCCTCGAAACATGTTATCGAAATCTTTCAACTACGTCAGAGTTATTCCCAATTCAAGAGTTTTCCTTAGCATCCAAACGACACTGAAAAACTTTTACACCTTCTTAAGCATACAATTGCAGAAACATTTTCTCACCGGCCTAAAACTAACATTTGCATTATTCAGTAAGGAGCCGGGACTACGAGAAGTAGAAGTCATAAGGAGAATAGGCTGCTTATTAAGCTGGGCGGTAAAAAAAAACACAAGGGATTCGCTGGGGTGTTGGGGGAGATAGTTTCCAGGCGCGCTTCCACTTCACAAAGAGCCTTGGAATGAAGAAGAAGAAGAGGGGAAAGAAGAAAGCCCGCGGGACAGTACATATGTAAGACCGACTGCAAAGTCTCAAAGTGTGGTTGAAGCGAGCGGTCTTTTCGCGCGCCAAAAAAAGGAACGGAGAAATAAAAGTTAGCAAGGCGGATGGCGGCGGGACGCGCAGGGTTGTAAGGGTTTTTCTTCGCGCGAAGTAGTTGGCAAAGAGACTCTCTCGCCTTGAGTTCTTAGAACTAAAGGCAAGAAGAAGGATGACTTCATCGCTTTTCCGTGATACCAACACAACCATGATTACCTTGGCACGCCGATGCCAACCGGTGAAATTAACGCGTATCACTCGCGCTAATGAAAAATATGTCAGCGCCAGAAAATCCGTTTGAGCGTCATTTATTATGCGACCAATCGCTCGAGTACGGCCTTGTCTGTAACGATGAATTATTCTCCTGTTTTCTGTAGTGGAAACGACACTTGTTCGCGAATTCCAGTGCGATGTTGGAATATCTGATTTCAACAAACAGTCATTGGAATAGTAGAATGAGTATGCTTGGCGCATAATATATAAATACTTAAAATTCAAAGATGCAAATAAATTCTGCATTAAGCTCTCAAACGTATTTTTAATTCGATCATTTATTTTCGAATGAATAACACTGTCAAATAATAAATACATTACTTTCGATAATTAATAGCATCGACGGAGAATAATATCTCTCTGTGTTTCCTCGAGTTTTGCAAATATGAAAATATCGAGTTACCGTAAAACGGGTGTACACGTAATGTCGTGGAATTGGATCCTGGATTTCGTAGGAGGAATTTGCATTTTAACCATCGTACAAGCGAAACACGGAGGTCCTAGTAGAGAGACATCATAAAACCAGTGATGATATTGAATTATCTATGATTGTGGTATCACTTCCTCTGGCGGACCGCATTTGCGGTGATCGTTACACTCGATACGTGCAATTCGAGCACGTCCCGTGCTGCACCAACTGTTACAGGGGCGGCAGTAGTACGTGACATCAACCCTCCACGACAAAACCAACTTTCCACTTATATAATAACATTACAGTCTAAAATTCCTATCGGATATAAACGGCACGGTAACGCGACGACGTAATTTTTAAAAGAACCTCTCTTGGATAAAAGAGAGAAAAGCATTTAGATAAAATTCGGGGGTGCAGTTTATTCGAAACCCTTTTTACTCTGGGCTGGTCCGGCAATTAGGCGGGAATACCGTCTAATCCGGCGGACAGTGGTTTTTGCCGGGTGTCCGGGGGTGCGGATATTTATTTCGAGCAATCGGGAAGGGGTGAGAGAGGGTTTATCATAAAACGGAGCGGGATCCTCGGCGAGCGATCGTAAAAGTTGACAGGGTGCACCGGCGCGGGCGACAAGTCACGGTTAACTCCTCCGGCATAGTTCTCCTGGATAAAATCTCTCTTTTTACGACTCGTACTTCCAGCCGCGTGTTCGCAAATAGATTTACAGGCGCGGAGTTTAATGAACCGCGCTTTCCGCCGCGAAATAAAAAGCCCTCGCTATTCGTGATCAGAGAGGATGAATGCCATTGGATTCGGGATTCCTTGATTCTATAGCGATCCAATCCACTTAATTTCTCGAAACTCGATTCGATAATTCGATTCAATGATTTTTGGGGAAATTGATAAAGCAGAAATTGAAGAATTCCCTTGAAGACTGATTTTATTTATTTGTTAATCAGTGTTTCCCGCTGCCTACTCATGCGTTTTCCTAATACGCATGAACTACCTTCTTGTAACTACCACTTACAGTAAAGTACTTGACTCAAGAGTGTGAGTCGGATCTTTGCAATACGAACTAGGAAAAATTTCAAAAATACACCAGGCAGACTACTAAAGTGGCAAATACCTGGGCGATAAATCTCGTCGTTCGATGCACGCGAGACGATCTCGGACGTTCGCGAGGAAATGAGCTCACCAGCGAACACGGAGAGTGAAAGAGAGAAAGCGCACTTAAAACGAAGGGGGAGTTGCCAGGCCCGTTAATTAATTGTAATGCCGATTCAGAAGCGCATGCTGGCTCCTTGCGCGAGTTCTCTTCTGCGAGAACTTGGTAGCACCGATTCCGAGCAGAATTACGCACTCACGGTAATTAGTAGGACAATTAAAAGCGAGGGTCGTAGGCGCGCGAGACACGCTCTTTTCCCTGAGGGAGAAAAATTATTTTCAACATATCGTACGAGACTTGTCCATTTATCCTTCGTCCCTTTATCAAAGCTGCAAGAATGCGTGTATAGCATACATGCACAGAAGCGATTCCACATGTAAGACCTGCTAATATTTACCGTCAATTAACTCTGTGCATTCCAAAGTAAAACAGAAAATAATTTCTGGTACCTTGTCTCGTACACAGCGTTCATTTATTTTGCAATTAACGTCTGAGAATTTGTACCGCTAAGTATTATATTATAAGTGCTTGTATAATGTCAGTTCAATTACAGTAATTTAAGATACTTAATAAAACAATTATTCTATAATGATCTGCATTCCAAGAACCTGTATTATTGTAGCCTTATTTCTCCTTTGGCATTAAAGGTATCACCGTGCAGAGGATTAAATTTCGTATTTTTATCTAACCATTAACCCTTATGGGATTCAATGTAAAACCAGGCAAATACGGTTCTGCCGATCTGAATAACAGTTAATAAGTACATGCACTCCCATATAATTTATGCTGTCCATTAAAATGAAATTATTAATATAAGAGTGTTTGCAGCGTGCACGCGGCTTTAAACCTTTCAGTGGACAAGCAGTGTTTAGCAATAACTATATAAATGCCAGGCTTTAAAAACTGGAATTCGCCGAGCGTATTTCGAGGGCTCTCATTTTCGTGCCAATAATTCTGCGGCGCCCGGCAGAAGCTCGACTCTTTATTTACAATTGTACGCTGGCGAATATCGATGGATGGGATTGGTATTCGCGCGTGTACTAACAGGCCGGCGGCCAACAATTTGGAAATTAAAAGCGCACAAAGAGCGACGCGCTCGTAAAGTTTGCTTTTATTCGCCCACGAACCACCGGCGCCCGCTTCATGAATATTCATGTGCCAGACCGTAAGTACACGGAGGCAAACAACTATTTTTGCTACATGCATAATGCATCTATTTATCGCGACCGGCAAACGCCAGCGCGAGACGGGAATGCCATTACCCGAATTCGAATTGTTGGTATAACTCATCGAGCGAGTAACGAAGTACGATTGAATTTCGTGAACTTCCGGTATTCGGCTGATAAGCGCAACCTGTGTATGACTGTGTATTAATAATAGGGTATTTTCGCGTGATTTAAAGTAGCTGGATGAACCGTTAATAAAATGTTTCAACCACGAGGGAAAATTAATATGAAAAGTTCAGAATAACATTCGCGAGTTAAAAGTGAAAATTGGACATTCTCAAACCTGGACAATGTGCTCCAAGTGGAATTACAATAATACCTCCGACGAAAACTCTGGTAATATCCAATTTTCAAATTTGTTAGAATCCTACAACTTCGACCCTTAAACTTTGAGAATCATTCTCGCAATATCAACTAGAAAATATTTCTCAAATAACCATAATTTTCAGTTTCCTCGAGCAGAACTTGCATTCGCCACTTCCATAACTGCAATTTTCAACAGAGTGTAAATCATGATTGAGGGTTAATTTAAAGAAAAGGATTTCTATGTTCGACAGACAGTCGAAATGGCGTCATGGCGTTGGAGGAAGGCGTCGCAAAGTGCCAGTAATCAAGTCTGATCCTGCGATCGATTCATCGGACGAGGAGGTCTCGTTGCACGATCGCCGTTTAAGATCGATTGAATTCTACGACATGGAACACAAGCCGAAATACCTAGCGAACAAGCGCGGTACCACAAGGCATGCATTCTCCAGCCGAACGAGACGTGCGGCAACCGCCCGTAAGGAACGCGTATGGGACCATGGTGTAATACCATATGAAATCGACGGGAATTTCTCAGGCGCTCACAAAGCTCTCTTCAAGCAAGCGATGCGCCACTGGGAGAACTATACGTGCGTAAAATTCGTCGAGCGGGTCCCCAAGGAGCATCCTAATTATATACTCTTCACGGAGCGGCCCTGCGGGTGAGTCCTCGGAGATCCGCGTAAAAAGTCTTTCTTAGAAGTATTCCTAACGCGCTAATGACAGACCTCCCTCTGTTGTCTCGGGCCAGCGTTTTTCGCTACTCTACTACTTGCATCTTACATTGTAAGATGTTTTCTTGAGCCATGTGGCCGGAGAGTGGTCTGAAAGAACACTGTCTGGTTGAACAGTGCTCTATACACGAGCTTGTCGACAGTCCTTTACAAAAAAAACGTATCGACATATTTTTAGCAGATACAAGAAGAGTTCTGAAACTATGCACATATATAATTTTTTAAATTAATTTATCCCTTATGTTAACAAAATTAAAAATCTCCTTAGATGCTGTTCCTTCGTGGGCAAAAGAGGCAATGGTCCACAGGCGATAAGTATCGGCAAGAATTGCGACAAGTTCGGTATAGTGGTGCACGAGCTCGGCCACGTAGTAGGTTTCTGGCACGAGCATACGAGGCCCGATCGCGATCGTCACGTGCAGATCATTCGGGACAATATCATGAACGGTGAGTACATCACTCCACTTCAACCGTAATTATCACTCCAATCAGTTATAATCGGGTAATAAGAAGATAGCAGGGTGCATTATCATTGACACTAGTTAGGGTAATTAGGCACGTAGAACAGGGTGCGATGCAGGTGTAGTTTGGCTCTTGTGTTTCATAAATTAGACGCTAACGCGGCGAACATTAAGGTCCGCCATAGTGTACACGGAGACTGTTTGGCGAACGTGAGGAGGATTTATTCGAAGGCGTAGATGCCCGGTCCATGGTACCCTTGGCGCTTGTACCCCTATGACATCGGGCAATGCTGCTCGCCCCGTTTGCCTTCCTGGTCAAATGGCTTTCCGGTTTAGATTAATGGTCCAATTTGCCGAAGGCGACCGGCAAATCTCGCCGGCGATCATTAACGACGAATACAGCCCCCGAGTGCAGCGCCCCGTTGCTATTCTAATATTTGCGCAGCGATCGTGCCGCGCCGATTAATGATCGACTTGTAACGATAACGGTAACGAGCTGTTTAATTACCGGCCACAACCATGGTCATAGCCGTGTATGTCTCTGATCCACCCTCACCTGATGTGCCGTGACTTCAATGACGAATATTATCGCGATCGATAATATTCGATCGAATATTATCGTAATCGTTTCTGCATCGGAGCATCCATTAATCTCGATTAGGATTGTGCGTGACTGGATACACGTACACTATATATATCATGTATGTGCCAATAAGTTACTGTAATTATAATTAATAGTAGGCATATCTCTCCATTAACATTCAATGAAATGTATCGTTGATGTGATACAAAGCTCTGTCTTAGTTAATGATTTGTCTCATGTCAAATGTATCTCGCGCAGGTCAGGAATACAACTTTAACAAATTGACTGAAGAGGAAGTAAACTCGCTTGGGCTGCCGTACGATTACGATTCAATAATGCACTACGCTAAAAACACGTTCTCCAAGGGGACATACTTGGATACTATCTTGCCGATGGAAGTCCATGGAACGAAACGACCCGAGATCGGCCAGAGGATCCGACTTAGTGAGGGTGACATAGCCCAAACGAATCTTCTCTATAAATGCCATAGTAAGACTTGCTACTAAAACTTACATGGAGGTAAAGTCGTAGTTTCAAAGAAGGAAATAAGAGAACACGTGTTATGTTGCAGAATGTGGAAGGACCTTTCAAGAAAATAGTGGAACCTTTGGCTCGCCGACTCATCCAAACAGTTCTCCACCTGGCGACGGCGAGAGATGCGAGTGGAGAATTACTGCGACACATGGCGAACGTATTGTTCTAAATATTACGTCCTTAGATATATTTAAGAGCGATTACTGTCGGAGCGATTACTTGGAGATTCGTGATGGCTACTGGTACAGAAGTCACGTCCTCGGTAAGTTATCAATCACATTTTCAATCAGCGGAATTAAAAAATGCGTCCGAATGGAACAAATTGAAGATACAAGAAGGATAGGTCATTTAAATTATTGGTACGTGGAATGCTATGGATCCCGTATTTTTTATTACGTGTATAGGAATCCCCATCACGTTTTTCCATGAAAGCATTTAATTTAAAGCGCAGTCGTAAAGCAAATATTCGGTATTTATTCGGCTGCCTCCATGTATAACGCCGCGCCCGTACGTAAAATTGTTTTGCAGGATTTTTTTTCTTCGGTGAGAGCTTTTTTTCGCGCTTGAACACGGAAAAAGCCAATAGTCCATGGTGCTTTTAGGTGGTCGCACATGCCAGCGAGCATTGTCCAGAAATTCCCTTATGATCCTTGCTCGATAACTCTTATCTATATGCTCATTTACGTCATTATCATTTGATTTTCAACAAGTGCAATTTATATAGTGTCTATAATTCTTTTGTACACCAAAATGCGACGACTAACGGAGAGTTTTCTTATCGAATTTAATAGTGTATCTCATAAGATAAAATCTCACATAGAATTATAAATGCAATACGAAACTTTTGCGGGTATTGGACGTGGATATTACTGTTTGCTAGGTCGGTATTGCGGAAGCGGAAAGATTCATGATCCAGTGATCTCGACGGGAAGTCGGATGCTGGTAACGTATGTAACATCCAGTCGTCAGAGCGGTCACCGAGGGTTCACTGCAAGTTACGAGGCTGTTTGCGGCGGCGACGTGGAGCTCGACGGCATAGGTCATCTCGAATCTCCCAATTACCCGGAAGAGTATCAGTCGAGCAAGGAGTGTGTTTGGAAGCTGTCGGTACCTCAGGACTACCAAGTGGCACTTAAGTTCCAGTCCTTCGAAATCGAGAATCACGACAACTGTGTTTACGATTATGTTGAAGTGCGAGACGGGCACAGTGCCGATTCACCCCTGATCGGTGTTTATTGCGGTTACAAAATACCGCCCGATATTAAATCGACAGGCAATAAGCTTCTTGTTAAATTCGTGAGCGATGGCTCTGTGCAGAAGGCTGGGTTTTCTGCCACCTTTATGAAAGGTATAATCTAATATCATATTAATTTGCTACTAGTTTTAGAAAACTATACATTGAATCAAATGATAATTTGGATTTAATTATTATTTCAGAGTTCGACGAATGCATTCTCACTGACCACGGATGTGAACACGACTGCATAAACACTCTGGGTGGATACGAATGTTCTTGTAAAGTTGGCTATGAATTACATTCAGACGGGAAGCATTGTGAAGGTAAAATTAAAATTTAAAATTAAACCCCTAATAGAATACTATATTGGCTATTAATATTTTAGATGCCTGTGGAGGCGTTCTTGAGGAAAGCAACGGGACCATCACAAGTCCATCATTCCCCCAAACATATCCAGGAAACAAGAACTGTGTGTGGGAGATTATAGCACCTCCACAATATCGAATCACCTTGAATTTCACGCATTTCGACATCGAAGGCGATAATGCATATCAGCGGGAATGCGAGTACGATTCGGTGGAAGTGGCTAGTAAACTAGGTGATGATGTGCTGAGAAAGCATGGTATTTATTGCGGAGCAAGACTGCCACCCCTCATTACTTCGGAGGGTAATTTTATGAGGGTCATTTTTACATCTGACAATAGGTAGGCTTTTGAATGGTTCATTGCTAGTACGTTGAAAATTACTTACGATTTTAATTATATTAAAAATAAATTACTCTTTGCAACATCCAGTGTAGAGAAAACGGGATTCGCTGCAGTATTCTTCACTGATATGGACGAGTGTGCGAACAATAACGGTGGCTGCCAACACGAGTGCAAAAACACGATCGGCTCTTATCAATGCTCCTGTCACAACGGGTTCACCCTCCACGAGAACGGCCACGATTGCAAAGAGGGTGGCTGCAAATATGAAATCACAACCCCTCTGGGTACAATCACCTCCCCCAATTATCCGGACTATTATCCTGGGCGAAAGGACTGCGTCTGGCACTTTATCACTAAGCCTGGTCACCGCATAAAACTTGTACGTACGCTCATTTCAAAATTTGCATAGTTAAATGTAAATTTCTAAAAAAATTGTATTGTATATATTCATAATAATTCAAAGGTATTCAAAGTCTTCGAAATGGAACCCCATCAGGAGTGTGCCTACGACCATATTGCCATTTACGATGGTGACTCTCCAGAGAGTCACATGTTAGGTAGATTCTGCGGCACGAAAGAGCCTCATCCCATCCTCGCGACCGGTAATCAAATGTACATGGTCTTCAAGAGCGATGCTTCCGTCCAGAGAAAAGGATTCCTTGCTGCACATGGCACTGGTAATTATTACCAAAGAATAATAAATATTATAGTAAAGAATAACCGTTAGTTATTAACCACAATTAATTTGTGTAGCCTGCGGAGGTCATCTTATGGCAACGTACAAAGTGAAACATTTGTACTCGCACGCAAAGTACGGCACTCACAATTACGATCACAGAACGGACTGCGATTGGACAATCGAAGCACCTATTGGCAAGAATGTCCACTTGTCCTTCCTGTCCTTCCAACTGGAGTACGAAAGTGAGTGCAGCTATGATTTTGTCGAAGTGTACTCTGGTCTAGATGCATCCGGTCCTCAATATGGAAGATACTGCGGGCACTCCGTAAGTATACATTGGTGCAGTTGCCATTTTCCATTCCCTTGGGCAAATATTGACTAGTTTGATTATATTTGTAGAACACGACAGAGATCGTTTCAATGAACGAAGCTCTCCTAGTGAGATTCCGGACCGATGAGACAATATCGAACAAGGGCTTCGTTGCGATCTTTGTAGTCACCGACCGGCAGGACAATGAGGACAGTCTTGGTGGAGAGGAGGACGATGTCGACGAGGAGAACCTCTGATCCGTGGCTGGCCTCGCCAATCGGCTTGGCTACGGATTCTAAAACGGCCTCTTCAATAGCGATCCAACCGATCTAGCCACGGAACGACCCAGTTTCGGGACAATAACGATCAATCTTGAGTAGTAGAAGAGGATAATTATAGCCGGAATCCGCGCGAAGTTCGTTCGGTCGTCGAGGCCATGAAAGCTGGCGGCTTTGTTTGATTGAAAGTGGAAGAAAAGTCGATCAGCGGAAATGATTGAAGGAAGACATATCCTACGTCTCAGTCTCAATGCATCGTACTATCTAGCAAGTATCAATACTTTGCTCCGCGCCCGATTGAAACGTTGTGTACATTTGTCACGGCAAGGAAGGGATTGCATTGGGAAGCGGATACCAGTGAAGAAATCTAGGGACTGCATTGGCTCTATGGGATTATTTAAGCACAGATGCAAAGATTTAGTACCACCTACTCTAGTATCCTCGGCAAATATAAAACTCTGTTCCCCAGAGGAGTGTCTTGTCACGTGTCGACCTAGCATGTACTACGGTAAGTGTTCACTTAAAGACATCAACCCTAAGACTCCGCGATATGGAAGTTATTGTAGTTCACTACGAGATCTTCGAGAACCTCTCGAAACACTGGCCTAAGTTTTAGCAATACGAGATATCATAGCGATCGATCACTAAGGATCAACAATGAGATCATGGTAGTTCGATGTTAAAGACCGATTAAATGCGTCTTGAATGCGAAGACAGCATTGTATTTTGATTAGTGTGTACGACTCCTAGATTTGGCCTAGGTGAGGCCAACCGTGCCATGTACGTTTAGGTAGACTAACATCGTATCGTTAATAAGTCCTAGGCCCGAAAAAAGAGACATATAGTGGGCCGTGTTGCACGTGGGAATGTTGCACCAAACCAGTTCACAAAACATGACATTGCCGATCTACCGTCTTCTAGCCAGTTCATCATTTATCGATGTACGTGACTGTAACGATAAGTAAACCAAGTTAATAACAATAAGATGGCATAATGCGTCGATGGGGGCGTAATTCCACAACATCGACCTTGTTCTCTCAAGCACTGCCCAATTTATTGTCTGTGTATCCAAAAAACATGTGAAAATCGAGAGATCAATCGCTCTTTTCCTAAATGCTACTCAGTCACTCTTGGTTTTTCTTAAAGAAAAACTGTCTTAATCCCTGTCATTATATTCGACTATACTCTTTGTGTAGAGTTTAAGGGATTCGCGCGAAAAGAGATCTGAAAATGGACAGAGGGTATGCAGAAGAGATTTCAAACGATGGGGATACCAAATTGTCCGCGAGGTTTCGTTGGCGAGACTCTTTCAAGTACGATGAACTGTGCGAGAAATGTAATCGAACAGAGAGTAATCTAGAGATCTAGAGAAGTAGTGTGCTGATTGAGGTTGAAGCTCAGCGACAGAGGTGTTTCTTTCGTGAGCCAGGACTCGCAGCTTTCGACGGTGTTTAGGTCGCGGTCGCCACCCACATATTACATTTTAATAGGCGTATGTACACGTATGTATACTCGAAGCCTCGTCGAGAGAGCGTGTTTATTGTAAATAGATGAAATTCTAGTTGTAGACGTCGTGCCGTTTTATATGTAGTCACATAACATAGGATCGTTAACGAGAAAAGAAACCCCGTTCGGGTCTGTCTCGCTGGAGTAGCGAGAGCCCTCACTGTCGAATGGATTCTTCTTCATGCATCTTTTAACTCCGCGTTTGTGAAAGAAGTATTTATTATACGACTATAATAATAGGTACACACTGACACGCGTAAGTGGTGACTTACTTGAATCAATGGGAACTAATTGTTCGGAATAAGGAGCGTTCGTTCGCGGGACTGAAAGCCCCGATACGATAATAATTACTGTGTGTAGAATTGCGATTCACCTGATTAAAGGATAATCAATTCGTATCAAGCATGGTCAGATTCCAGCTGTACTCGTGCATATTCTGAGAAGACACTTTAAAGCAGATTCCTTAACTAACAGGTTATTTTGTATGAAACTTTCTATAAGGATTCAGGAACCTTACTTTCAAGGAACATGGCAATAATGGTCAAGCTCAACGCAGAGTTATCTTATATTGTTTCCTTTGGAAATCTTTGATTGTAATGGTATGCCTCAGAACTGTTGTAAGAATCGAATGCAAGGGAAAAACGATAGCCCAAAGCTTTCGATTTCCTTTAATCAAACGCTATTAACTTCCGAATATTTGTGTGTTCGTAAATGTACGCAACATTGATCTACCAAAAATTGATGACATAAGATACGTACCCGTAGGTAGTAATTCGCTATCTCCGACATCTATTACTGAACGATAAGGGCAATCTTAAGCATCGCATCAAGTTCCTTTTTGTAAATCACATGTGATTTATTTGTTCTCAGAAATACATGTTATTGGCACTGTACCACTTACAATAGGTGGCTTTGTTACTTCCCGTGTTATTAGTTTATAGTGGTTTCTAGTTTTATATTAGCACAGATTGTCATTCTGTTAGACTGATCCATACTTCCTCGCAGACTCATAGTACAACTGACGGTCGTACTACTCCTACAAGACTGTCATTGTAAAGTGTATCTGTGTCGGAAGTGTACTTCAATAGTTACATCACCGTTGCTCCCAACATTATACTGTTCCGATCATTAATCCGTCAATCCCCCGTAACACTATCGAGAACAATCAGTTTATTCTCCAATAAAACACTTCTCTATTCGTGACATGGGTATATCAGGGTCAGACAGAACAAATTACTAATAAAAAAAATTGATTTTAAAGTGTTCGGACACGCTAGTATGCTTTTCTTATGGTACCAGCATAAAATCGTTTTCTATAGAGATTCGTTTTTTTAGTATAGAAGCATATAAGACCGTCGTATGAAAGGAAATTCATTAACAAAGTTTACTGAAATCCAATTCATAAAAATTAGCGCCAAGTATAAAGTTTTTCTTTCTGGAGTAATCCTATTAAATCCAGTCGAGCATCAAGGATAGGATTACATTGTTTCTTTGCATGAGAATTGACGATCGAGTTATTTTAGGCAGTTGTTCAGTGTGGGTCTTGCCAGGTCCCACCCGGCAGGATTGCCTTCGTAAGGCATGACCGTCCCGCCGTCGATTCAAGAACCGCTTTCCTTTACCGAGAGAGCCGAGAGCGAGGCAGCTGTGACCAATTTTAGAAAAAGTGAGCGGCACATGCGTCTCGGCCTTGTCAGCGACTCTCATCCTTTCATGAGCAGTTCTGCCAGCATTTCGAAGGCTTAGCGCAGGCATATGCTGTGGGAGACAGATAGACGTCCTCAAGAGATTCGATTTCTCCCATGGTGTGGGTCGTCACGTAAAAGCGGAACACCTGGCTCGAGTGCAGCCAACGTTGCACTGGTCTTGTAGACATCTCAGAAAACCTGTCTTATTTCCTTCTATGACATTATGCGAATAGTTTATTTAACATAAATCTGAATCGATTATCGCTTGTGGATTTCAATCGGCTGGATATAAGTCTGGCGTCAGCAATTGCTTTCTGTTGAATGATGCAGGTTTCGGGCTCTTGCCATTTTGCCGCAGCGATATACATAAAGGGAGTGGTATAGTCTACCACAAAGGTGTGTCACACTCCTAATTAAATAGCATTCATAAAATCACCCTTGTGATAAGTAGGATCAGTTTACTGTACGTGTAATAATTACGTGGGTTTCGGCAGGCTACAGCTACAGGGTCACGCATCTCTGCGTCCCAGCCGTCCCAACTTTCTATCATGTAGTTTTTATTACAGAAACTGAGACAATTCAGACCTTTTCTTTAACTCTACAGAATCTTTAAAGAATAAACGAAGCAATTCACAGACTGGTTATTATTGTACTACAATATACTTTCATCATATTGCGGAAATTATAATGTGGTGGAGTGCGGTATGAACGTCTCGTGCATGACCGACACTACCATCCTGCCGCAGTGACAATTGCGAGCAGGACTCGATGCCAGCCACCAACTACATTACAATTCAGGGTGAATCGTTGCCGAGTCAACGGACAAATAATTTTCAAGCTAATTTCACTGGTGTATGTGCGGAAGTTCATAAGATCAATAAAATAAATGCCGCATATGAGGGAAAGAAGCGCTATATTTTCTTGGCAGGATTCATGCGCGCAGACGTCGAGCTGTTCTGCGGTCGTAGACGAGCCAATAGCAGGATAGGGTGAGGTCATCGTCGTCCAATGACCGGTGTTGGGGGGGATCGATAACCGAGGGTTTATAAGGCCGAGACAGGCGTCCCTCGCGCATTAATCGTTTGGTGTTCAAGCGAGAGTTCGCGCGTGGTTGATAGCAGAAGCCCCATTACTTGCTCTAACTATCAAGCTACCGCTTTTTCGACGAAAGTAAACCACCAACAAACCTCAAAATGGTGAGTACTTTGTATTCTGCATTTGGATTTCCGAATAACTTGGCCGAGAGAATTGTAGCTGTGGCAGATCATCGTTATGGTTAGCTAGCTGAACGCTTACCGGCCGGCGCCGCCCTTTTCCGTTGTGACTCATAAGGCGTGACGCGGTGCCGTTAATATTGCAAATCCTATTATTTTCTGAAGGAATGATCTTTGATTAACTGAAATCGCATACGAAGTGTGTCTTTCATACTGGTTTTTGGTGATCGATCGGTGACAGATGTCGAGCGTCATTGTTTGATAGGGGTCCTCCAATAGTCGAAAATGGACGCGAGCCGTCTGGCGTCATTTGCACAGGACCGATCAATATTCAACGCGGAGTATACGTAGTGTCGATGCAGCATAAAAGGATGACTGCATCCTTCTATCCGCGAACTAAATTAATTTTAAATTTCACTATTCAACTTAATAATATTCTCGTATTATCGCGACATTGAAATTCGAAATATGTCATGCCTGAACTGTTAAATGCAGTCGAGCCTTATTTTTTGGCAACATGTTTTAAACACTGGGTTTATTATTATAGAATCGTTAAATAATCAAACTTTTGTGTGTTTCAGCGTGAATGTATCTCAATCCATGTAGGACAGGCTGGAGTCCAGATCGGTAACGCCTGCTGGGAATTGTACTGTCTGGAACATGGTATTCAGCCCGATGGGCAGATGCCATCCGACAAGACTGTTGGAGGTGGCGATGACAGTTTTAATACTTTCTTCAGTGAAACTGGTGCTGGAAAGCATGTGCCCCGAGCAGTGTTTATTGACTTGGAGCCAACAGTAGTTGGTACGTTTATATCGATTAATTAAACGAGTGAAACATTTTGCATTTATATGAATTTTGGCATAAATTGTATAATTTCGATTGTCTGTCACAGATGAGGTTCGCACCGGCACATATCGCCAACTCTTCCACCCAGAACAGTTAATTACCGGCAAGGAAGATGCTGCCAATAATTATGCTCGTGGTCACTATACCATTGGCAAAGAGATCGTCGATCTCGTATTGGATCGCATTCGCAAGCTGGCCGATCAATGCACAGGACTTCAGGGCTTCCTTATTTTCCATTCCTTTGGCGGTGGTACCGGCTCTGGATTTACCTCATTGTTGATGGAACGTCTGTCCGTCGACTATGGCAAGAGATCGAAACTGGAATTCGCTATCTATCCGGCACCTCAGGTCTCCACCGCCGTGGTTGAACCCTACAACTCCATTCTCACCACGCATACTACTTTGGAACATTCCGACTGCGCATTTATGGTTGACAACGAGGCTATTTATGACATTTGCCGGCGTAATTTGGACATCGAAAGGCCCACCTACACAAATTTGAATCGTCTGATCGGTCAAATTGTATCCTCCATCACAGCCTCCCTGCGTTTCGACGGCGCACTCAACGTCGATCTTACCGAGTTCCAAACCAACTTGGTACCCTATCCCAGGATCCACTTCCCTCTGGTCACATACGCACCTGTAATCTCCGCAGAAAAGGCATACCACGAACAATTGTCTGTCGCCGAGATCACGAACGCCTGCTTCGAGCCCGCCAATCAAATGGTCAAATGCGATCCACGACACGGCAAATATATGGCTTGCTGTATGTTGTACCGAGGAGACGTCGTACCCAAGGACGTAAATGCGGCTATCGCTACTATCAAGACCAAACGTACCATCCAATTTGTCGACTGGTGTCCTACCGGCTTCAAGGTTGGCATTAATTACCAGCCACCTACTGTCGTACCTGGCGGTGATCTGGCTAAGGTTCAGAGAGCAGTATGCATGTTATCGAACACCACCGCTATCGCCGATGCCTGGGCTCGCCTTGACCACAAATTCGATCTGATGTACGCTAAGCGTGCATTCGTTCACTGGTACGTCGGTGAGGGTATGGAAGAAGGTGAGTTCTCCGAGGCCCGTGAAGATCTTGCTGCTTTGGAGAAGGATTATGAGGAAGTTGGCATGGACTCTGCTGAGGGAGAGGGTGAGGGTGCCGAGGAGTACTAAGCTTCCGACACTCTAACTTTTTCAATGGGATACCGGGAATAAAGGTCCGATTTGCAGGCATATAAATCTGTATTATATCTCCCCATGTACGTCCTACACCTTACACACCTGTCCTTCGCGTGTAATGACTCTGGCGCTATTATATTACGTATCGCTTTGTTTCGCCAATTCGAAACGTTCAGTCCGACTTATACGCGTATTCGATTTCGAGTAGCAAGCCTTGATAAATTTAATCTCGAGCAGTATCGGGAGCGAAAAAAATACTAGAAATCCAAATGCGAATTAAGAAGGAAATATTGAAATCGTGACAAAATTTAATTACGTGAACTATCGTTTTCAAGGTTGAGTATCGGTATTGGCAAAAATAGAGGCAAGCCGGAAATATGTGGGTTTCCGCGTATCAATATGTTATATACTTGTTACGCCATGAAATGAACACAGTTTTGCGGTTTCGTGTATATTTAATTCGTACGGCGGTGTAACGCGGAGCACGTAAAGGACAAAGTCTGTAAGATCTAATTAAAATATAACATTCCTACAATATAAATTGGTGTCGTATGTACATCATTTAGGACAGTATTGTTCAGAAAGGGAAGTATGGAAGGTTTCCGCGAAAGATGGAGAAGAAATGTGCCACTTTCGACATTTTCACTCTTCTTCGATCTTCCCTTATACATGACAGACGAGTTTCTATATACCGGTATTACTTTTCCTTTGCGTTATGCTGCCATTCATGTGCGCCTTGTACTGTCATCGTAAACGATTCCTTTCTATCAATTACGAATGTAATCGAAAAATGGGGATGCGTGACAAAATGTTTCATTTTTACATGTCCTTTATTATTCATCTAGTTGAACACAAGCCTAGATGACAGCGGTTCATAAAAGTAAGCAAGCGTCGTCCACTCAATCCTATAAGTGTGGCTTGACGCGAGGGATCGCAGAAAAATCGCCATGAGATCGCTTGCAGTCGTTCGCGGGAACGCATGCGCTCTGGATCGAGTGCACGACGATGCATCTCGCGTGCACAGCGATGCATTAGGCGGTCCTTTATTTCGCAAAGAAAGGAAAAAGGCGACATGTACCACCGAACTTAGGCGCACCCGAAAGGCTCGCGCAAATGTTGTCCGCGACGGATAGATAGTGCACGAGAGTGCATCGGTTTCGCACTCGGCACGAACACGGCGACCGTAAGTACGATCTATCAGTGATACTCAAAGTCCAACGTATCCTTCGCCAGCCAAGGATGCACCGACACATTACAACACCGTCTTGCTCTACAAGAGCACTATCAACGTTGATCGCGCGCGGTTTCCAAGTGTATCGATGCATTATACTGGGAAAGGCATAATGTATCGATAGCAGTGTAGTATCGATAGGCCGTATGCACGGGGCCCAATTGCATGGGAAGCAAGCTGTGTGCCTACCTGGCGGTGTGTGCAGCACACAGTGGAGGTGCAGCCCCACCAACTCGGGCTCTCATTGCAACCTTCTCCGGTTTCCTTAATCGCGCGTTTCTTTTTCTCTTATCGCCGTGCGCCCGAATATAATGGGTCTGGTGTGAGCGAGTAGCGGGGCCCGACGGTGGCATGTCAGCCGGGCTTTATGAATAATAACGATAAGGATGAGTGAGTATTCTGGCGTGAAATACCTATGCCTGATTGGCTCACGGGGATATTCGTCTCTGGCCTTATCTCCGATTGAAAGAGCCCGGCCGAATGAGGCCTCCTCCACTGATAAAGCGCACACACACTCCGCCTTATCGCCTTCGTAACTACCTGCTCGAGATGCGTGGGTGTGCGCTCTGTTTACCTGCAGCATTGTTCGTGCAGAGCCTCCTCCCGCGTTTAACCAAAGTGTGTCCCGGGCGCTCCCGTTGGCCGTAAAAAAAAGCGTGTACAGTGTTACGCATAGCCCGATATATTGAGTCATTTTTGCGCGAGCCCCCTCGGCCTAACGGAAATCGCAATGCTGCTGCAGTTGCGGCAGCGATTCGTTTTATATTTAGTCCTCGGGCACCGCGGCATGCCCTGTGTGCTGGATTGTTAAGCAGCACTAAAAATATGTCCAACGCTGGTGGAATAAAAGGAAGGACCACTATCAGCGACGCTCCACAGGTTATATTCCTGGGCATCTTCTTGCTTCCTTTTATATTTAATTATAGCCTGTCACCTTTATCTTTTTATCACTTTTTGTGACCGCTGGACCATATGTAGTCTTGTGCGCCAGGCTAGATTTCCAATACCCCTTTGTACGGTGGTCTTGTGCTAGACGAAAGAGACCTTACAAGGCATCACGAGTACCAAAAATTGTTAGATTGTTCCATGTAGTGGATACTAGTTACTGTACAGTATGAATCCCAATAAAAGCAATGGTAAGTGCAATGTTGTATGGGTTATGGGGTTTGCGAAGGAATCAGTAGTTGTTCGAACGTAACTGTTCGTCATAAGCTTCAGTGAATCACGTGTTATTCATATTGCTTCCATGTTTGCTGTATTAACTGTTTCTTCATATTTTCATTGTCTTTAAAGCAGTGTTAGATTTATTATTAAGAGCAGATTTGTTTTGATATTTTGTGTATTAACAACGGTGCTTATTCTATTGCAGACCACTGCAAAGCCATGAAGATGAGTTTCTCTTTAACATCCCTGCAGCCTTTGAGCAATGGCTCCGAAAAGGCTGGGCCAGCAGGGATTACTCCAGAACGGCCGTACAACAGTCTGACTAAGAAAAGGTTTGCCTTTTACATATTGTAGTCGTATCACATTAAAATCTATAAAGCAAAAAGTAATATATCTATTGTTTGTTTGTATTTCAGAAAAGATCCAAAGCAAGTACAGAATCAACGTATGTGGGCTAACCGCGAAGAGTGCAAGGATGATTTTTGGGCAGCCATACGTTCTAATTATGATTATATCATGGATACTAATTTGATTGATAGCTGCAAAGAAGCAAACGGCGAATTGACATGGGACGAGGCAGATGTATCTACGCAGTCTTGGAGCTTGAAAGAAGTCAGTAACCAATTCTCAGAGCTCTACTCTTGGTTAAGAGTTCTGCAGGAGTTAGTGTATTGCAAAGAAGAAAATCTATTAGACAAAAGTCTACGTGCGGTGAGTGTCCGTTTAATATTTTGAATACATTAATACCGCTATGGAATTTGATACTTATATACTTGTTATTGAATGATATCGCAACAAAATAGCTCTATAGATTTCTTATAAGTACTTAAATATCAAACAAAGTTTTACAATCGAAATAAAAACACTGATATACTTAGTGAATCATTAAAAATGCATTGTTTTGAGCATAACCATTAACTAAATGCATGTTACTATGTTAGTAATCACTATGGGAAATATGTGTATCTATTTTCATCACGATTTACGCTCACCATTTCAATTGCGAACATATCTGCCGATTTTCTACGATTACAATCGTCTTCAAAATATTTTCTCTCGTTCTTTTTCTCCATTGCTGAGATTCGATAGTGGTTAACTAACATTGTACATGAGTATGTGGTCTCGTGTGCACCCGGAAACACGTGCCCAAAATTCCTCGCTCGGTGGAGGGTTAAAAGACTTTCCGGAAAAGCCGATGACGCATGCTGAGTGTAAATTTAAATAGCAGCTCACTACAGCTGAGACATCCTTGAGAGTCTCTGACCTGCGACAATATATGCCCGTTTCTCTTTGGTGTTTTAGGCTCACATGGAGGAACTGCGACGTAGGGCTTATAGACGAAAGTTATTTAATGAACAAGCCGAAAAATTGGTGAGTCGAACTCCCTCTCTAAAAGACGAGGTAGCGTGGCGTGTCGATCATTTAAATGCGAAATGGGATTTGGTTGAACAAATCATGGCACCAGTTGACAGACCAGTGTCCAGTCAGCAGGACATATCAGCAGGTAAGATATCAGTGATATAATTATTGTTAATTTAATATCTTGCTGAATTTTATATGACGATCTTGACGATACCAATAAATGTAATACACAGAAGAAGTTAGAAATATCTTTTTTCATAATAAGCTAGAATATAAATTAGTTAAATTACTTACCCTTTACATTTTTAATTTTAATTTTAACTTTTCGTTTTTTTCCAGACTTCGATCATGAAGTGAAGTGCTTGAGAAAATGGCTACGTGAAATGGAATCCCGCCTGCAACCCCTCAGTTTTCACATTAACTGGACCTTAGCAGAACTTGAGGAAAAGGCAGTGGAGCACATGGTAAGTGATATATAATAATGGCCTATTGCTTAACATGAATTTTGCCACTGTGGTATTGAATGTAACAGCCGCAGATCTTGTAGGAATGATACTAATCATATTCAAGTAAAGAGTTTCCTTATCTTAAATATTTTCATAGACATTTTATTAATCGATGTACGACTCAGCGTAGAATTTGATTCTTTTTTAGTTTTTCAAAATTCCCTATGTTCTATTCATTTTAAGATTTTAATATATCTATTCTCAAATCTACGCTTTTCATTTAATTTGATTTCGTTGATGTATATTGCGAGATTAATTGCAAATTACATTTAAGTAACACGGTGTAATCGTTGAGTATTACACACTAGTAGTAATTATTACAGATTGATACTGATAAAGAAAGTAAATTTATTCCCCACCAGCATCCAATGGTAAACATACTTGCTTTGCTATAATTCGAATATATTTCCTGCTGGCTGTTACTAATAACCACAATCTTACTGATCGTTTCATATGCTAACTCTGATATCATTTTTAATATTGTGTCATCGAAGTGATCGTACCATTGATATTATTATGCACAAAGTAAGTTACACAAGGTGATGTTGCGGAAGAAAGTGTTTTGAAAAAGCTGTACTAGCATCAATCGTTATGCATGAGTACTTCGTGATTCATGCGTTCTATTGTTAAGTGGGAGAAAAAAAAAGAACAGGAAGAAATAACTTTCAAGATCTTACCAGTTATCTCTCCTCGAATTTCACATTGACAAGTTTTGCCGCAAATGGCCTCACAAAATCCGATTGCACAATCGATGGATGATAATGCGGATCGCGCTCTTCTCAGAGTGGTACAGAGGGTCTGCAAGACCCGACTACGATCTTCTGTCAATTGTACTACGTGCGGTCAGGTAGGCGTCGGATACCAGTCTCCACTCCGCCTCTTTCAGTCCGGCTTTGCCTATCCCGTTCGTGCTGGTCGCCTCTATCTGCCATTAATTATACCGTAACGTAGAACACGACGCTTACACCACTCCGTAATCGCATGCGTAACTCCAGTATATGATATCTCAATGTGACATAGGAAACCTTAGAATTTATTGCAATCCCAAGTAGAATCCCTTCTCCTAGTTTGCACAAAATTATCTGCCTTTATTTTTTCCCACGTACTTGCAAGCTTGTGTAAGATAACACTCGGCAGCACGAGCGATTCGCTCGTAAAATTTTCTCGAGCACTTCGTGAGTTCGTAATTTACTTCACTTAACTCGGACTACCACAATTTATCCAGGCGTTCGGCGCAAGAAAGTCGTGGGCAAATGGCCCGGGTGTGCGCGCGCGAGCGCGCGTGCAAGGAACAAGGAGGCGTTGTTGATCGAGAAAAACGAGTGGAACGGCGATACTTATCTCCCTTTCATCTTCTGCATCGGATGGAGATAACATAGAGGCAATTCGGAGCGATTTCATTTCCTGGTGTTAGAGAAACCTGCTGTTTCTCATGGATCCCACGATGGGAGCAAGAGCGCCGGAGTGCAGGATCATTATAGAGGAAGAGAAGAAGGGATCGAATTAGGCGAGCACGTACCGCTCTTACGAAAGGAGTACGCGTTCTATTTTGTTTGCAATTGATTCCACTGTTAATTTGCATTTCGAAATCGAGCGCAGTCTCACTTAATTAAAGGCTGGAAAGGTCAAACCACGGCTTTACTTGAAAGCCGGGCGGTGCGCCGGTCAAATTGCGGGGATCCGCCTGAGATCCTACTATATTCTCTTCTTAAACACAGATCAGTGCAAACCTATTCTTTCCGATTCAACGGGGCTGTTCCGAAAGCGATCATTTTAGTGATCAGCAACAAGGTAGTCTAGAAGGTCTTCATCATTTGCAAACTACCGGCTAACGGTAGCCGCGTACTCGTCGTTAAAAGCGCGTGACCAGTACGCTGGTGAGTAGGAAAACAGTAAGAAAGCAAACCGCAGGGATGTTATATTGGCGCACGCAAGAGAGGACAGTTGATTTTATATCGTATGTCGCGCTACACGCTGTCACTTATTATTAATGTTGACCAATCTATAGAATTTCCAAGCACATTATGAAGATTGATGATACCACTCGTGTTACCTTGTTGAAACGCGTGTCCCGTTTAACCCTTCCCCGTGGGAAAACGTGCGTGCATGCGACCAAGTGACATATGTCAGGGTCAGTCATCGCTACGCCAGTGAGATTGAAATCTTATATTAACGGGAAGCACAAACGGAGCTTTCGAAAGTGATTGTAAAAAATGAACTCATCCTCCATGAAATTCTCCGTTCCTGTCATTCGTCGAGTCGTATTTATAGCCTATCAAGAAATCAGAGTAGCTCGTAAGATAGATTAAACGACAAGAGAAATGCGTGTGTGGCACATCACTGTTGTCGCAAACATGCAATTTAGCTTATCGCAGCACTTTCTAGTTTCGTCTCCTTCGGAAACGAGTGCGTATCGTGCGTGCCAGAGAATCACAGGAAATCTAGAGAGCGTCGCGATTTTGAGATAAGAAGGCGTGGAAATCAGCGTGACTCTCCGCGGGTGGTTTGCGCGCAACCATAATTAAAAGTTAGCTGTGTGTTCGCGGTCTGCAGGGGACATGTTAATATACATATTATTCGAGCTAACGGTACAAGCGCGGCGAGGTGCATTGCTATATAAAGAAAAGGCAGCCGAGAGTATCGGGAATGTGACGAGTTATTGACACGGTGTGCAAGCTGATCGGATTATTTACTTCGCTATGCCGTGCGAGTAGAATCGCTGGACTGCGTTGATGCTTCACTGGAGCTGCGATCCCCCCTGGCGACGCTGGATTAAGTTTCCGTGTGATACTCATTGCGCGACATACAATCTTGACACTTGTCTACCAGCTATTTGTATTTCCTATACAAGCGACATCGATACCGACGAAACGCCAGTGTGGAAAAACAAATACCCGATGACATTGACTTCTTCCTTTGAGAGAAGACACCAGTAGTTTCCTGAACCGTCACTGCACTCCTTGACGGAGTGTCGACCCGCTTACTCTGTGACTTTCATCTTTCGATACACCATGTTTCCGATACTTCCTATGGTAGCAACTCCTCAATCGAAATCATCCTGTACGTTAAGGCGGTCCTCAATGAAAAAAGGAAGGCCCAGGTTTCTACTCGACGTTTTATACAGGTCAAGGGAAAGTCCCGGCGATGTAAGCTCGATAACGCTAATTAGAATAAGACGAGCAGGCGTATGCTCCCGTGAGTGTAACCGCTGGAAATTAGGAGTGCGATATTCGTTAGCCGGGAGGATAACGATAGCAGAAGTAAACCGGTACGCGTGTATGCAAATTGCTCGTTCCTACGATCAAGGGAAATAAGTTTAATGCTCGCGGAGACACCTTCGAACATATTCTACGCTCTACTTCGTGTTAAGCTAATAACAGTTAAGATCGGATGGGCTCATTCACTGGAGTTATAGTCAGCTTCATTGTACACTACAATTAACTCTTTCACCTTGGGGAAACGGACGCGAGGCTTTGGGGATTAACTGGGGGGATGCAGTCGATGGGAAACCTTATATGATTTTTTAGAAGGAAATCGTGTATTAAGCCAATTAAAGTAGTGCTTCACAAACTTTAGCTGCTTTAATAAGCAGTAGAATATTAATATATTATATATTCTAATACATTCACTTTTGAAACATGAAGTTTAGACCTTAGTTTTATTAAAAAGTAAATATTATTTGAGCTCTGGAGCCAAGGTTTCAGGTTTTAAGAGTGGGAGCCAATGCCCTTGGCAGCCTAATTTCGACCTACCAAGTATAAAAAAGGTTCCGGGCTTGTTGCGGTTACAACGGTATTTGCTCTCGTATCGTATCATGAAAGCCACGTGTAATTGTTTACTCGGAAGACATCTGCTTCAGATACCGCTAGCAGTTCATCTCTGCAATTGTTATGCTTTCAAATAGTAGGTCACTATTACTTAATAGTCACGACTAATTACACGCGCATGTGGAGAAATCACAAGATAAATCATCATCCTTTTTCATTGCTCTTCCACAGACACTTTGTTCTTTGCATTAGAAAACCTGTTTCCGCGTAATGTAGAAATGTTTTTGAGTTCATTTGTCAGCACAGTTACAAATGAAATTCGAACCTGTTTTTGCTTAAAGCTCGTAGTTATGTTGTTTTATGTAATTAACCTTCTGATGCAGATCCGACGTTCTGATTTTAGTTTGCTCTAGTATTTCGAGCCTGCTCACTCGACCTCCTTTTAACAAAACGTATTTCCTGTACGCGTCATGAAACAACAACAATCGTCTCCTGATAGATGCGTGAAAGTTACAACGAATTTCATTTCCCTCTTTAAGCCAATGTGTTCATTCAGAGTCATTCGCGTTCGATCGATCGCGTATGAATGCACGAGCTACGAACGAAAGTTCAATTAATCGCGTGAAAAAATCATTACGTTTCAATCAACCACGACCGAGACACACATACACACATTTCCCACTGGAAATTCCGCATCTTCATTCGGGACTTTCCTGCGAGCTTGTGCGCTGCTGCTGCAAAGCAGGTTGCTAGATCGAATCGAGAGCGATGCGGAAAGCAATTTAGCTTGGCATACTCGATCACTCTGCTACAGATCGCATCTGGTTTACCCTCGTACATCTTATCTCTCGGGAGTGGAATTTTCCGAGCGTAAGAGTTATCATCGCGCAGGATGCTTTCGCCTTATGGAAAATCTTCGTTAACCATTTTTCTCATACAAGCGATTTCTCCGGAATACATTTGCCCGCCAGAGTATCCGGCTGCTCCGAGTCTGGTAACAACAGGATACTTAATCGATGACTCTCATCTTCTTTTCCAAGATTGATGATCCGTAATACTTCATCTCAATCATCTCTCAATAATAACTCGTTGTTTTTACAAGTGATTCTCTTATAAAACCAGGGTTTCTCACAGCTTTTCCAACAGGTACACTCAAACTTTTCTTATCTACAAGTTTCACCAGGATCATCCCGTTAAATGACGATGAACTCTCGCGATTAATAGACGCGCTTGCGCGCTGCGTCAGGACGTTTAATTGAAACCCGTAGTTCCGGCAGTCTTCATTATGAGGAACGTGCCGATGCGTTTTCCAATATTCGCCGTCAGCTTTATTTATTTGTTGCCGGTGCGAATTTCACTGCTCGCCACAGAGAAATTCGTTAGCGGTGTGTGCGTACGCGCGTGCACGTGGGCCGATGATCGTGCCGGGGCGAACGACGTCTTGATTTTTTGCGATCGGTGAAGATGCAGCATGGCGTATGGTATCCTCCATGCTACTTTACGGGACGTTATTATGAATAATCTTCTACGGAAAGCGTGATACACCTGACAGGCGTGAGGAGGTGCCTCGTAAAAGTCGCCTCTCCATTTATCACTACGCCGATCCCGCTTTATGCCAGGAGATACATTTATTATACCCTTGCGCTCGCCCGATCGCCCGAGAAAGCAGCGGCTTGCTGTAATTAATTAAAGGGAGCTCTCACGAACTTCCCATTAATCCGCCGGGGCGAGCTTAAATTACTTTATTAATTTTATTTATTCCACTGTAGTTTTCGCACCGGCAACCGGCTTTCTACTTGCGTTACGCATCGCGCTTTCAGGATTACTCGATATTGGTTCTCATTGTTAATTTATATTTCAAGAATTCACATATGTAAACTCAGAATATATTATTTATAAATACTACGAATATAGAGAGTATTAAAATATCGTCAATATTATTTTAGCTTTCAATTTTAAGCTTATTCAAAGGTTTGTCTTACAAGAGAATGTCCTGAAAGGACACTCGACAGGATCTTGCTTAATCCTGCTCGCTGGGTACTAGCAGCGAGCCGTGCAGTTTCATAATGCCATCGGCAAAAGAGGGCCGAGAGATCCTCGTTGGGGAGAGGGCGCCGGTCACGGCGAGCTTAAGCAATAGCGATCGAATTATCGGTAGCCGGGCAATGAAGTAGTTAGCCTCTGTAGGCGCAGCATTAGCTTGTATTTACTCCTAATCAAGAAGGTCAGGGTGTTATTCCAAGCTCAATGCAGCATCTCGCGCGCGACAATACTGCTGAGATCGTCGAAAGTCGTTGTAGTCTCTCAAGAGTGCCAACCCCGATGCACATACATCTCTACTTACACTTACTTTCCCCAGTCTGGTTGGTGCGCGCGTTCCGGCGCAGGCATTTTGAATTCAGCATTTCATTGTCGGCGGAGAGAAGTTCGGGTGAAAGCGTGACGAAACTGGTATCTAATGAAGTATACTGTAATGCTCGCACGCCGGTGACCACCTATGCGCCTCTTGGAGCCTCGAAGCTCCGAGGCCGATGCAACTACGCCCACGCCATTGTTCCTGGCTAAAGTATGGCACACCGCCGCCCCCAGCCACTCTTCTCGCATTAGAATTATATACCGCCGCCTCCTTCGATCGCCGATAAAATCGACACCGCGCGCGCACTCGATTTTATGTGCGCGCCGCGATCGCCTATGAACACCGCCGCGATTCTCCGAGCCGTCCATTCACGCGGCTGCGCCAGTAATTGAGACCTAAAGGAGACGCGGCACTCGCTAAGTCTCGCAAGAGTTACATGTTGCTAGTCGTGAGATTGTTAAAAGTTTTTTTTTAAATAAAATACTGTGATTGAAAGATTTACTCTTCTATATTAATGAAATTGTTGTGGTTAATAATATGTTTAATTGAGTCTGTTTAATGGTGCATTGAAAGGTACGAGGGTAAAATTTCGCTATTGATATTGCAATATTGAAGCAGACAAGAGTTGCACACGAATTTAATAGGTATAACATCGATGAGAAAGGGAGTTTGAAATTGTGATGGGCCACGGTCACGATTGAAACAGCAGTCTGCATGCCAACGAGATTGGTGTCGGTCAGACTATTCGCTAGGATATGATTGAGTATGGGCGGGACACGCTATTGGGCAACATTTCCTTCCACCTCTTTCCCTCGTTTTTCTTCGTCCTCATGTTTCTCATCCGCTTGACTTTTTGGTACGTGGCTCATTGGAGCATTTCCGATTGGCATTATTCTATGTGTTCACTACTGATTTGAAAGTTCGCAGTATGAATCATAAGACTTGTGTCAGTGCTTCGGATTTATCTAAGGTGAAAAGTTTAATTTACTATAATTATTTATCCACGCGAACGTATGATTTCACAAATACAATGCGCCATAACACATTCAGGATGTATGAGAATAAACAAAAATCGCATTAGTAGATTTCTGATGGCATGTGTTCTGGATTATTTAAAAGTCGACTGTATAAATCACAAGATTCATAGCAATGATTCGCACCTATCCAAGGTGTAAACTATAATTTACTGAAATTATTAACCCACGAAAGCGAGGAGTTTCGCGGAAGGACTGGTTAAATCACGCCCGTCTATCAAATACTACCTAAGACTGTATGTTATTTCTCGTGACCTTTGTGGGGGGAAAAATCATTCCGGCAGGAGATGATCCTCTATAATTTCCGACGCATCTCAGTAACACATCCGCATATATTATTTCTTCCGAGCACGATTTCACAAGGCAAACTTATTCCAGTATGAAAGTCAAACTGGATAGATGATCGCCGAAACTCTCGATTCGACAATGATCCACCGGTATTGTAGAAGAGAAGAAGCAAATGGATAGTCGTTGTATTATAGCTATGATTACATCAATTTTCGATTTGTCATGTCGTGACAGGTCAGAGGGTCTCTAATAGGGTGCTGGTGAATTTTGAGGGCGACAGAGAAAGAATGAAATGACTTAGGGAGAAAGGGAGATAATGTGCCACGGTCGCATGACTAGTTCTTTCCTACACTCGATCTCCGATTGGAAACAATACACGACTACCTATGAACACCTCCGTGTATTCGCCCGTATACGAGCATATGACTACATAAAGGCATCGCGTACGCTGCCACAGGCAATCTACGGGAGGATTATTATCCTGAGTACTGCGCGCGCGAGAGCTCCATCGAGCGATAGAGTGAAAGTTAAAGTCAGGTACACTTGGGCCACTGAGCTCTGTTAGAAGATAAGTGTGACTCACTGGGGGGAACAATGCTCGCAGCCTGGAATTTGTTGAAGAGCCAACCCCGCATGTAAGGCCAATTGAAACAATTTTAGCTGTAATAAACTCCGCTCTCCGCACTCCTCGCTGGCGATACGGTAGGATACGCTCCCGGGTACATCGTGCGCCTGTACCTACATATTGTCGTTACGCTTGGTCGAAACTCCCTATCTATCGATAGCCATTGAAGCGCGCGCATTCTAAGCCACATTTTTTCTTGGAATACTCTATCATTAATAGATCGTTCCAATTTTCTATGACTTTCTGACGTAAGCCGTTTAGAAGTTCTATATACATTTCAATTTCATTTTCATTGCAATCTATTATAATTATAATGTATTTGAATTGATAAAAGAATTGATAAAATTGTGGAGTCATGGAAATTTAAAGCGTTATTCGATCAGTAACCCCGGTAAATTCCACTCGACGGTTTATACAAGAGAGTTCTTCGGAATACTAGAAAATTCGGTGGAAAGCGAATCTGTCACGAACAGACTTCCTCCACGGTGAACATAATGCATGCACGAGTCAAATGCAAATGTGGACACGTTTTCGAGAATACAAAGGCGAAGAGGGTAGGCTGGTGCGTGCATCTTAAGTCCTTTAACGCGCATCCTAAGTCCTTTAACGTCGACTGTCCGCGTCGTGAAAGTGACTAGGCGACAAGGATACATCGTACTTGTACGAGCGCGACGCTTTAATACCGGTGGGTTTACATGGAAATTCACTGTGCGCCCGATCGATCATCCTGATTTACATCGGCGACCGCGCTCTGTCCAAGCGATTTTACTCGGCCGGTCTGCTTTATTTGGTAATGCGTTTCGCGGCTAACGTGTCTTTTAAACGCCAGCTTCCGTCGAACTGTCTCTCCTCTCACTGTACCCGACTCCACATCTCTCTCGGTCTGTCGCACGATGCTCCTGCAGCCGGTGCACCGAGAGTTAATAAGGCACTCCGGCGGTCCGCCTTCGCTCCCAATAGTCGCAAGCTCGACGACCGGCGTACTTTCGAAACTTTCTACTCATTTTTGCCCGCCCACTTTTTCGACCTCGGCCCCATGGAAAATCCGAGCGGCCTGAAATTACGTGGACGAGATAGATGCCTGCAACCACCGAAGTTGTTCCACGCCGACGGAGAGCGCCGTGAATGATTTGACGGAGCGCATACTATTTTTAGTCGACTTTGTCGATGGGAGCACTCGTAGCCCTTTTTTCCCTTCAGTCACACACAGAGAAACGAAGGCTTGGGTGTTTCGTTGCACAGAGCATGCCTTACGCAACAGTGTTGTTACCCCAGTGAGTTCCCAGTGTCTTTTACTCGTATGTCATTCGGCATATGCTTTCCCTCTCACTGCATATCGTATTGCCAGATGACGGCAGTCGAGTGATCGCCCGCGAAAAAAAGAACATGGACCTTGAACGATCGAGATGAATATTCGCATTTATTTGCTCTCACTTCGGAGACAGGGATCTTTGATTTCATCGATCAAAGATCTCTTCTTATGCGTCAGACTTTATTTCATTACCCGGTTATTATCTTCGTATACACAAGATCTACCTAATTCACATAAAAATGTTTATGTATTCTGTGAAATACAGATTTTAATTACAGTTATAAAATGGTAGTCTTATGGAATCGGTATGAATATTCGTATTTAGTTGCTCTCACTTCGTAGAGAGCGATCTTCCGGATCTTCGGTCGAAGATCGCGTCTTCCCATGTCTGAGACTTCAACTTCACTACCCGATTATTATCTTCACACACAAAGTCTACCTAATTCACATTGGAACGTTCGTGTGTTGGATGAAATAGTGGCTTTAATGATACTTCGAATGATCGTAGTTACATAGGAAACGTGTCTGCTTCATTTGCTCGATGGCGTTAAATGGGGTTGCGCGGACTTCGCTCGATTAATACTTCTATCGGGATTAAAGGGCAAACCGAGAGCATAGATGCATCGTGATGCACATTTACCGCGATCGCCCGCTGTTACAACGATTTTTCAAACACATTATCGGGATGAACTTACTATCGCTTATTATAGTGTACGGATAGATAAGCTTGGAAACTATTGCCCACTAGATACTTTGGATAACGAACCCTATAAATCCAGGAGTATTCCAAGTACACGGACTATTTATATTTACGTCAGCGCCATGGCTATACTCCGCTTGAAATCAATTTATTCTCTATCAGATTAAAATCTATTACTAATAGTAATCGGGATGATTAAATTAATTTACTATCAGTTTCTTTTAAGATATAGAAATTGGAAAACAGGAACGAGTTAGTCTAGTTAGTAATACACTAATAATACTCAAAGTAGTTGAATCACTTATGAATGAAATATGATTAGATTTGTGTCGAAGTTATTATAGACGATCTAATAGACAGTTCGAAAGGTAAGAGGACAAAATTTAATCGACGAGCGGCTAAAGTTTCGCGCGGATCCGTTTACCGGTATTTGCGTGACATAAAGACAAACAGGCAGTCATTTCCGAGTTTATTCATATACGTAGGTCTTGTAGGATGGTAGAAAGTGCGGTGGCATGTCGGAGAGTTTGATATTTCATTGCGGTCTTGAGGATTGCATTTGGTAGGCCGGTGCTATGCCCGAGGAAAGTCCTAGATAGCTCGTAGCTGCCGCGGCTAATCTTCCGATTGTACGATTATGTTAACAGGCAGCGACCCGACATGGAAAGTTCGTGGCTTCTTATTGCTATTGATTTATGGTGCGCGGCTCATTCAAGCGAGCTCTGTTGCCGCAAGAGGAGCCTGCGGATTCCACCTTATTATACAATGCGCTTTATCATAAAACGCTGGCATTAACCGCGCGCAACCTGTTCTCGCATCTTCGTTTTACTTTTAATCGGCTTGAGTCCGACGCGAAGAGCCGCTCGGGACTCAATCTTCCGTTCAAGTGGCCCGCTGAACCTTATCGAGCTTCTTACATTATGGTACGTAATACGCTCACGCCGATACTCGCATTAACCTGCTTATCGATATATCTTTTCGTGTTGCAATGTGGCATTAGGAGCGAACGTTCTTCGTAATTGCAACGGCTGTCCGTCTCCGCTAAACTGGACGGCTTCGATATTCATTACCTCATTCTGCTAGAAGTATTAAGCGGATGTTTTGGTAACATCGATCATGAAGCTTGCTTTTCCTTTTTGTGACACAGTTAGAATTTGTTTATGTTAGAATGAAAGTTGAGAGAAACAGGAAACTGAAGATGTAAGCAAATGTATCGCTGCTGTAGGTTTCGTGTCCGGTTGAATCCTACAATTTAACTGTTCACTTTGTATCAAAACCTTTAATCTGGCTATTCGTCACTTTTAATTAGACACCGAAACGGAGCTGTGCGATTAATTTTCATTTTCACCAAGATTAATCGCGCGAGTTGCCAGCTCGTATACCTGTTGTGGGACGATACTTTCGTGAAATAAGGAGTGGGTATATGTGCGCGGTGTGAAGGCACAGGAGATATGATGCACGAATAGCCGATCAATCTTCGAGCACTAATTAATAGTCTATGGAGCATGTACTGGGTGTCCCACATTCTCATCGAGAGGATAACAGTGGAAAAATCTTACGGAATCACTCAAAGTCGTCCTTCGTTAATCTATTGTGTAATAATGATGCGCCAACACTTTATTTCCATTTTTTTTATCCTGCTATCAATATTCACGGTTATGAAACACAATTCCAAGGACTCGAGAAAGAATCCTTTAGTCTTTCGCATTACTTGGTTCTTCATACTAGTTTTATCAATCTGTCAAAATCATTGGAATAATATTTCCTTCCAAGTACTAATTTTTCCATGATGATTAACTTTATACATTCGTTTGCACCTACTTCTTTTTTTATGATTCATTTTTCTTTAGTGAAAGTACACTTACGTTAGCCTTCGATAGTTCTAGTGTTAATGAGTCAGCAACGTCGAAAATGCAACTATTAATAGTAAAAATTGGATTACGTCCTGTGGTCTTGTTAAGACGAAGCTTTCGCCTGTCCCTATGATTTAGCTTGACCGTCGAAAGAATAGGTACTGTCGAAGAATTATATAACGGCGGACCATATGTACTATCAGCGGGGTGGCTCGGAATATGGACTTCCGGAAGTGTACGCGCTGCGATTGGAACCCGGAAATCAAATGTGACAAGAGTAATGCTCGCGAAATAGATTGTAATCGCGGGCGTAGTGTCCGCACACTTATTGTTTATGTCGCTTGTTATAATAGCCGCACGTACACTCTTAATGTCTCATTATAACTTGATTTGAAAAAAAGAAAGGAAAAAGACGATCAGAGTCAAAAGACAGTAATTGTATCATTCAGATTATTATAAGAGGCTGTTAATACTTAGCAGTCTTAACGAACACTGTATAGAATTTCTCAAGTGTCTGCTAAGCAAGTATTGTTTTAGGAAATATAAATTTTCCACTAACTAAATTACTCCAAGAGAATTCCACTCAATATATCAATAAAAAAAAGACGCTCGATACTTAAAACTGTCCTACCCATCACAACCAGGGTATATTTATAGCCTATAATTATCTCGAATCACAAATGTATATCGGCAGGAGAATCGCATTAAAATCAGTTCCGCTATTTCTCGTTTTATTATAACAAGAACAGATAACACCATATAATATACGATATAAGATTCAGTTTCGATCCTCGGTATCTTTAATGGGAATTACAAGAACCAATCTCAATTATACGATTTCTTTCCCTGCTACTAGTATTTCCAGTAGCATCCTCACTAGTATCTTTCTCCCTTCCTCGTCGATACCAGCAGCACCTTCGTCAGAGAATGCTTCGATCATCTCATTTCAGCGAGTCTATCTCACGCGCGAGGCACTCGCAGGCTGCTACCAGCAGGGGTGAATAAACTCGGCGTGGTCGATCAGATTATGCGACAAAATGCGACGCAGCCGTGTGTAGGTGTCGGCTGCACTGTGTGCTGCTGCATGTGCACTGAGAGTGCAGGCTCTTTCCTATGCGCGCGCGCGACGAAACTGAAACTGAAAGTGGCCGGCGAGCATTACGTTTCGACTTGATCGTTACTTAGCGCCGCGATGTGCCAGGCTTATTACGCTCGCAGGTAATCAGACACATGTGTCTGCGTCTGATGTAAGGAATTACCGGAACATACCTATTAATCGATGCCGTTAAATATCGATAGAAAGCTGACGGTTCCGAGCGATGAGCATTTAGGAATTTAACTGCCCAGTGCAATTCGTATAATTTGTTACTGATGAAAGTGGGTAATTGGAGCTTCCTTGGTGGATTAATATGAGTGCCATCCACCTTTGAACACTCTCGGAAGAACATAGTTACTTGGGGTTGGGATTATTCGTTACCCGTGATGATTCGAGTAATGCGGATTTCATTATACTGTGAAGTAGATATTATCGGATTCATTTTCTGTAATAATCGGGCGGTAATTCGTGGCAGTGATTTGATTCTATTAGAATGCAAAGTGGTAGAAAGTAGTGAGCCGCTTGCATAAGTAGTTTGTACAGAATTTTGAGGAAGTACAAAATGGTTCTATTAGATCTCTTTTTCCTCTAAAAGATCGTAATAACTGTTACAATGAAATAATCTCAAATTACTCAATTAATAAAAGATAATATGTTTACTTTCTTGGCAAGATTATAAAGCGTACAAAATTCCCTCGACAGCAAACGCGTGAGTTCTCAAATTATCATCGAGGGCGAAAGAATTCTTGGTTGTTCGGTGCAGAGGAACGTGAAATTTTAATACACGATGGCAGGCACTGGCCGGACTTTCGGTCGAACGAAAGCGCGTCATTACGGTGGTTCGGGAGTCAGGCAGGTGCACGGTTTTTGTTCGCCACGGCACGCTGCACCCGTTCCATCATCTGCACGCGTGTCTGTTCAAATTCCAGCCCGATCATCGCCGTCATATGGTACGACAAATTGCCGGCCCCTCGCGCTCTTATTCTGACAGTGTTGACTATGCAGATGCACCGAGACTAACGCTGTTGGCTTGTTACGGATCTATTAAACACCGTAGTTGCTTTGGTTACTTTGGCTGTAAGTAGCTGTCAGGTGGAGGCAGAATATGGAGCTGTAGAGTGTGAGCTCTAATTAGTGATCAGCTTGTTCGAGCTACCGAGTCATGCTTGGGTTTCTAGAATGTTCGTTACTCCCACTTTTCGTTTTCCTATGTGTTCAACAGGGTGATACAGAGAGATGGAGTTGAAGTGTTGATAACTGCTAATATTCTATGATGTAATTACTCACACTTTTAGAAATCTTGATGTATCACCCTATAGATTTAATGATCTCGAATATTGTACAATTGGATATGAACACCCAGGTTTATCGACAGTCGAACGTTCGCGAGTTTTAAACCCCTTAGTACTTTCTACTCCAAAGCTTTCGATAATCTTGTCGACGTATCAGGTACGTTGATTTGCACATGGTTATTTCCACGGTCGTTCCTATTGCAATTAGTCTTTATATAATTTGTCGTTAAATAACTACATGTGTCTACTTTCCAATGTTTTCCAAGTATATTGGATAGTCCATTTGCTCGATAATTTCTAACACAATTTATTAACTCCCAGCTGTATATTAAGTCCGAGAGAGAATAATTGACAATCTTTCTCTTCATCTATCTATGTCATAGTTCCGTGCGGTTTGAGTTTAATTTCCGCCCGATATTGCTTTTCCCTTCGCTCGCCCAACACGCTCCTAAAAAGGAACAATACAGATCGGATTGAAAATAGAAAGACTCGAACGATTCTCTAAGAGAAAAGTACTTGG
The DNA here is from genome assembly GCA_964023945.1 of Ectemnius cavifrons. Lineage (NCBI taxonomy): Eukaryota > Metazoa > Arthropoda > Insecta > Hymenoptera > Crabronidae > Ectemnius > Ectemnius cavifrons. The sequence continues at coordinate 6,035,080 of OZ030380.1, read as the reverse complement.
TGCGGGGGAAGCATATGCACCGGTGCCCCCGCAGCTGGATGGGGATGCCAGGAACAAAAGGAAGGATCAAGGATACTAAGAAGGAAGGATGCACGCGCTTCGAGTGAGAGAAGTCCTGGGGTCGAAACGTCGCAAAGGCGGCATGCAAATTTCTCCCCGGCAAAAACGAGCTCTCTAAGGGGAAACATCGCCATGCTGGATCTGTTGGAGCATAACAAGCGCGAACGATGAAAGAATTGATGAAGAAGTTGGTGAAGATCGCTAATATCTCGACGAGCAAATCGAACTGTCGAAGTAAACGAAGGAGAGATGTATACTTCCCTGAATTACACGCCCCAGTCCTTACATAGCCATTTCGTTAGAAATACGAAGAAAGATCTTGCGCTCAAACACTACTTTTAGCTTAATACACTCAGGAGATAAATAGCTCCGCGAGCGTACAAATCTTCTTAGATTGGTAGAAGAGCATACTATACTGGGTGTCTCAAAATTGCGTTACAATATTGAATCACATTTCGAGAATGTATCATTCAATTTTGATCAATTTTTTATACTTGAAAGGATCTGGATTCAATAGCCTTTCTCGAACAATAAGGAACGACCAATCAGTGTTAGAGCCTGCTGTATTTTTGAAGCACTCGGCAGCAGGCACATGAGAGTAGTGGAAGTCTTGAATTACCTGGAATCATGGAATAAGGATTCCAATACTATTATCCGAACGACCGCGATACCTTGGACGCAGAAATTTATTAGACGCAGACACGAAACAAAACCTGATCCGACGGTATCTTAGAGAGAAAAAACCCCGGACTATTTTTGCGTGACCCTGTACACATCGTTGCAAGGATTCATTGACTTCTCGTGGCAGTGCAAAAAAATATAGCTCGTGAGAGCGAGATGTACCTGTCATGGAGCCAAGTGTGCGAGTCAAGCAAGAAAAAGAAGGCGACGAGGAAGACGTCGATGACGATTAAGGATCAATCCTTTACGATCGGAACTGCTCCTGCTTCTTGCTGCCGGCAGCAGGCATTAATTTTATCGGAGCGTGGAAATCTTTTCATTCGACTATATCATGCAATATCCACGCCATAATGTTATATCATGTCACGCGATACTCCACTTTTTCCTTGCCGACTGCTAAATTAATATTTATTCTCCCGTGAGACCTCTACGAGTCATTCGCCCGATGTTATTAATGGGATAAAAAGAGTAAAGCAAGAATTCCACTAGAATTGAGACCAGTACATTTATTTTCAGTATCGTCCAGGAACAATTCATTCCAATTGACAAACGATTAGTTAATTTAATTTAAAATATCCTGTGTATAAACTATCAAAGTATTTAAACTATAGTTCAACATTGCGCAATCGTAAATTTCATGGCATCGAGAGCAAGCAGCTTCAGCAAGAAACTTGCGCAGGAAAGAAACAGTTGTATAGGAAACTACTTGCAGGATCGGCGTCCTGCAAGTGAGGAGCATTGGATCCTCTATCGTTCTCGAGCGATCTCCCCCAGCGAGTATACAGTCCATACAGGCCGATCCACGATTTTATTTCGATCAGCCTCTAATCCTTTCTGCGATGTTCTCAAACTCTTAGATTTCAAATAATTATTTCCCTGGCGCAAGAGTCATTAGGATACACCAGGAAACAGGTGGGCGTAAGCTTTATTAAGACAGAGGACGCTCCAATCCTCCGTGGAGGTCGGAGCTCCGCGCGCACGATAAATCAACGACTGCATCATATAAGGTTCCCGGTAAAAAAAGGATCTTCACAGCAAGCATCCCTGTCTCTATGCCAGCGCTGAATCCGCCTGTACGGTGCAGCGTTGGGCATCCTGGTCTCCCTGCTTCTCTTCGTCTCGGCCCTACACCCGGCGTATAACTCGGCTCGGGCATGAGACGGCGAGCTCCTCGAACTCCGACACACCGATACACACCGGCACACGGCGTTTGTAGTTTTGTTGGTGCGCCGATGTTAGCCGAAGTGGTCGACTCGGCGGGCTCCGGCGGCGTGTTGGCGTTCGGAGCACCAGCTGGCTGCCGGCTGCACCGCCGCTAGCAGAGCACAGCAGAGTTCGCCGTTCCACGGTCGTCGCCGGTGGACGGACAGAGTGTTGCGTACATCTATAGCCGAGTCTCCCAGTGGTCCTCTCGCTCTACATTAGTGGTGTTCGGAGCCCGCGGTCCCCCTTTCTTGGGGCCTTTTTTCGCGCTGGAACAACAGAAACGAAGGGTCTGGCACGGGTGGACCCCTCGAAAAGAGGCCCGTCGCCCCACCAGTACCGAAGCCTTGGGACCGGTCCCTCGAGAGAGGACCCTCGTCGCTCTGGGTCAGCCGGCCGGGACTCTTCGTCCCTTCGGCGCTCTTCTTCCTCCTACACAGCCTGTACCGGCTCGCCGGGCCCGACCTTTCTCCCCTGTGCCCCCTCCACCGGCCTCGGGCCCAGCTTCTTCTCCTTTCTCTCTCCCGCTGGTGGCGGGTCTGATCGGTGGGGCCCAAGACCCTTGTCTTCCAGCTCCCTTCCTCTCCCTCGCTCATGCTCGCCTCTCCCTTGCACCTTCTCCCTGACTCGCCGCTGCCGGCGTATACCTGCCAGTGCCGCGTCCCAGCACGCTCCATTCGATGCGGTCTCCACGCCGCGAAAGCTCGAGCGCGCTCCCTGCTTACATGCGCAAGCTCCACACGAGAAGAGAAGCTCCTGCTGCTCGACTTGGCGTACATGCACAGTGGCTTCGTCTTCCTCGGCTACGACAAGGAAGCTACCGGGAGCGGTAAGAGGCCGTCGCCGGTGCTACCAACTGGCCGGGATCGAGAGATGTGCCGCCGCGTCGCCAGTCTTCCTCGGCACAGTGTAGTGCGGTTTCAGTGCCGGTTGGTGGTTTGATTTATTCTTGGGTTCCTGTTGTTCGCGCCAGACCAGCGACCGCCGTCGTCGTCGCCGCCGCCGCCACCGCCACCACCGTCTTTGCTCGCCCTGTACCGTCTGCCCTCTTCGGTTGTATCTATTCATGCAGCCGGCCAATCTCGGCCACAGTGCTGCGACTCCTCACTGCTGACTTCCTACCCGATCAGCCTGATGACACGCCGATGCGATATCGACGCTGGAGTGCATATACATTTCGGTAAGAGATTTTCACCACGAGGCTCCAACTCACTCTCGAGTTATTTAGTCAGCCCCGTATAGTATCAGCCAGTTCAGGTACCTTCGGCTTACCTGCTCAGGATTCCCTTTCCCGTACCCACGTTATCGGGTTGCGTCATCGAACCCACGTGATTTTTCAACAGGGTTTAACCCTGAGGGGTGCATTTCCGGCCAGAACCCTTTCCCTTCATTAGTAACCAAGTCGAGAGCCTAGAATGGTTTGTTGTGGAACTTGAGTGGAAGAGATGCGGGCATAAAAACTCCCGGATGCCTCTGAGTAGTTTCGGCTTATGAATCCTGCAAAGAGGGATAATTGTGCGCGCGCGTACTTCGGGTGTTTCCGGTTGTTCCGCGGACTGCTTGCCTTCCGGTCTTTGCTCTTGGTATGTGTCTCTCTCTGTGTCTGTGTGTGCGTCTGTGTGTGCGTCTGTGTGCGTGTGTGTTTATCGGCCATGTGCGTTCCCCGGCTGGAAGCGATATAACGCGTTTTCCTGGAATCGCGATAGTCCGATGGGCGTTCTTGCCAACTCGTCTGCCTGTGAGACGCTTCTCTCTCTCTCTCTCTCTCTCTCTCTCGGCGGACTGGCATATATAGTGTTGAGAGGCCCGAGAGCCTTGCGAGCCTTTGTCCTTGTGGCACTAGACAACCGGTAGCCGTTTGTCAGTGGAATGAAGCACGATCTCTCGTGCTCCATTCTACTGGAGTCACGGATCACCCGCTCACAATTGAGAGATACTTTTATTTGCCCGCTCTGACTCTAATGGGCTTAATTTTATATTCGGCATGCTTAATCGAATTTCAAGGCAACGAGACTTAGGACAGGATGTCTGTGTGGCTGACCTGCCCGCATAAAGTTCGTGAGATGAAACGATTATGCAGAGGAGGCGCTGGGGAGGTCAGGGAAAAAAGTTGGTAACAACATGTGCTCGCCGCCCGCTGCACCGGACTATGTTTGTTGTAAGGAACGTTTGATCTCTTGTTATTCCCACAGATGTTTCGCCTCTGTTGCTTCAGATGCTTTTTTGGTTTGATTCTCTTTGCCGGTTTAGTGCATCGAGATTGGGAAGTAAATTTGAGAGATGTTTTATTGAGGATCAAACAGAGTACGTAAACACTCGTATTGGATTACTTGCAAATTGTCTTAAGATATGAATACAAGATATTTTATTTTACTTTATGTAACGTTCTTGGGGATTTATTCGTTTTTAAAATATCTTGATAAATGTATATCTTATGTTCACTTACCATAACTAGCAGTTGCCATACGCGGTACCGGCAGATATCAAGGACAGCACGAGTGTCTGGGTTGAAAGAGCACGAGTTCTCGAATCATAGGATTTCATTCCGGAACAAAATGTTACGATAATGTTGAGCCGACGCTTATTGGGTCGCGGTACGTGCCGAGGAGTTGGGATTTCGTAGCAAATTGCATTATCGCGATCGTACTCGGTTGCGTGCCATGCTCGTTCAACTGACACCTTGTGTAACCACGTGGAGTCTCCGGTTAGATGAACGACATTCGCGGTTGTTGAAGTCGGTCGTTTGAGGTCGGCCGAGTTCATGTGGAATTGTCTATATAAAGAGAAAGTAGATCTTTGGTGCATTTTTCTTCGGGTGGATCCGAATAAACGTCGTCGTGCGCTCTGTGTTCCCGCCGGCGAGTAATGACAGTGTAACGTCATGCACAATTACGCACAGGGCACCGTTTACAATTACCAAAAGAACTTCCCGATCTCCTGTCTACCTGTTGGCTCGTTAGCCCCGCTCGAGTCAGTATCATTTTCATCTGAATGCGCTCGGGCGCGTCCCTCTTCCTGCACCGAGTTCCACGCCGCTTCGGATAAACACATTTATCTTAGAGAGCACGTGAAAGTTCTAATTACATCACCACTCTACCTTCGATGCAATTAATGCACCTTGAACGTGCTAATTGAAATTGTCGAGGGAGCCGTTCGACGTTCGAGAGATATCGCATACCGGTTGGAATTCCTGCCGTGTTTGTTTGGACATTTTCTTCATGGATCACGGGCTTGAGAAAGCAAAGCACTCGTTAGTTTTCCATATAATTACGAATTGCATAATACCAAGAGAATTTCTTCCTCTTGGGAATATTTATATGCATTTCTTATTTATGTTTCCTCGAGGCTTCCTTTTATTAAGTGTTTAGTGTTTAAGTTGGAGATAAAAGGGTTCGTATTTCGAGAAGTCGGAAGTTTAAGCATCTCACTTAACATGTGGGCCCCGATTTCCTCAATCGGGGCCTTCAGGGGGGGTCCGAAAAACTCGTGGTAGGACCGGCTCGAAATCGGAGCAGCGAGTCTGCGTGTGTCCCGGGTCGCGTAAATATTAAATTACATGACTCAACAGTCCAGCGGCGCGGTCTTGGGGTTCTTGGGGCCCAGCATTAACGAGACCTGCCATTTTTCGAGGGCGGTCCTCTTACGGTACACGGAACGAAGAAGTCTTCTCGCTCGTTTCTCTCGAGGACAACAAGAGCCGGTGATTTTGGTCGCCAAGAATAACGTCTTCCGAAAAGAATGATTTCAGCTGGGTTTGCCGTGCGAAATCGTGCTTCTCGCTCGAGAAAGAGGTCAATAATTCCGATGGCGGAGAAGGAAGGAGTTTCGTCGACGTGACGAGCGAGCACGCGACTCCAAAAATACATCGGCTCTCTGTTTCACTCTCTCTCTCTCTCTTTCTCTCATGCGCGCGTTCTGAATGTGTACTAGGAGAGCCTGCGTGGAGGCGCACGCCTTCCAAGCGGGTTGAACGTCTGACCACGCGTGTGTTTTCCGAAGCCACGCACCTTTCCTATTCGGTGCGTGCCTGGATCGATGTATCTTCAGGATTAGGTGATGAGGCTTGTTGAGACTCGAGACTTGTATCGACTGGTTCAAATGCTCGTTAACACTTGACCAGTCTGACCTGCTTCGCTCCTATCCTACCGATCTTCCAATCGCCGGTGAAATGCGAGGTTTTTCTCGGCGAACGCCAAGTATGCGATAGAGGAGCGGCTTCCATTAGCCTCGTGACGCTCATATCAGATGTATGTTTGCTAGTTTTCTGATTGCTGAACAATGGTTTGCCTGGTCTTTCATGGAAAATCTAATTCTATGAAACTAGCAAAACCGATTGCGTGATTGCTATTCTAGTGGTAGATTTATTCCACTCTGAGATTAAAGTATATCGGACGATAATAAGTTTTTTTTTTAAACTCGAGTATACTGTATTTTTAATACCAATCGCGTTTAATTATGTTGGGTGGCTTTATCTTTTAATAAATAGTATTAGAAGAAGCATTTATTGCTCTACTTCTTTAAAATTGTTAATTTTTAACCAAACACTGTTCGATGTATTATAAAATGAATAACATTTCACAGAATTCTATTTCACATAGGCGTGTACCACATGTTAATATCTATTGAATCCTAGATGAATCAGCCAAGCTTCACACTCAAAGGATTGCGGCTAGCTGTTGCGGCAATCGCGTATAAATCTCTAAAGAGCACATCGCTATTGGTCGGAAAGGGTGAACATAATTACATAGCACAGCTGTGCGCTTTTCCACAATGTACTATAATACTTTCCACTCTCACGCACTTGACACAGAGGAGGCTGCGTACAGGTTTCCTCGAAGAGCAAAACCTCTTGTTATTACAAGGATTCGTCGACGGCATGTTAAAATCTCTGAACTATGAGAGGAATTTGAAATTGATCATCTGATGTACCATACGGCTTCATCTTCCAACCACAGATCTTATGTGGTTTGAAAGTGTTTTCGGTATGGCACGCTTGAAAGCTTTTCGGTAGCGCATCTCAATTAGAAAACTATAAAGTGAAGAAGTCTTGTGTTCTCGAATATCACTTCGTAAGATGCTCTTGAGTATGCTACGAATCTTTATACAAACATAGAGTTTCATTTGTGTATTAAAAACTAGTATATTCTTGAATCAAATATGTTTAATTTTTCAATATTTACTGCTGTGTGTATTGCACAGAATTTATCGTTATCGAATAAATATACTACATTTCGTATAAATATCCGTAGACTACTTATAAGATAGAGCAAATGGCAGCAGTGGATCATTCAAGAAAGTAAGGAGAATTTTTCTCGTCAGGTTGTTATTTCTCTTTCTGTTTTCAAGAAAAAGTGAGGAGGGCGAGTGTTCAGTGCACTGTAAACTCAGATGGTTGGAAATCATTTCACGCTCAACGAGCAGGAATTATGTGGAGGGAATCAGGACCTGCGCCGCCGTATGAAATCTTATCGTATTAGCACATCGTTTTAATCCTGTGGCTTCCTTGCGAGAAACCTCTCTCTCTTTGCTCGCTCGATCTCATACTTCGGAGGAACTCACACTTCAGATCACAGTACAGTGATACCTGTGAAGTGTTCTGGCGAGTGGAATCAACACAGTACGTCGATCTCTCAATGTTACGCTTCCTCATAAGCACGAACTTCATAATGATACTCTTGAAACCGGTCGATCGAATCTGATAATGTTATCGAGGGATACTAATTTTAACAGTGATGCCTGCGCTTTACTTTTTCCAACTTAACGGAGATTGTAGTGAATTATTATTTTTATCGCAATTATTAATTGCCGTGGTATCACATAGCCACGCAATGTAATTATGATTGTATTCACTATTAAACTTCGAATATATCTCAAGTTAAGAATCTCGTTGAGAGTAATTATCAGTAATTTTCACCTAAAATTATTATTTTCTTGATGAAATCTTTCTACTATTTAGCTAAGTTTGCCAGACTGCCTTTGTTCGCTCGACTTTTCCAAAAGGAGTGCGGGCAAGAACCTTTTTTATTTATAGTCGCAGCCTTGAGAAGTTTTCAGTGTGCCGTTGTACCCTGAGAAACGAAAAAATCCGAAATAGAACAAGCTCCCATCGAAACGCCAATCGCGTCTCGGGAAACCCATACGCGAGATATGTGGCATTAACCTCGGCTACCTTTACGCATAGTTCCACGAGCGAGCACCCGTGCGATGCCAAGGAACTCGTTTCAATGTAAGCGAATGACTGGAACCCTGCGCAGAGAGTAAACGTGCGATACTAAACAGGGAGATTTGTGATACGTCGGAGACTCTGATTTCCAGGCAGCAACGATCGTAACTTTTACGACCGCTCTGCTAGTATTATTTTGCTGAAGCTCGCTTAGAATCTATAAGATGAAACGTTGATTTTAGAGCGAGTGTTTACTGATACAGTGTATTGACGGCTGTTGCTAGACGCTGAGCACATCGGTAGGTGGTATTACGCAGATATTGGTATCAGCAACGTGATTAGAGGGTGTAGTGTTTACCGATACTATCACCTACCTGGCTATCGGCCACGATATCACCGGGAAAGGTTGGTCGAAACTTTATACAGGGTGTCTTGTATTAAAACTGATTTCCCTGAATATAATTTTGTTGAATTTTTACTACTCATTCTGACATCTGTTATTAATTGAAATAAATCTAAAATAAAATATCTCCGATATTCTAAATAGAGAGCTATGTTTTCAAAGTCAGGTTTACTTTGTGGGGAGTTCGAAATATAACAGAAACTAGAAATCGTTTGACTACCAAGGCAAGATACGATTTTCTACTGCTACCATTTCTTCTGTGGCAGAAACGCGGTTAGGTGAAGCGCTAGTCAGCCGTCCGTGTTCAGGCATAAAGAACAGACTTTAGTCACAATCTGAAGGTTCCATAGAACGCGTGCGGACTCACCTCCAATTCTCCGAAGGAAACTGAAATCTCTCTGTCCCCTCTCACCCGGCAAAAACGCCGTTTTCAGTCGCATTGGAAAGTTATCGCGCATACTTTGTCCGCCGCGTGGAAAGAGTACGCCATGTTTTATGATATTTCTCTTGCAGAACAAGCAAATCGCCGGTTTTGCGCCCATAGACGTGCGCTGCACTGCTCTGGCATGTTGAATGCCAGCGAGCCGAAAGTTATAGCGGTGCATAGACACACTGGAGTTCATAAGTGTCCGAACATCTATCAATTTCTACAAGCCGTAACATTTTAATGCTATAATAATACAATTACTATTTCTTAAACAAGTTTAACAATTATTCCTATAATTTACTATATAAAACATCTAGAAACGTCAAATACGAAATACATCATTTATTACACATATCATTAGCATCTACAAGAAAGGAAAATTGTAGTACACGTCAGTAATAATAAAATATATATCTCTAATCATGCTCTATTTTCACCACCATCTATCATGGGCTTTTTCAGCAAGCAAGCCTACAGTTTAGATAATTACGGCTTTAACAGTAATAAATTTCTATTACCATTATAATGTTAATTCGAGACTTATTTATCTTTGTATGGCGCTCATACATTTATGGACGACAGTGTACTAGTACATACACGTTGTCCCGGACACGCTCAGTTGCGCACACGTGCATCTGCCGTTCAGGGATATTGTAAATGACAAATCCAGTAGTGCGTGCCGGTAGGAGAGCCACCGGCTCTCGACACTGGCTGGTGAACGTGGTAGGCCAACTTGTCGCCGCTCGGCTTTCACGCGAGTTCCTCGATTTAGAAATGCGAGTGCGGTGACATCATAGCCAGCTAGCTCGGCCGGAACGATCGTTAGCTCTAGATTAATTCGAATGAAGGGCATTAGCGTACACGCGGCACGCACTCTATTCACCCTCCCTCGGATACGTAGAATGAACTCCATCGAGCTCGCACTTAGCTTGGGAAAGCTGCTGCTAGTAATGACATTGAAATCGTCTTTACGCGGATGTGACTGTGTAAGATCTATTAAAATGAATGTTAATTCAAGTAATTGTTATGACAGAATTTTATTAAAAAATAGTTATACTCTTGAGGTATTCAAGTGGTATTTCAAGAGGTATTTCAAGTGAACAGTATTATAAATTTGCAAATGAATAGGACATGATTATAGTACGATCATTTTACTAATGTCGATTATGAATACAGAACTAGAGTTATTAATTACATTGATACAAGGTTCGCGTGTGGATTAATTACTTCTATCATGCTACTGTACATTATATCTTATTGAAGTTCGCCGCGAGTAAAAATCGCCAATTCACGTTTGCTTCCTGCGCGAAGCCGTCCAATTGTCTTGGCGGACTGAAAGACACTCGTTGTGTATCAATAGGCTTTCACGACTAGCGGCGTTCGAGCTTTCCCCCGGTTCTGAATGCATACTTTTAATAAAGTGCCGTCCACTTAGTGAGCATGGAAAAAAGGGTCAGCGGCACAGGAGGGATCGCAGAGAGTGATCGAGCGCGCGGTGCTCGTCGATCTAATGGTATCTGATTACAGTCGATATTAGACTTTTTCCTCGAGGACTTCGACTGAAGGAAGTAAGCGAACACCTGCTTTCGCGTTGCGGATACCGTTAATTTGCGTATTAAAGGCGGTTTCGTTTCCAACCCGCCCCGGCAAATATTGCTCCTCATTCGTATGAGTGTCGGTGTGTATGTCTTTTCTCGTATTGGTAATCACCGGTTATTAAGATCGCATACGGAAAGCAAGAGCTACACCTTGTACTCGATCGTACACTTGATCCCGTACTAGATTCCTGTGCCAGATCCAATGATAACGCGCTCGCGCTCGCGCACACACACGCACCGCGCGTTCTCCTTCCAGTTAGTTAAGCGAGAGAATGGATGAACATACACATATTTTAAAGCGTGAAATAGGAAAGATTCTCATGGAATATCGGGCCTTGCATATCACCCGATTAATTAGCACCGTGCACCACTTGTTAAGCGATAGATCTAGGACTCGATAAACCACCTTTTGACGCCGTGGATCCATTGGATCATCCGGATTGTGTGGGATGACGGGAAAATGGATCGACGACAGCTTGATGTCCTATTGAAAGTAGAGTGAGATTGACTGGTCGATAAACTGTACTCTGGAAAGTCAATATTCAATTTCTAATTGCAAGTGATCGATTTTAATGATGAAATGTACTCTCTTCTTCGAGTATTCAATATTTGAGGTGACTATTTACATGCTAGAAATTAATTAATCCTGAGTAGCGAATAGAATTTGTGTTTTTAGAAAACCTTTAAGTTCCTTTACACTCAATTCCTGTTTTTTGGAACCTCATCATTCTTATTTTATATGATGATAGAAGATCCCATTCACTCTTTATTTTTCTTTACGTACAAAAAGTCTGACAAGCAGCTTGCACCTTTTCTCAGAAGGGAATTTGCGGTGAATTTTAGTCGCGCGTGTTGGGGTTTCGTACAAAGTCATGCGAGATCGTGTTACGATCCCTGTTTTGCAATTGGAGCTCACGCGGCACCGTTCGCCGCGGTTATTAACATTACCAATGACACACCGGGCAGTGTTATCAAGATCGCGACCGTAATTCAGTTTGTCGATGATTATTACGTGGCCGAGGTTCTCTGGTCAGTCGATGACGAAATGCTTGAGAAGTACTGGGTCTCATCGATGACCAGAGATAAATAGCTATTACTCGGCTTGGCTCGGATGTTTAAAATAGCTCTTAAGTCGTTTCCTCCGTGACAATCGCCACGTCCCCTGTTAGTCTTCTACAGCTGCTCCAAAGATTCTCGAGATCGGGCAAATTTAGACTTAAAAGAATAAAAACTTTATCACAACGCTTTCATATTTTAGACTCTGTTTTACTCATCTTCTAGTAAGTCCTTTTTCCATTGCTACGGAATTATCAAGAATCTTTTTCAAACTAGAAGAACCAAGTAAATAAAAAGCTAGTTATGATAATCAACTATTAAAAGCAAGAAATACCGCGGTATATAATAAGCATAGGAAAAGATCTGTGAACCAAGTAAAGAAGCAGCATTACGTTGTCCAACGTTGGTCTGAAAATACCTACATCTGTAAGAGTCGCGAGTAAATCAGACAGAATTACAACGACGTTTCAACGGTTTACCTGTTCTTCACGTTCTTCAACTAGGATACTATAACAGCCTACGTATCTCACAAGTGTATTTTTCCAGCTAATCACGCGAATCACGTGGAAAACGTAATGGTGGTTTCAGTGGAGTTGAGGATTACAGTGCAGGTGGAATCTATGCTCCCGGCAGTTTTACGTATTTCCTACAAAGTTATTCCGCCGCTATCGCGCGCCCTCTGATAAGTAGCTGCTTCGTTTATGGCTTATTAGCACGCACCGACGAAACATACGTTGGATTTGCATTTAAACACCGGTAAACAGTAGCGTGGAGTGACGCGGTCGTTGAGATACGTGCGGCGCGCTCTATTCATTAGAAGAGGCCGAAACTAGTAGGCAGTGGATGGCGATCGAAATATAGAGAACCGATGAGACTTGTGTGCAACGAGCACGCATCCGCCGTCAGTTTCCTCCGGGCGAGCAGAGATCGACCTGCGATTATTTTTGTAACGGAACTTAAAATCCCCCGGGTCTAACGCCGATGGGAGGAGAACGGTAGTTTCGTCGATTCGGATCGAATGCATCATCCAGTACGATTGCCAATCATCCGAGCGTGGAAATCGTCTACATTACGCGTCGCTCGTTCGTGCTTACGAGCAATTTGGCATGAAGCGTACATTTTTTGTAAATAATGTGATCTCTTGCGGGACTTGTATTGTCAATTCGAGTTTATTTCATTCCCTTGAATTATGATGTTGTTTAGTCATAATAATAAGCTATGCTAGGAGGAATAAATATTCGTACAATTTATTGGCACATTTATTGGCACATTTATTGCAAATTTAATTATAATACTAAGTCGTATATTCTCATTATACATATTAGTAAGGAAGCAAGAACCAGGAATATTCAGATGTCAGTTTCCTTCGCAAACTTTGTTAATTACAACTCATTAGCTGCACACTACGTGTAATAAGGATACTAGTGATTTCAATCATAAATTACAGGATGAAATATAATTTTTTTTTTTATATAAGTTCCTGGCGAGCGTAGACCATAAATTAAATCGTCTGTAAAAGCAGATAGACGCTTCCTTCCCAGATATTGTCAGCGCGAAGAGATCCTTGCAGATTTTAATTGCACCTTGTCAGATGTTACTCCCTCGGCAGTTCTTTCTTCCTCTCCTAGTTTCGCCCATTTTCCTCCCAAGACACACACACACATACAGACACACTCTCTCCCTGTAATTTTATCCGCGTGTATAATTATCCGCGTTTGCATCCATGTGATTTGTCTTTCCCCGTTCCACATTCGCGGTCTACTATAAATAAATTGCGGGGGATAAATCTGTGCGCGCGCGCGACTCCTATGGAGGCGAAAGAGAGAGCTTTCGCTCGCCGGTCGCTCGGCCCGCAGCTTTCAAAGACCACGCGGTTCATTTTATTGCTCGGGAAGACTAGAAATCATGGTTCGATTCAACTGGAATTTATCGGACTTGTGAGAACGACCACCGGGAATCGGAGACATTGAAATTAGAATAGAATAGAGTCAGTTAAAGTACGTAACATTATTAGTTAAATCATCATTTCATTGTAGATAATACAGTCATAATGAAACTAATGTAATATAATTAATATGATGCTTAATATAATTATCATGGAAATAAAACAGATACAAGAGACTAAAAATTGTTATACAATGGTGAATTCAAGAACTACTTTCCCTTTATCAAACATAATTTGAATATGAATTTCTTTACACAATTATTTCTCGGTGGTCCCCATATTTCGAATGTCACTCTAATTAGCGTGGCAGCACGTGCAAAATCCAAAGGAGTTTCTCGAGACTGCAGTCGCGCCAGTCTCGCTTAGTGCATGCATAAGAATTGACCGTCATTTACTGCCGTCCGTATCACAATTAATTCCGGGCAAGATTCGAAAGTGGGTTTCACCGGGCATGCATAAACGATGGTATTCGGGTGGGCACGGACAAAGCGTGGCGGCTGCTTTTCGCATAGTTTTCCAGCCCATTGCTTCCATTGACGTCGAGTATAATGATCTCTTCCTGCGAGAGGCTTGTCCTACTAGCTTTGAAAAGCGTCCCATTGAATTAGCAGGGAGCTTTCGAGCGTCGACTACGGCCGTGACCTTCTTCCCCCATGAAATTCTGGTTTTGGCATCCACCGGGTGCCTCCATCTCGACTGCCTCTCGCTTCCATTGTATTCTATCCCATATATGTGTGTGTGTCTGTGTGTTTGTGTGTGTGCGCTTAAACGCAGCATCCACTCCCCCCATGCATGTCACAATGCCATTCAGCAGTCTTTCGCTTGCACCGATATATCGCCGGTATCTTTATTGTGCAATGCGCAAACCTCAGCCTTACAATAAACAGGTCGATATCATCTTGGCAGAAACCTAATACCGATTTCTGCACACCTTCCTTCGCCGAAAGGGCATTCTAGCTTTGTAAGCATGCGACCGTGCAAGATCGAAACGCGCCTGCGTGCACTTGGTCTGCCACCTTATCTCTTTGCCGTTCATGCAATTAAAGCGATTAATTATGCGCTGCTCGTGGGCTCCCGTCTAATCACTCCCTGGACACAGACGCCTTTTACTAGTCTGCATTTTTAGTAGACACGAATTTATGGCTTATTCGGTTTCGCCGTCACACGTGCGTGTAGGTTGCATGGCTCATTGTCAGTGGATTGCAAATAGGCTTAGACAAAAATCTAAGCTGCCATTATGTGTCGTTTGTCGTGAACTTTCTTCGCTCAATTAGAATTCATGTGAATAAGTTTGTCACAGTCAGTTTTATCATCAATTCATTAAAGAGTCATAAAAAATGCCGGTGAAAATAGTAAATTCTATCAAGTTCAGTTCCTCGGTAATTAGCAAAAATTCACTAATGATTATTTCGATAATAACATTAGTACAAAAACCACATACAATTCTTCGGTCGACACAAAATTGAAGCAGAATTATTATTGCACAAGACGGCAAAGTACCGCGTTATATTTTGCGTCACAGTCTACTGGTTTTCGGCAGTGTTTCTTGGAAGGCCTTTATACGAGAACAGGCGAGGTAGCACGAGTTCCATAAAGCGGATTTTACCGGCGCACGTTCGCCAGTCGCATTTCGTGCGGTGATAAGGCAGGAGTGCGGTCATGCTGTGCCAGGAAAAATGCTTGTTTGCAAATCCTTGTGTGCGAAGTGTGTTGTACAGGCTGGTATGTCTGACGGTGGCCCATTATAAAGGTACAAGGTGAGATTGCGAGCTAGTTGCACACACGGCACTCGATTAGATTCGGTTCTCGCTTCAAGCCGAAACCGCAAGCCCGCAAATTGCTGGCGGCTCGAGTGTGTGAGCCTGTGCGTTGCGATTACGTTGAATTCCAGGGCTTTCTTTCCACCGTAAGTCGAACTCGTACTGAACTGTAACACTGTTCTCATTATCACATACTAGAACGCGCCTATAAATCCAAGAAAACTTTTCGTGCTTCGATTGTAAATTATTGGCAGTTCGTTGAAATTTATCAGTCTATAAGAGCTTTAAGTATCATTGAGAGTAAATCCTGTTACGAAGTTGGTGATACTTTCTTTTCTCGTTAATCGTTTCTCCAGTGTGTTATAAGTTGGATCATAAAATAAAGTATCGTTATTAAGTTATAGTAATTACATATCATCCGTTTGAAATGAATATTAACATCTGATCGGATTAAATTAATAGCTCACTCTAATTTCAATTTGAAATTTAATATCGTCGGTTCATTTTTAAAGAGAATAAATTAGACTTCTTTGAATTAGACAGAGCAACTGATTGTTGTCTCCGGAATGTCTGGAGAGTGCAGAATCGTGATGGAAAGACGAGTTGCGCGATCGCGAGGATACTTAGCTAATGGAAAAGCCTCACTCGGCCGGGTCTCCTTGCGTCACACTTGGTTTGCCGTACTCCGAGTGAAAGGGAGTGGATGATTTTTCCCCGCGCCTGATTTTTTTCCCAGGCGCACATAGCGCCGCTGGAGTATATTTCACAAAGCAGCTGACGAGAGCGCAAGGTTTGTTGGTGAGACTGACAGGTTCACCTTTATCCAGTACCGTTTTATCCAATAATTCAAAATTCACAAGCTGAGTCGATTAAAATGCAACTGCTCCTGGCAAGATTTCCACTCGAGTCATCGAGCGACGAAAAAAGTCTGATACGTAGATGGGTGGATTTTACTTGGTACCGATCGACCGTACCGTTAAGGTAGACCTTTTTCTTGTTACGGCAAATGACAGGGTAGCTTGGCGATCGCGGCACTGCCTTTTCGAAAGTCACGTAATGATAGAATGGATTGAAAAAAGGGTGGGTGTAAACTGCGATCGCGCTCGTGATTGTCAGTGTAAGACAATGTGGGCAGGGCTGATGGCCTGGCATGGTTCCTGACCCCGCGACTTCTCGTACAAAGTGGAGTTGGTTAATCGGCCCTGATCTGACGTGCGCGTTTCACATAAGGAGTGTAAACTCCCCGGTAAAGTCAGAGTAGAAAATTAGAATCACGAGTTAGTGGTTCAATCGGATGGTTAAATATAAATTTATTGTAAAGGCCAAGTCTCAAAGTACGTATTAGTCACGTTTAACATAAGATATGATTATTTCCTGTAAAGGTACTTCGAAAGAATCTTAATACGGTCACCGACGGTCAATTGAATCATCGCGTATCACAGAGTATTTTTATCGGTATTTTTATCAGCTCTAATCAAAATAATTCGTATTTGCACTCTCGCTTACATGGAATCTGTTAAGTAGAGGTAATAAACCGTATCCGAATTCTAAAAAATCTATCAAATGCGGAGAATACGTTGTACATACATGTGCAATATTTAAACTCTTTTAAATAAACTGTACAAAGATTTGCTATGTACTGAAGACAAAAGGCGAACAACTTGGATTACTTTATTAAGAGCCAACAGACGGCACTGAGAGCGCAGAGGGTTAGACATAATCAAACTCAGTCGCAAGAAGAATTGTATTAAGGTTCGAGTACACTTTCTTCTCCAGGCAATCACCGGAACCCTGTTGCCCCAACATCCGGTTTTCGTTTACGACGTCGCTTAACAATGGGAAGTGGCGTTTGCCCGCCAGTGAATTACCGTTACCGTAGACATCGCGTGTAATGCTACTTTCGAGTGCAGCACTTTTTTTTCTCAATGTTCATCCGGGCGTTCGTTAGATGATTGTTAGACGAAGGGCGGTGCTAGGTGCCTCAGGGTGGGATAAAATCCGCAAGGAATGCTGCGCGAGCAATGCAAATAACTGTTACGTTAGCCGCTAATTCTGCTAATTTACGCCGTTATATTCCATGAGTCACTCGTACAACTCACGGTTGTACACAGAGAACGTTCGGAGTTTCTCATTTCCACTAGAGGCATTTGACTCCTTTGCATTGTTTAGTTGCATTGTAAAATTATTTTTTCTTTCAAAGGGTGAATGTCTGACCTCGGGAATTTACACTAGGAACGTGTTTTCAAAGTAACTATGTCTTTAGGATTAGCTTTTTATTAAGTTTCAACCTCGCACTGTCTTAACCGTGCGATTATAGAATGACTAGAATTCCTTGCCAATGTTTTACATGGCAAAAACATTCTCACTGCTAAAACGTGTTTCCTACATACGCGTCGCATGTAAGAAAAAACATGGGTATGCAAATGATTGAAATATATTACAGTTCGAGTTGGTTTTTGTCAAAGTCGGAAAAGTTGCTTCGGTAATTATGTTCGCGCGTACAACCGGATGTAGCCGTAGATTTCTCACGACTAATGAGCGCGGTGACGCGACGGCTGTGGCCCGTAAAAAGAAGCATTTCGATGATTACATAGTTCATCCTTTTAAAATGACGGGAAGCCTTCGAAAGATTCGCTCGATATTAAAGCTTCTTCCTGTCGGTGATGTGTCGGACGTGTCTCCTCGGGACCCTTTTCATGATACTACGGCTTCCATGATTACTTCATTATTTGTTCGTGTCTCTTTCTCAGCGGTGACTGCATCCGTGAATGCTTACTGACTCCGCCAGCCTTTGCCAGTACCATACTTTTTGCTTGAACTTTTTAGTTAAGCCATTTTTTTTCTTCATAAGTTACTGTAATTAATCTTGTCACTTATGGCTTTTAATGCTGTGAATGAAAAAATATGATTTATTACTAATTCCTTTTCATTTTAATTAATTTCGACCTGTAAGATATACGATAATAATTAATCAGTTGAATAAATAATTGTTTATAATTTCCTTCGCAGTACAAAACTAACTTCATTGCACGCATATAATAATTAATAGAAAAGTTTGTTTATTTAATATTCCTGCATTTGTAGTGTTTAGTTAATCGTAGGATGCCCTTTTGTTTGGACGGAAATGGTAGAAAGTGATCGCAAGACTTTCCTCGTCACTCGTGGCAGCTTCTCTCCGGCGCATTGTCAATGCGAATCTTTCATAAGCGAGTCGAGTAGTGAGTCATTCGGCATCATTCATATATTTATGAGTGGGTACATGCTCAGCGCGCGAACAGGCTCCTCATTTGACGTTCATTTTATATTCAGAGTCTCTGCCAGTCAAATTGTTGCCTTCCTCGAACTTGTGCGTCTATAGAGGAAGACGGAAGAACCCGAGGACCTGAGAAACTAACGTTGGATTGCCCATTGTCGTCTGCGAACTCTTTCTGTTGTCACACTTTGCGAAATCATAGCCCTCTTTCTTTCAATTTCTTTTTATTTAATAAATTAACCACCAGATTCATTAACATTCTTGAGGTTATATCTGTTTTTTTTTAAATTATATGTTTTCTTCATTTATAAAAGTGAAAGTTATAGTTTTATACGCGTTTAAAACTTATTACATGTTTGCTATTATAAACTCCCTGAGAATCATAGATTTTCGGAAGTCCTTGTAATTCCTTTGTGGTCACGATTGTTAACATCTTTCTTACACAACAATCACTCGCTGATTCGCGTAAAAGACGCGTACAAGGGTTTCATTTTCCTCGTGTGGAAATTGCAGTTTCCAAGTTAGGCACAACGCGAATTATCAACGAATGACTCATATTGCACGTGGTGAACTTTATGGATTTGCGAAATTATTACTGAACTGCGTATGCACGAGTTATGCTTGCAGGTAGCAAACTTTTCTCACACCTATTGCGAGTTTGAAAGCGCTCGAGTCATAAAGATTGTCTTCCACGAAATAGTTAACTCTCTTTTCTCAGCCGTTTTACGCCCTTCCTATTAAATGCTCGTAACGAAACACTTCGCGATTAATGATTCAGTGTTAGCTGACAGCGATCAATTTTGCGACCAAAGGAAACTGTAGATGTTAATTGCAAACGAGCGCAAATGAGCCATTCCATTCTATTTTGTAAGTCGAGTCGTAATTGATTGTTCGTTGCAAAAGCAGTTTGGCACCACTTTTATTAACACGATTATGAAATAGATAAATATTCGATTAAATATATTCTGTAATTACTAAGTATTGGATAGTTTTCATTGTATACTTCGCACAATCATATATCTTTCCTTTGGTAAAAAATGTGACAGAAATTCAGGAAACTACAATAGAATTCCTGGAGTTTTCTCACAAGAACAACAAGATTTTCCTTGACATCCGGATGAAAAGCAGGCGGCAGAAGCAGAGGTAGCGTCAGATACTAGGAAGACAGATCGCGGCGCTCTTTGGAATCATTCTCCAGCTACGGAATGAAACCGCTTTACGGGAGTTTCGTGAGTTCTTCTGCTCCTGCCGTTCTGCCTTGCCGTCTTCGTCTCGCTCTTCGTTTCTTTTCTCTTTCTCGCGCGCTCGGGCAAAAAGGCCGCGCCGTTAATGGTGCCCGAAGAAAGAACGAGGCTAGCTTTACAGCCCATAAACGAGAGGCGGCCATGCCACGGGAATTAGAACGTATTGTGATTCCAATTTTACGGAAAGTAGACCGGCAAAATATTGGCCCGAACTCTTTCATTTCTACGTCTGCCTCTCTTCGTGTGTTCGATCATTAGTGCCATGCGCGTGGTATTTTAACTATCGATAGACTTCACTTCGTCCAATGGAAAATCGCTACTGGCTTAATGGTATTTCTCTCAGCTTGCTGGACTTTCATAAATCAAGCTTTGTTTTACGACGCGAGTCACCGATTAACTTGATTCCTGGCATAATTTCTGTACCTAGCTCACTATTATGTGTACGTGTAACCCCTTTTTGCCTGGGTTCTTGCGTGCCGATACTTTCGTAATGAAGGCGGTGTGATTAGCAAAAAAGCGTGTCTCGCAGTACCTCGCTTTCATCGTTGATTTTAGTCTCCATTTTTTCCACAACTTTCCTCCGCTTCTCGCTACTTTATACTGCAATGCTTCTCGAAAATCCACTATAAATCGCAACTCACCGGTACTTGCAACATATGATTTCGATTCCTTGCTTTTACTTAAATGTCAGACGATATAATTACCTCGTAAATTACAGATTTCAATCCTTTGGGAGTAAAATTCCAAGTTTTAGTTGAATCGAAGGAATATAATTTCCTTGAATTAATATAACTTCCCCATTTGCAATTATTTTTATGCCTTTTCCGCCAGATTATTTTATCTCGTTCGGAAGTATAGCACGTCTATTTTCTCCCATTCAATTCGGAGTGCGGTGTGATTAAGAAGTAGGCTTATCGGTGCCGATTGCTCTTTCATCGGGCGGCGAGCTTATGTAAAGATGGTGGCAAAAAGTAGTTGAACAGTGAACACGGTGGCTCTGTGTCGGCGCGTTTTATTGGCAGCGAGCAGTCAAAGGTCCGATAGTGAATTGTTGGTCTCGCGAGCATGAAAACAGGTTCCGACGAAATATCTGGAATTACATTTCAAAGGTGATTCGTGGATAGATAAGGGTTCAACTTCCTGGCCACTCTGCATAACGCCTGGCCTGCACACAGCCAACCAACTGAAACGGCTTTCTCACTCGCCACACATTTATGCCATTGTTCAGGGAGACTGGTATGTCGCTTTAATTGCACCCTAGTAACAACTAACACTTCGATATCTTTCATCTGAATTATCAGACCTTACAAAGCACTTCTTTCCCTGACCTTAATTGATAGTTATCGACTCTTTCTGATCGCCACTCGTAACCCTACCAAGCTCAAGGAATGTATTTCTATTAATAAACAAAATAATCTTTACATACTCCCCTGTTAAAGATAAAAAAATCTCGATCCGAATAAAAAAGATTGTTATCACGATGAGTAAATCTAAAACAGTGCAAGTGATTCAAGCGTCAGTGGAATCTAGTTTATCCAACAACTGGATCGAAGAAACGGTTAAACTAAATCAGAAGTGTACACAGAAATATCACGATAAATCGTCTGGGAAAAGGTAGATGAAGGTATCGGGC
The DNA here is from genome assembly GCA_964023945.1 of Ectemnius cavifrons. Classification (NCBI taxonomy): domain Eukaryota; kingdom Metazoa; phylum Arthropoda; class Insecta; order Hymenoptera; family Crabronidae; genus Ectemnius; species Ectemnius cavifrons. The sequence goes on along the minus strand of OZ030380.1, from coordinate 6,013,654 downwards.
GTCGGCCGGAGACGGCGGAGGATTTATTCCTCGAAACAATTTGAGCGATCGTAGACTGAACAAGGAGGAGAGGTCTCTTGGAGTTTCGCTTGGTAGGTTGTACGGGTGCACGCCCGTGGTTATCTGACTACCGGCTTAGATGGATCTCGATTTGATGGGGAGCCCGGGGAGATCCTTTGGCAGCAGTCACGATCTCCAGCTCCCTCGATGCCAACCTGGCGCGCCATCGATAAGCTTAGAAAGCGAGCACACTTTTCCGATAAAACCGCAGTCACGATGATCGCCCGCGCTCCGAATTCCCCGCGCGGTGAAACTCTAGGCTTTAGAGTCGCCGGTTAAAGTCGATCTCGATCGATCGAGGTAGTTTTGCGATTAATTGGCGTGTGTGACTGGCAGTTCCTTAGGATCGGCTGAGTCCAGCTGCATCGCCCGGAGATAGTTAACGAGATGCGACTATACGTTTCCAGGATATCTGCCCGCTGGATAACACGTCCCTGTGTAATTGCGAGCACGCCGCCGTTGCTGCTTCGATATAATTCCCAGGAGAACTAACCGAGCGCACTTGTGGCTTTCGATTGGAGTTCGATCTTAAATAAGATGTGCTGAGGGGTTCCTTTGAACTTAATTAACTTCAACTACCGACTGACTGGTATAGTTGAAATCGGGCACGGCGCACTGCCGATTAATCGGCCCTTGTCCGTCATACGACACCCACTTATCACTCGAATTGAAAGACCTGTTGCTTTCGGCTATGGTTTGTTCTTGATCTGTCAGTGCGTGTGATGTATAGATTTAGCAATGTAACATTTAAAGTGGTAGTAAGTAATGCTGTGAAAGATAGAACCTGATCGGTGTCTAGAATGATTATCTCTACTTTAATTGGTAGTCTTGTATAGCTTTAATAAAAATGCGTATTTTTTCATTAATCCTGAATGTATGTACCATTTAATAGATTAGTTCAATCGCAGACTTATATCTCGTGGAACGTAATTTCAATGGAAATCAAAGAGAAGCGGTACTTTACCATGTATCGCCTCGCGAAATTTCTACATCTCAAGATTTTAGCGAATCGTCTTTTGTGTCGGAGGCTTAGTTGCCTTTAATTATCCGAACTTTCTACTTTGCCGGACTCTTCCCTCATCCTGGTTGTCCGTTCTCCGCTCGTCGAGTGATCTCTGCACCATTGTACTATTATTAAAGCGTTAAGTCCCCTGTGATTATCGGATTGACAGCACCGAGATTTAAGACGAAAGCCGACGAAGCCCGGGGTTTCACTCTCATTTCGTGTGTCGCCCTGAGCGGTAGTGCGCCCAATTACACCTTCCATTTATTAATCCACCAGGAAACCCGTGCGATATCCCGTTGGTTCGACACACAACCGTAAAAGCAAGAAAGAGAGAAAAAGAGAGAGAGAGAGAGAGAGAGAGAGAGAGAGAGAGAGAGAGACGGACTGCGATTGTTTTCTCTGGGAAAGTTTACCAATTTCCGCGATATCCAGGCTAAATCGATTCCTTGGATTTGCCGGCGCGCGCGCCAGCACGCTTTGCATGTCGTCATTATCCACGAATTGCCCAATTACCGGATTATTCCAGCTTTGTCTGGCGATGTGGCATACCGCAACCTGGGCTGCGGCCGCTCGCGCTCGCGCGCGCGTGTTCTTCCTTCTGTGGTTTATGGAATTAAATTAGTTCGCTCGTAACGGCACCGCGCGCGCCCGCTCGCCACGTAGTTTCGATTCTATTTCAGCACGCTGCGGATGTAGTACTACTGTGCATTGTAGTCATTTCTCCCTGGACTACAGCTTGCAATTTAATTCGATTTGTTCGCAATTATGATTTCGAACTTACGGTACTGCTGGACGCGAGTCGTTCCGTTTCAAGAGACAAGTAGCAATAGTGAAGTTTATTATTGATTACGATCATGTAAACGTGTCCTGTATTTAAGATATTATGAAAAGAGTATCTTAATATATCAATTATAAATCTTCACTGAATTCAATTAAATCTGACAGAGATATTTTAATAAAGCTTTAATAAAAATCTCCAAATGCAATCAAGTTAGAAGAATTTAACCCATCTTATATCTATTTGAATCAACCCTAACGCGTCAATAATAATTCAAACTGGAGGTGTAATATACAGTTGTTCTTAGTGGATCGAATCCTTGTAATGGAAAGGAGAGCATCAATTAAATTAACTGTTCACCTGTCCAGAATGGGGCTCTGCCATTCGTTGTGGTGGTCGGCCTGGGAGTACATCTTTATGTCATAGTTATCGGTAATACCTCTCGCAGGTTACTTCCCTTTTCCGGTAGTAGTCTCGGCAGCCGTTTCTCTGGCCGCCCGCTCTGGCTATGGTTCGATAAATCAATGGGGCAACCTATGATATCGAGCTGTGCTCTCCTCGCATCCGCAGCCCATCGCGGTCGATGCCCCGCAGGTAAAAATGATTATTTGCTGCACCGTAGCAACGCTCCTCCAACCAAGCTAAAGAACTACCGCCATTCAGCTTGCTAACGGCATGGAAGCACTATAAAACCGAGTTTTTATTCAGTAGTACTGCGCACTCACTTATTTTGAATCGGTGATCCATTTTCTCACTCTCTCAAAGTCCCTTGACTTTTATGGGTTAAAGTGTTTCCGTGTTTGAGAAAAGTTAAGTGGTCGAGAAAGCAAGTTTCTAGTTTTAATGTGATTTTTAATGGCAGTTTTTGAGATATTATTTGAATCAGATTTTAGTTTCGATGTAATACGTATGAATATCTAAAGTTTGTAGCTTCATTAGAGTTAAAGAGACATTAAATTCCTGTATCAGTGAGGATCAGAAATTAAAAGAGAAAGGATGAAGTACTTCATTCCATTAATGTCCATTTAATTTCCTTCACTAGCTGATCGCGCATTGATGTTTAGATTGCTAATGAGGAGGGCGATCGATCAAACTGATGTGATCGCGGCTATTTCCAACAAGTAGAAAAAGTATCGATAGATCCGACGGCAATTAAGTACGATTAATGAGTTCGTGCAGTGTGGAAGGCGGCGGTCACTTGCATCGGCGGTACTTTTAAATAGCAGCGGAGGTGTTACTCCTGGCGTGTACACGCGAAAGCCGCCGTTGATTTTACCTGGCCGATAATGTATTATGCAGGATGACTCGTTAAAACGGCGCGTTTCTGCCTCGATCCCCTATCGAAACAGCTCGACTCTAATACCGGAAATTTCTTCGCTCCAAGGCGTCTATCGGCGGTGATCACGGCTAGCGTGACTCGAGAGATGTTCTCATGTTAAGCTTTCACAGGAACTTTTTTCCCGGCTTTCTGACGATTCGTCTTCTCTTTCCCAACACGCTCCCTCCGAGAATCGATCTACCAATTACGCGGGTGTCTGCTGAACGCCTTCGGCCATTAGTAAATTGTTCTTCCAATCGTGTTCCTAGAGTGCAATTGTAATGTGCATTAGAATCGACGACAGTGAAGTCCCATTGTTTCGTGCATCAGAGACTGGCAGGTTTACGAGAAATATTAAGAAATCGAGAATCAATAAAGAGTTCCATAAAAATGTATGATGCAATCGAAGGAGAGTAGATAAATTGTATTTTAAAAACCGACACAAATCAAAACTTTCACTCGCATTATGTACTTAGTATTTATCGTACGTCATTATGAGTTATTACGAACAGTTTCTTTAATTTATTAACTCACAAGTACAAAACATTCCGATAGAACATTACTTTCATATTCCATAAGCAATTTGATTTCGTTGTATCCAATTTAAGAAATCTATGCCATGCCAAGCCCACCAATAATTCAGAATCAGATCCTACATTTCCTATCTTGTATTTAATTATACTATCCCAGATTCATCAGCAGCAGATTGCCGGATCTTCCTAGAGCTCAATTTAAATTACAGTATACTCAAAGTTCGCCTAATACTCCACAAAAACGTTGGTAGTCGGCCTCACCTCTTCATTAAAGCTACGTTAGTAAGCACTTTTGGGTGTACCTATATCGACTGTAAATCATAAACGTGCCGCTGTACGAGAACAAATGAGAGAGCCTGCTTTAATGAGGCGTGAATGCTTGCCCGGTGTAACGCAATGACTTCGGAAACACCTTTACTTCCTCAGTGAGTACTCATTACTGTTCGCCCGCTCTGTAACTACTAACTTACTTGCACCTGTGCTAGGTTGAAGCATAGAAAAAAAAAGAAGAAGCACAGTATTCGTGGAATCAGTTTAAACGAAGAAATAGACGAAGGAACGGAACGAGTGAAGGGAAAAGAGAGGCCGATCGCGTAGTGTGTGCGAGTGCAGGGAGAAGGGGTGCTTTCCAAACGGCGGAAGCGCTCCTTTAATATTAGCTCAGGGGTTAGTAACTTCATTAGAAGAGTATGCTCGCTTGTGCGCAGCTCGCTCTGTAGAAACGCTCTTCTTGGAAACGCTGGTTTATACCCATCGGCCACAATTTTCTATGGTCTCTCCCTTCTTTCCACTGTTGCTTCGAGCTTCATTCGGAGCTCAGCCCTTGTTTCACAATTGCTGTTCAATTTTATTCCCGCTATTTTAACTGTTAGATGTAGCATGGTTAAGATTTTTAATATTTTCTTATCAAAGATGATTGAAAGCATAAATGATATATTATTTTCTATCCGTTGATACAATATTAACTATTTCCATTCTAAATTTGTATTATTATAGTAACTACAATACATATTCCAAATGAATGAAACAGTATAACAACGCGCTATATCAGTTTGCAAGCCTTAGAGCGAGTTGAGCTACTTTACAACATTTTAACTTTTACCTTATCGTTCCTATAATACACAACTACGTACTAAATAAATGGTGCGTGACAAAGGCTGCAAAGCATCCTAACTACCACACCATAAATCCATAAAGTCGTGCGAGTATAGTCACTAAAGTTGTGCATGTGTCGAGTGTAAGAACTCGTAGAGTGGACGTAGAAGCAGGCTAAAGGGAACAAATTCTCAGTGTACCCATGACAATGCAGGCTGAAGCCCCCTTGGCAAGGTGATTGTCCGTTCGCTGGGCGAGTTTACGTGCGGCCGATTACAGCTCACCTGCGCGTGGGTGTCGTCCGGCACCCACGTTGTAAACACGTCCAGGTTGTTCCTTTCCAAATGCGCTATCCGCCGCCGGTGATCTACACTTTGCGTTAGCCTCTGTCGAGCGAGAGAAGCCGCAGGATCGTCAGAAAAATCCTGACAGAACGTGTGTTAACGGTGCACGGATCGTTTGCCCCGACCGCCTTTGCTTTACTAGCGCAACTAAAGAGTTACGCCAGCTAAGTTCTGAAGAACTTCAAAGTGTCACATCTTTACTTGACTTCTCGTACTTGTTTCTGGATTTGTTTGTTCCACTAGTTTAATAAGGAAGACGATTTTCTTGGTTTGAATGTAAGAGAAGTAAAAGGTTGTTGTTTAATGTGATTATAGAAATGCTGTTTCATTCGCTCGGGACATAAATGGCATATTTGCTAATTACATTTATTTTTATGATAGGAAGCTTTGGATTCTTGCGATTTATAGTCCAGTAAACCTTTATTCCACGCAGTAAATTTCCAGCATTGAAATGCTTAATGACAATTTTGACGAGGCAGAATACGAGGGTTACAGCAACCGGGAGCGCAAAGAAGCAGATCATAACAGTAAACAGCACTCGTCAACTTGATGTGTTCTTATTTTCATTTGGAGTGCCAGATCGCCCGCGATTCGCACCGCGGAAAAAGATTTGGGTCGCCGCCCGACTTTGTTACAGTTAACTTCGATTGCAGAGGATTTATGGCCGATAGCGAACACACGGAGAAACAAATCACTTCTTATCGTAGAGCGCGGTACACTTATCTCGCCATCCTTGCCACTTGCTTCATTCTCGCTTTATATTGTTCGAGCAGCAAGTCCAGTTGAATTCCGTACAATCTGCTATCAATCGCCCATTGAAATAATAGTAGTCCTGACGTATCAATGTGCTCATACTTTACACAGAAGACGTGGAGATGCGCGATTAAGTATTAAACTAAAGTCTATTAAAAATTGGAATTGATACATTCAACGTCGATCCTTTGAATTCCCACTGTATTACAAAACTTATGTTAATCCTATAATTATTTAATCAACTTCTTCCATCTTTGTGAGTGTATTAATAATTATACAATAAATTTTATTAGGAATCATCGACTTTCCTCATAAAATGAATAAAAAATAATATAAAGTCTAAGCGACTTACTAAACGTGTTAATTCTTTTAGAATCAGCAATAGAATTTCGTTTTCATTATCGCGGAGGATCTAACCATGTTTGCACTTAGGGTGCAAAGGGCTACTTCTTAGTGCATCCTGTATACTTAACGTGTATTCTAAGCAGACTGGAGAAGGGGAAACGGAAGAACGAGTTTGGGGGATTGGGTTCGCCACGTAGGACGGGTTATCGTATCGTTGTAAGGGGTTACGGGAAATGGACAGGATCCGGGTGGAAGCTCTACCACGAGAGTGGATAACTGTGTGCCCGATAAGCGCAGCACAGCAACGCCGATTTCCGACTACCGGGGAAGTCGAGTCAAGCGTGAATAATGCACTACTTACTTTAACATTCTACTAGTGACTTCGCACTTTGTATTCATATGTTTCGTCTGACGAGCAGATGTCAAATATTTTGAAAGCTTGGCTTTGTCCGAGTTAAGTAGAGTTCTACATTTGTGATTTACGCTCTTCGAATGATATTAAAGATTGGAAGGTAGTTGGACGGGCGATTGGTAGTTCAATAACAGAACTTTGAAAGGTAGTTCGATGGAAGTCCTGCTTAATTATATTTAATTACTGGTTCACTATGTATTATATTGAAAAAGGTTCGAGAGAATCTTTTACTATAAATTAAGCATTGCAAAGAATTGTATTATCTGGAAATTTTGAATTTATAGTGTATCACTTTAGAATCTCCTTTAGCACACGCAATGTCTCTCAGTCCTTCGTTAATTATTAAGGATTACAAGCTACGTTTCTTAATTATTATTTATCCTGACACATGCAGGACTGCATCATTAAGTAGGCGAATCTCAAGATTCCCAGGCCGCAGGTGGGAAAAAGGAAAGAACATGTCGCGCGATTTATGAATGCTCGCGCGTCATACGGTACATCGTCTGGAAAAAATGGGGCGGCTCGTTGTACGACTAATAAGGAAGCTTGATCGGTATACTTCAGGTGAAGATGCCTGACCTCTATTGGAAGAAAGCTTCCGCTTAATCAATTATCTACTGTGTCGCAACCTATACGTAGGCTCGTCACCATTGTTCACATAGAACTGTACGTTAGACGAGACGAGCGACGATTTACGAGTTTCACCTATTGTTCAGCTATTCTCGCCTTCTAAAAGTCAATGCATCACAGTCGAACCTTTCTTCTTTCGAATCTATTGAAATATGGGAAAAACTCCAATTAGAATATGCCATCTGGAATACTAATAATTATTAAAGCTTCATTTATTCATTTATGTCCAATGACTTATAGAATTCTTTTATAATACTGCTTACATGTTCTATTATAATTATTTACCAAGGGCTTTGTTTTATCTCAATATTTTCCCTGTGTATACTTGTAAAGTACACTCTGCACTAGTTTACTACTTGCTCTGTCAAATATACAATAAAGAGGAGTTTGTATCTGATAAAAGACCGCGTGGAACTGAGTTTACACTATCGTACTAAGAGGATTCCGCAATGATGGTAGTGCCACATTGCAGCACTCTATAACTAGCAGCTTCGTGCAAGGATCCAAACGATCACACACTCGTCTCCCGCACACCCTCTTCATTCGAATGGTTATTTCCATCTCGCTCTTCCGCTCGCTTCCTTCGAAGCAGTGGTTCTTGACTCGTCGATGAAGCCGGTGTTGATTGCACGGCTCGTTTACCTCGGCAGCGAATTTGCATGCGCGAGATGATGCCTTCTTCGGGGCGAGATGTTTGTTTACGATAATTCGAGGCCCCGCACGAACGCCAATCTGCAAATGAGAGTCTCATCCGCCCGAAGTACGGCCTATCAAGAATGATTCCGTGGTATCAATCTTTTGCCGGAATTACGGAAGACCAATTGTTAGTGAAATGAGAATTGGTTATGAGATGATTTACACTTGGGGAGATTAATTAAAAATTTGTTAATGGTAAAAATATGTACGTTGTTTCGTTGAAATTTCTTTTTAATAATTCGTGGTATTAAATTAGTACTTCGATATTTAAATGAATTTCGAATAGATCGATGAATCGACAGTTGTGGATTGTTAATTAATCAGAAAGTCTAAATGAGAGCTTGACGATTATACAGCGTCATCGATGACAAGGCAATACTAAGACGACAGGATTGATCAAGGCACAAATTCTGAACTGCAAGTCGAACGGCAAGGAATAAATCAGCAGGAGCTCGGAGGGAAATTCAAAGAGGGTTGCACAGAGAGGCGCATTGTTCCTGTGATGTATCGGTCTGGCTGGCACGTCATACTTTCTAGTATAAAAGCATCGGGAAGGAAAGATCGGGTCCCGATCAAGCGGCTGTCTCAAAAGTTATCGATGTCCGGGCCGATAATTTAGTGGAATCGAAACCTAAACCGTTACCGGTTTCACTGTCCGCACGCCCACTGACGCTCGCATCCACGCCTCTCTCGCATCTCCTTTCTTCCACCACGCGCGCAATTAATAATGTCAGACACGACGGATTTTCGCGACCTATGACACCATTATTCACTTCCGATCCTTTGAAACTTCACTTCTCTCCCGTTAGATCACTATAGATTTCCATCTCATTTATAGTTGGATTGATTTCGATTTCTTCAAATCTTTCCTCAGAGATCAATTGTCTCTTTCTCACCTTGTTGATCAGTAATTGCAGAATTCAATTGCATATGATTAATGCTGACAAATTAACTGTTGATTGATGGGGAATGCGCAATATGCGTGCGAAGTCACGAGTCTTGTGGATTTCTCGTTTTAGTGCTAGTTTTGATTGAAACGCATCCTTATGCGAATGCTTTGAAAGTGTTTTTATACTACCTCGAACGAGTTTCAAATTACAGGTCTTTTGAAACCTTGAATTTGCAGAAATTTCACAGGCTTGATGTGGTATTTCGATCATTTTATAATGACTTTATAAGCGCCAGGCACATCAAGAATTACTCGCAGAAACACGCGAAACATATTCTAGCAAGTTTCAACGTCCTCGTCGAGTTACCTAATTTGGAATAACAAAGTTTGCGGAAGCAGCTTATTACGCTCGAGTTTGCAGCTTCGACACACACAGCGATCATTCCACGTATGTGACACGTGCCATTTGCTTGAAACATACACACGAGTAGATAATTTTTTCTATCTCGCGTGCCGATTGTGTCACAGAAGCTAAATACCTTTTTGACTGAATCGACAAAAAATCGGCGTCCTATTGTCCGTTTTAAAGTGAGTGCAAAAAATCGGTCAGAAGCATTAGGCAAGGCAAAGAGGGACACGAATCTCGAATCATGCTTGCGAAATCTCGATAAGGCGTGTACAGTTAATAATTTCTCGTAGAGCTCGCGTGGCAGCTCCATAAGTATTATGGTCATTGTCTTCACGGATGAGGTGTTTAGCACCGAGGAGCTCATTCGCTTGCTAAAATCTCGCGATTGGAAGTTGCCCTCGTATTTCACTATAATAAACGGCCGGCCGATCTACTCCATGCATTGTTCCACCGGAGCGCAGAACTAATTGCAAAGGAAAAATTCGATTAATAGAGTGGGCGAGACCAGGTGTAAAAGGAGCGCGCAGTAGTCGGCTACAGGGTTATTCAAAAATGTGCTGTAAGAAGTCTATGTTTTATAATATTTTATAATATTTAATAATTTCTTATTCCTTTCTATCAAACATCATTAACATCAAGTAAGAATTAACATTTATTGCATCCCGAAAATGTATTAATACATAAGATTAATACAAACTAACTTTAATGCAACTATTATATTTCAAGGTTAAAACAGATTTTCGCTTGCGTTTCCCCAGCATAAAATAACCAGACTTGATCACTGATAAAAACTATCGATCACAAATGCATTCTCTCACTAACATATCGAAGTGTCGTGCTTCTATTTTTCTAACACACATCGCATAGATCTGTTGTATACTCGGTCCTGTGATAAAGTAGAACAATCAGACGTAATCGCACGCAATCTGTGAGGGAAAGTGGGCTAATGCAAAGCGTTCAGTAATATACAACAGCTTTGTTTCGTGGTTTGAAAGCTCGCGCTCGAGCGTGATGCTGATATACGAGCTGCCGGGCGGGGCACTTAATTTTCGCCCGATTACAGCCTCGCTCTCTGTTGCGTGATAAAGATGGAAGGTGTTGACACGATAATTTAGAGACTTTCGGAGATTATTGAGAGGCACTACCATTCAATGGCAAGATCTCCTACGGCTCACTTGTTAGCTGGTGCATTGTGTGGAGATTCGGTGTCCCGGAGAGTGTGACATATCAATCGCAGCACGTCTTTCAGATATGGTCGAATGGTTTAACAAAGTCACGGCTGTAATTTTCTATCTTTGGTAGCACAACTTTCTAATTCTAAATTTAAACACTATCGTAATCTAAATTCTAGACATTTTATTAGTGGAATTTCCATAGTATTATTTTCATTACTCGTTCGTTATTTAAGTAATAATTAAAGTCACAACATTATACAAAATACAAGTTTCCGTCACACTTCGATTTCCTTTTACTCTCAAACTTTTTCCTTATTTCCAACATTTCGTTTTAAAGTACCGTTCAAATAGCACAGATTTGACTAAATAGTTAGACGGGTTAGTTTCTCTTTGGCTGTTTAAAAACGTGCGCAATCCTCTCGCGCGGTGTCGATGTCATCAGTCAGCGATGTCAAACATTGTCCTCTGCTTTAAAGAAGGAATTGTTAGGACTGGAGTTACTCAGCCTCGAGTATTACTGTCTCTTATTGTTAGTCCCGACACGAATAATAAGCGCTCGGTTCTCCAAATGCTGGACTTGCTTCGCGGAAGTAATAAAGGGACTTCAGCGCTTCTTTTGCACTCTCACGCGTTTAACCTTTGCTCTCCGGCACATTTGGCTGGCTGTTGGTGCACAGTTGAATCCGAGTCTCCCGTGGGAGGAATCTCGTGTTTTGACCTACGCACTCCATCCTTTTCTTTCCCTCATAATGGTTGGCTGCTTCTCCCGTTAAACCACCGGTTGCTTTCCTCGCTCCAAAACGAATAGTCCCGCTTTACGACACGCAAAAGGCTGTTTCAGTTATTCTTGAACCATTTATCGAATAAACTGGGCCAAAGAAAAATGAGTTTGAAAGATCCGGTGAGTGCGAGGGTTTTGACTAATTGTATTCGACTAGTGTGCATGGATCATCACTGCCGAAGGTAGCAATCTACCAACGTGTAGGGATAATTGGTTGAGTTAATGACCCATCAATTAAGCATCCTCTCGTCCCCCGTTATGGCATTACAGACCAGTCATCGGCTACGCGATCCCTTCACTCTTCGATATAAGTCACTCTGATTTATATCACCCTAGAATAGTCTCTCTTTACGAGGTATTAGTTGGTCGAAGTAGTCTAATAGCACTTCGACTGAAGCCTATAACTATTTACAACTTTCATTAGCTTTGTTTCGAAGCAACATTGTTTCATGGTTAATCCATTTGTCACTGTACTATTATACTATAGTCTCTGTCAGAGATTTAAACATTTCGACAATGAAGCATTTAAAAGCACGTATTGAATCATTCACGGTTCAATCAAAGGCTTTTCAAATCGAATTCTAAGGATTTCTATACTGTTGAGAAAGACACGTGGTTCTGCAAGCCCGATTAAGGCTTCCCTACTTTCATCATTAGCGAATAATGATCGGGAGATTTCGAACTATTGAATGTTGGAAATCGTGTGAACACGTTCAGTTACACCCGCGCTAACTTTCACGGCGCGTCGGCACGCCCGTGATTAAGAGTTCGTCGGGCGTCGGGACGATGTACTTGCAATTGGTTTCGCGGCAAGATAGGAGATCCAGCAGCGATACACTCATAGAAATTCGACTCGAATCGATTCGCTTCAGTCGAAAGAATCGCGCGACCTTTACTCTCCTTCTCTGTATCGTTGCGGTACTCGCATAATTCCACGTTCCCAGTGTAAACGATACGAGCATGCTCGGCCGAGCGGGTTTAGGTATACGATTTCGCCTAGAGGCCAGCATCTCGATCTTTCCAATCGCCAACGACTCGCTCGGTATTTGTTTGCGCTTAATTCAACGCCTGATTTAAACGCCCGGGTTATTTTTGATCGGCATCGCACGTGTTACGAACTCCCAGCGACCGGCGACTTCACCGCTTTCCTTTTTCACGCCCGACTGCGATCCGAGCCTCTTCAAGAATGATTTTCTTGCCTTGGGAAAAGAAATACTTCAGTTTTCTTTCATTGGCTTTTATTCTGTTTAACTCGTCAGTGATCAAAAAAGAATTCTGTGAAATATTGCAGGAATTAAATTGGTGATATGAAAAAGTAAGTGGTCAGACACGTATGTGTTAACGTCATTGAGAAACTAATTGGCAGAATTGTTCGCAAGTTTTTATAGAAAAAATTGAATGATTAGTTTCTGTATTTTATAGCATAGAAGTAGCACAGTGACTATGCTTGGAATGCATAGACTTCATTCAAATATTCTCGTTCACTGACACACGATTTCCCTATTGGAAACTTGGAATTCTTCTCGCTAGGATACTGTCATCGCCGAGACCATAAATATTTAGAATCGTCATGATCGTCATGAAACTCTGTACTGTTAGTCTGACCTTTCTCAATGTGAAACTTCATCAAGGAACGATATAGAGTGTTTCATGCATAGCGTGTCAAAGATTTAAGAGCGCATGGAATGCAAAGGCGCTACTGTTCGCGAATACTAACTAATACCACAGCGAAAGGAACACGTGCTCGAGAATTCTCAGCGTGGTTCAACCCTACGGCGGTGTTTATAACATGCGATGGATTCGTTGACAGGGAAAATGTAGCTCCCATCATATTGTTATCTCGTTCGAATGATAATGCGACTGCCAGGAGCACGTGTCGCTCGATATTTCATGCGCACGTGCCTCTTCGTGTACACGCGATCTCCTGAATTCGTGAATGCCTAATGCATCGCCGCTGTTTCTACCAAGCGATTAAATCGTAATGCTGTCTGTCTTTCTCACTCTCGCAGGAAGTACAAGCTTTATTGAAACACATATCAACGCGCGGTCATTACAGGAAGCTGGGATCGATCGAATCTCTTATTGGAATCTTTCGTTTCTTCGTTCAAACGTTACTTTCTTTGAATGTGAATTTTCTCGCATTCTAACGTTATATTGCTCGAACAGCAAGTCAAGTTGAAGTCCATTCTATCCATTATGCATCGTCCATTGAAATTGACGTATCAATGTGGTCGTATTTTATGTGGAGAATGTGGAAATGCGCGATTAAGTTTTACATTTAATATTGTTAAAAAAATACAGTTGATACATTCACTGTTGATACTTCGAATTCGTATTGCAATATCCTTCTCGTTCTCGCAGGGAAGTGTCGTTTTATTGAAACACATATCAACGCGCGGTCATTACAGGTAGCCGGAATCGATCGAATCTCTTATTGAAATCCTTCGTTTCTCCGTTCAAACGTCACTCTCTTCAGAACGTGAAACTTCCGTGCTTTGCCGGCTTTTCATCTCTCTCGCTCTCTGTTTACTTGTGGCGAGCAAGGAAACGCCGATATTCATTATTCCGGGCTCAAGTGAAATCAAGATCGCGACCTGTGATTTATCGGGGTCCAGCGACGATTTTCTTGATCGTGCCTATTCAAACGTTTCACATAAATCAGGAGGTAATGACGCGGCTAAAGAAAAGTGATTAGAGCTCAGTGATCGGATCCCTTGCATTGGAGGTAGAAGCCATCAAGAATCGAAAGCTATTGATCAGTCGGAATCGTTTGCTAAATATTCACAAGGTTCGAAAGAGTTACGATGCAGTCACCTAGGTTTATTTTATTATTATCATTCTATATATAACAACAAATTGATTCTTTAATCTCAATTTCCATATGCAACCTAAATATAAAGTATTACAAATTTACAAGTAAAACATAATTTGCAACAGTATTGAACAAAACCGAAACAGGATCCATGCCTTTCGTTCTCCATGCATTTTAATCGGACTTTCGCACTTTAATACAGAAGGGAACGAGGTAGCAAGTTCCGAGAACGAAAACATGTGCCTTGGTAACTAAGCTCCGGTCAAAACAGGTTACTATTTTTGCGATCTCGTTTCACCGACGCAGGCCGAAGTCGAGCAATGATGTGTGACGAGCAGAGGCGAACGCACATAATCTGTTGACGGGGAAAAGTGAGTGGCGGAGGGCTGCCAGCAAAAAGGAAAGAGCCTGTCCTGTGCGCACGGTTCTCTTATCGTCCTATTCTGATGATCACCGTGGGCTGGAAAATCATAATCCCATTTTATACTTCCTTCTTAGCAAGCAGCTTCGTAACGCCGCGCACGTGTTTCCTGCTTTTCTTCTTTTCTCTTCGCTCCGCTTCTCATTGTGTTGGCCGCAGTAATGTTAGCCTTGTCTTGGATCAAAGCTTTTTCCCTGCGCGTGAGGTCAGTGCTCCGGGAATAGGGCGTTTATCCAGGCATTTACATTAAGCGGTTAATCACTCCTAAGATGCTGTTTCCGATATTACTAGCCTCTTGTAATTTGCATGAAACTCTATATTACTTTCTGGATCGATAACATTAATTACGACGTATTGATTTCACTTTTAGTAAATAATACACCCTGCTATTGAAGGTTCCACTGCTTCTCTATAAGAACTCATGTAATTCCCTTTGCATATATAGTACATAAAAGCGCAACTTGTCAGACTTGCTTCTGAAAATAATTACTTCCTACAGGCATGATCATAACTAATTTATTTACATAAGCAAGCATATAATTTGTCCAATTTATTTCGTGACTTATAACGTGTTGCAATTACTTTCCAAGGTACTAATAATCTCGTGTAAATAACATCGTTTTATACACAGATTTAATCCTGTTTAATTAACGTTTACTAATCGTTTAATTTAGCTTTTGTCCTTAAATATCTGCATTGACTATTGTCGTAGTTCCTTGTTCTTTATTCATATACTCACAGAGATTTCCCTCAAGATGAGAGAGATTTCATTCTGCGAACAGTGGGAAGGCATGATGAAGCATATCGGGTAGCATTAATCCAAATGAACAAATTGCATGGTTCATGCTTCTCGCCGAAGGCAGTAACAGATTGCCTCACACCGAGGCTACTTATTTGGCAAATAGGGGCAATAAACCCCGATGAATTCTCCAGGCATTTATTAAACGCGCGAGCACACCGGCATTCATTCGAGCAACAGGAAGGACAGCCAGGGAAAATCTGCACTAAATACACGCTCATTTCGTGGGTACGAGATCTACGTGCAAGTTAACGGGAACTAATGCACGCGGGGTTATTTGAAACCGCAGCTGCACCATTAGGCAGCCACGACTTTACTATGATTCCGTTTCGGTGGAATTGAACCACTGACTTCTTGAGCATAGTATTCATCGTCTATCATCCATTTGCCTTCAGAACATATGGCAAATTCGATGAATTTTCTTAATGACTTGTGTCACAACTTATGGCAACTTCGAGCTTTTTTATAGTTGTTTTAGATTAGGTTGATGATGACACTATTTTCCTCTGTATAGCCACTGCGATTATTTATGTAATACATTATTTCTAAGTATTGTGAAAAAGAATCAAGTACTTCCAAGTAAAAATGTACAAATGTTCTCGGAAGCTATTGTAGTCTGTTATACATTATGCAATTAAATCCGAGAATCGTTTGGTGGAGTTTAGAATTAATTCAACATACGTCAGATTTGGGTTAATTTACACTGTGTAAAAATGAGTCAGCTTTTAAACTGATAGCGGTAACAGTGGAGCGTTCAAATAAAACTCTGATTCGGTCACTGGCACTCGGTCCGATAAGGTGCCAAAGTAACGAATACCGAGAAAGGGGAAAGTAAGAAAGTAGTTTACTCGTGATAGGGTATCAGTGGTACATGCACCGCGCTAGATAGATCTTATCTACCACCTTCCACGTATGACACACACACAAGCTGAACTTAAATCCTTATTTATCGAGCATATCATTTTTGATAAAGCTGCTTCAACGCAATCTAGGATTTGCTCAGCCCTCGAAGCATCACATTCAGTTTTCCGATCGTAAATCCTGAGCGGACAACTTTTACGAAGTAATTACTCAACAGATATATCATTGGCGGAGATATGATAGAAAGCCTGGCTATTAATTAACTATTCACTTTCCTGTTAGCCAACCGCAACGGTCTGATACTGACATACAAATATTCAGTGAATGTTAATAAACAAACTCTAATTCTGATAGCGAACATCGAAGACTTTATGCTGCTGTCAAGTCACTTAGATTTAATACTTTGTTTTCCGAATATAATTCATTGCCAATTCTATTTTTAGTCATGGAAAAATTAATTTGTATCCTGAAAATGAAGTAGTTCTATTAACATACTTTTGACAGAATCGATCTGTCTAAAATCCAATCACTTTACATGGAAACTAACTACAATTTCAAAGAGCGACTAGAAAACTCATCGGCATAGTCTTGGCAGTGTTAATATGGGAAATATTGTGCTGAGAACGTTCTTGGAACAGCTTACTCAAAGGGTCCTTTGTTTTGCTTGTCCAGGTACTCCAACGAGACATAGAAGCGCACGGACGTATAGTCAGCTCGGTAGTGAAGCTGGGTGCTAAAGTATTCCCACATCAGCAACAACTGCAACAACAGCAGGAGCAAGAGCAGGGCCAGCAAGAGCAGCAAGAACAACAAGAGCAACAAGAACAACAAGAACAACCGCAGCCACTACGAATCGCCAGATCTCTCGAACGCCGTTGGCATCTACTCTTCCTACGTGCCTTGGAATGGCAATGTCATATCGAAACCCTCGTATCTCGCATAAGCAACAAGGTACGTACAACTGGAAAAATCTCCTTTCTATCTATAATAGTCTTTCGCATCTGGCACTGGCAATTTCTTTTTACGCTCGGCGCAGTTATGGGTTACCGGGATAACTACTTGGCCTTCGGCTCTAGTATCTTGATCTTGATCGCAACAGTCTTGCTTTCATGAGTTTGTACAAATTCTTACCAATTTCCTCGAGAAACACCTGATTATAAGATATCAAGATAATGGCAGTGAGTTCACGCCATAATTAAAGAATATACAGGCTTGTTTTCTTGAGAACTATTTGATTACTAGATATCAAAATAGTAGAAACTTAATCACGTTTTAATTAGGGAATATAATACTATGAAATTTAATTCGATGACGGAGTGTTTTGTAAGAACAGTGGTATTCTTGTTCCGCACGAATCGGATAGATAAAATATCGCTGAGATGATAGGAATACTTTATCCACTAGCAAACTGTAGCAGACGGTTTCCAATTGCAGCAGCTCTCAAATAATACTCGGTGGCTCTGTTTTTCGTAACACTATCCATGTCGCAAGGCGGCAGGATGGAATTCGCACGGTCCGAATGAAAATCTCATTCGCGCATCAGTAGCTCGCAGTGTCGGGTTCTCACGAATCTAACGATCGCGCTCTACCGTTGTTGTGTGTCTCTAAATTACAAAGAAGTACATGCGCCGCGCGATACGCGTGGTATCGAGATACTCGCACCATAAATTTCTGCAAACACGTGACGTAATACCGGGCGCTCTACACGTGTACAGGGTGATGCTATTTCTAATATCGGAATGCTATTTGTTCGCCTGCTTGAATAGCGAGGAATCAAAAAATATCGGACATTCGCTAGTAAACTGAAACCATAAGATTGTAAATTCAGTCTCTTACCAAAATAATTGCTTTTATTCTTGAAATTTTATTCAATATAGTCTTTTATTAATATAGTTATCATATAATTCAGAAATTGAAAGAAAATCATTTCCTCGGAGTGTAAAAGTAAGGTTTTCTTGAGATTCTATATTAATCAATGATAAAACGCTGATTCCAAGTGATGTGCATCACCCTGTATATGCTAGCGTTTATGGTGTACGTGCGTTCTTCGATCTCATATATACTTTCTCCGCGAGCGCCTTGCATACCTGGCACTTCAGTTCGCCACATTTTTCCGCACCCCCCGCGTTACTATTCCTCTCCTCTCCTCTGGAGTTGGCTACCGGTCGCGGCAATATCAAAAGCGAGAGCAACACCCTTGTACTGCCGGCTAAACGCCACATCCGCAATCTTTTCCTTCCTGCCTAGTTTTTCCTTCCGGGCTAGCGATTTTCTCAGATATTAGCAGTCACCGTAACAGCCAATCGCACCAATTTATTCTCATGTTATGCGTCATAACACTGCATGGGATTTCTATATAATGATTTACATAAATATTCGTAGAATCGTATATTTCACGTGATCCGGTATTCTAAATGAATAAGGGATATCTTTGAAAACGACTGTGACATTTTCAACTGGTGCAGAAAGAAACAACTTTTACCGCACCCAATGATTTTACTGGCACAGCGAAATGATGAAAGTTGTATCGAGTAATGCTTTCCTTCTCTGCATTCCGTAAAAATGCACGTGAAAGACAGAAAGTAAATTCTGGGCATACTTTAACTTGTCGTTTACACCATAAGAAACTGTGGGCATTAAATAAACGAGTCACGTTTCCATAAATTCCAGTGTGTGTTTCAATTCAGTAAGAAAACAGGCAAATAATTAACGGGAATATATCCAAATATTAATGCAAGTCACTGTATATCAATTACAAAAAATAAAATCCATTAGTTAACATTATAGTTAGTAGCTCGAACAGGAGTACATCCGAATATTAATCCAAGTGACTATGCTAATTCCAAAAAATAAAATCATTTAGTTAACGCTATTATAAATAAGCGTACATGACAATAATACCTCGAACAGGGCTACATCCGAATATTAATCCAAGTGACTATACTAATGAGAAAAAATAAAATCATTCAGTTAACATTATTATAAATAAACGTACATGACAATAATCGCTCGAACATGGCTACATCCGAATATTAATCCAAGTGACTATACTAATGAGAAAAAATAAAATCATTTAGTTAACGCTATTATAAATAAGTGTACATGACAATAATACCTCGAACAGGGCTACATCCGAATATTACTCCAAGTGACTATACTAATGAGAAAAAATAAAATCATTCAGTTAACATTATTATAAATAAACGTACATGACAATAATCGCTCGAACACGGCTACATCCGAATATTAATCCAAGTGACTATATTAATGACAAAAAATAAAATCATTCAGTTAACATTATTATAAATAAACGTACATGACAGTAATCGCTCGAACATCACTATATCCGAATATTAATGCAAGTCACTGTGTGAAGGTATGCATATGTATGTATTGGTGGTAGCGGTCGGGACAGGATAAAGAGGCCTGGCCTCACGGGCGAGATCCAGTAAAGATAAAGACGAAGATGAAGTAGGCTAACCGTATCTTCTTACTGGCGCGCGGCACACATTACTATGCTTTTCAGTCGGCGACGCAGTAAATATGGGAGAAATTTAGGAAGGAAATCGCGGTGATGTGCATGTACGCCGCGTTTCCTTTTTTCGCCGCTGCGGTGACATACCGGCACGTGGATTGACCCTGCTTTCACGGTGGACAGGGTTCTTATGGGGTTTACCTGATTATCTGATTCAGTTTTCACGGCGACACAACGCCAATATTAATGCACCAGGCGTATAACGTTCATTGAAATTTCCCCTGCTCGACTAGATTTGACATTAAGTACTTGTGGAGCATTCGTTATGAATGTAACAACTGTCTGGATCAAGAAACAGGGAATGTTTAAGAAAGTAGGAAAGGACCGAGCGTGATCTTTATCCTATAAAGTTGTCGAATCAGTTTACTTAGTACAAATAAAAATATATTATAAGTATTACATTTTTATATAACTAAAAGACTTCACATTGAGAATGTCGAATATTTACTATCCTATTGCCAAGCCTACTAGTTCGACCATAGAATTCCCACTTTCATTAGACGAAGCACAAGTTAGAAAGCCCTGATAATATATTCCGGGGAACTTCCGGTTCATCTTAAACCCACTTGGGAAAAGAGTTCAACTCGACAGGCGTCCGGTATAATCCAGGTCCGCTTCGACGAGAGGGCCGTAAGTACAACACTTAAGTACGAATGCGTGCGCTCACCGCACTGAGAGATGTATCGCGAATGCTCGCACTTTTCTCGCGCTCGTCAATCTTTCCTGGCAGTGTGAAAGTTTCGCTCTCAGTCTTTCTCTCTCTCTGTTCATGGGAAGCGTAAAAGTGTATTAATTTAATGGCAACGGCAGGCGGTCCATTTTGTTTCACGGCCGCCACAGTAAACTTGACACTCCGGCACTGAAGCCTCTTTGAGTATTGCTCGAACTTTCTGATCCACTTTTGCAGCCTGTAACATTAAAGCTTGTCTTACGATTTCAAATCGATTTCTAAGAAATTAATTTTAACAGGGAAATAAATGACTTGGGTATTGTTAGATACTAGCAATCCAATTTTACATTATGGATCGTATTGCACATTAATAAAAAGATTAATATATTTTCAGATAGGAAATTGGAAAAAACGAACTTTGAGTTTGTACTAAAGCTTTGAATATTTAAGTCTGATTATCTGTATTGAAAATAATAGAACTGCATAGTCTAACTTGAGCATGAACCAGTTTCCCGTCACAAGTTTTATGATTTATCTTTTATGATTTACTTGCGCGACATGCTGGCTAACAGATATCTTGTTCTTCCGATTAGATATTACTCCTACTTGGTCCGATAACACCATCGATCGCTTATTAAAGCACTCGTGAAAACTGCACTATTTCGAAACACGTGTCCGCATTCTCGATATTTCTCAATAATAAGTTCAATAAATGAATTATATTTAAAATATTGACTATCAAATATTCGTAACACGGAATATTTTA
Organism: Ectemnius cavifrons; assembly: GCA_964023945.1. NCBI lineage: Eukaryota > Metazoa > Arthropoda > Insecta > Hymenoptera > Crabronidae > Ectemnius > Ectemnius cavifrons. The sequence goes on along the minus strand of OZ030380.1, from coordinate 5,992,566 downwards.
ATTGGAGTAATGAGGAAATTTGTTCGATTCAATCGTAACGTGTAAACACGCAATCATACGGCTCTCATTATTGGCTGCTAAGACACAGTCATATGTTAAGCGTTTTCACCCATTCTTTTTCGAAGAGCAGCTTGATCAGATAGCTGACACTGGAGTTTGCAGCACGTCGAGCTTTAGTTCCGCCAGCGCGTTAGAGCGCGAAGTGTTACCGGTACGAGCAGAGCCGAGTGTTCGATCTGATATGTAAATCGAAGCCAGTGTCGCACACTGCCAACACGCTCTCGCTTCGCTTTTTGGAGAGATGAATATGCACGAGATTTGTGTATCTGTGTGATCTGTGTATCTGCAGTACACATACACTTAACAAAGTAGCACTCGTCAATGAGACTCGGTCAGGATTGGAGATTAAAGCACTTTTACCTTCGATTTATACCGATCGGCTTAATTAAGTTTCTCCACATTCATTAGTCAATTATCATACCATCATTCGCAGATCAAACAGTCGATACTCCGTAACATTGCACAATTAACACAGCAAATTCTCTTGCGCTTACTTCATAACGTTATTCTCTCACTTAGCATTGCGAGCTATCATAAATTTCGTACGTTCCTTGCTCTCTTACCAAGAGTAGAACACTGTGGTTACATAACGAACTCTGAGTCCGTAAAAGGGTTTATCTCGGCAGTGTTACACGCAGAAATGGAGTGATCCCCGGGAAAACGTTGGTTGTTCGAGCAGCAATTGCGGGAGCGAGCGAGAGTAGTTAAGTTGTGCGCGGCGCGTAGATAAAACGGTGCCTTTTTTTCGCTGGGTTAAAATATACGATCGGAGAGAAAACGCTCGGTTACACTTCCCCGAGGAAATGCCGGGCAATAACGCGGCCGGGAGTGGGTCGTTGCGAAGAGCTCTTCGGCTCTGCTCGGCTCGGCGGTGGCAGCAGCGGTGGTGGCTGTGTGTTTCCTCGCTCCAGAGAGCGAGGCGGTCGTTTCCAGTACATAATCCGCGCGGCGTGTGCTCTCGGGTAAGGCGATCCCGTGCATAAAGCTCGATTAACGTGAGTAATCGGGCTGTTATGTACGGTTTCACTTCGCGGCTAGCGGCGTGTCGGCCGCGCTTAGATTGCAGCCTGATCCAACCAGCCCAGCTAACTTTCACGCCTGCTCTGCCTGCCTTCCCTGCGCGCGTTATCCCAGCCCCCGTGTCCTGATTTGGCACTTTTCGATTTTATCGCCCGACGCTCATGTTCTTTCCCTTTCCGTGCGAGAACGCCGATGTGTCTGATCTCGGAGATTCTCTTCTGCCACTTTCCGAACGATACACCATTCCTGAGAAGCGCCGCCGTGTCGCATGTTGGTGTTGGATATTCGGAAATTAAGGATTCTCGAACGCCCACTTTCCCTTGTTCTCGAATCGTTACTGTAACTTTCGATTCGTGATCAGAATTTGAATTTCACGGTTATGATTTAACTAAATTTTTGAGATTTATAAAGTTCTTATTTCGAACCTTTTTTTATTGATTAAATAGTATCTTTTTCGTATTAGTTCAAGTTTAGTTCAACTCGAGTTAATTCGAAAGGTAGACTAACAATTTCTCAATGCATCGGTAAGTTTCTAATCATCAGTTATAACCTTGGACGAAGCCTGTTATCACTTTTCCACCATGATGAAGCTTCAGTAAAATCACCTGGTTTGGCCGGCAACCGTCATACATTACAGGAATGATAATTGGGGATTAATTATTAATGAGCACGCGATCGAGTAGGCAGTCAGCCGGGGCGTAACAGTAGTGTTTACAAGAAGAACGAAGTGCATCGAGCAGCCGCGAGAGCTGCAAAGGAGCATCGACAATTCTATCTGCTTTTCATTAAATGGCCAGTAAAAGCGTGTCCCATTTCATTCGGCGAACACGGAGATATTTGGTACGTCGTTATTTTCGGTCAGTAACATACGAGGACATTTGATGATTCTGTGCTCTGCGGGGGAGAAAGTTCGCTGGTACTTTGGTAATTAACGATGGAATCTCTCCATGGTGACCGAAATATTTCGATAACGTACGCTGACACGAACAGTGCCAGCAGTAATACACCTTCGAGCTTTACTCAATTCGATGATTGATCGATTCGGACACGAAAACATTGACCGTTCGAAAATCCTGAGAGCTATAATCATCGCCTTATTAATGAGTGTGCCATTTAACATTTGGTAATCAAAGAATCCTGAACATACATAGATTCCCGTTGCGTTGACCTGGTTTCAAATTATTCTCTCGAACCGTAATTTACAATTTCTTAGATACAAACTCGATGGAATCAGTGTCTGATCTCGGACGCTGTGATTTCAAGTGTCGGCGATATAAATGAGTTAATTGTGAATAAGCTGAACACGTGGTAAGCATTAAGGACTAGAAAGCTTCTTACGCTCCTATGGCGCTACAGTTAATAACTTGCTCGGGTTGCAGCATAATAGTTTTTTTGCAGTCATTATTGATCAGCGAAACTGCAACCAGCCACTGTCGGACGTGGGATTTCGAGTATTAATTATTACAGAAAACAAGATTTCATATGTCAGCCTTAAGATGGATTATGTGCAATACTAGTGGATGTAATGTTCATAATGTTTTCCATTCATCGGTTATGTATTACAAATTAATCATATCCTCGAAACCCCATAAGAGAATCAGCAATAAACGAGCGCAAATTACATTTACGTAAACATTCGCAATCATAGAATTCAACAGTGAGAAGAGTTAATAATAATCAATCGAGATAATTAGAAGATAGAAAATCCTGTAAATTTAAAGGATCCTAAATAAATAACAAATACGGAAGCGAAAGCTATTTACATAATTCTCTATTTTCGCCATAAAGTTATCGCTTCCAGTACTAATACAATAAAATAGCAGACGGCGTTTAAGGATTATCATAGGATAATCGAGTTCAGGGAAAGTAAATAATCCTTCCGGCAAGGCTCCAAGGATTAGCTGTATAAGTTTCAATACCTCGTACCTGTCTCGGTTGGATTTATTCATCGGGTCATTATAACCCTATTCACCTGGCGTAAGAAAGTAATACGGATGAAAGGGTCACCTGACGTGGTTTCAAGTAAATGCGCAAATTCCTCGGATGCCCTGTTAGTTGATATTCTTAATGAACCTGTTCTTTTGTTACCGTAAACCCGCAATCTGCACTCCTTCCTACGACTCGATCGAATTTCTCCGATATTGGTTTCTTCGATCAAACGGTGTCGTACCTGTTTGGTTTCATTAGTAACCGCTCCTTCTGAGGTAAAAGTCGGTTCCCGTGACCGATCACAAGGTTGTTCATCCCTGGAAATTATCGAAACTGGAGCAGTAAGCCCTTTTCTTCGGACGTTTCGTGAAAGGCTCTATCTGATGGTCCTTGTCTGATCGCTCCCTTTTCAAGTCCCTCGAGAATGTTCACTACTGCGTAATACCAGAATTCGGATTACCAAGTGTTTGCTCGAAGTTAATCGTTGAGTGAAAGCGTTAAAGATATCTAAATTAAAGGTAATTTTTTTGTGAATCATTGAATTCGAGTATAATTGGACTTTCAAAGTGTCAAAGCTTCAATTTGTTATTCCGTTAATGTTGTGCCCCATTCACTTAAACAATTTAGTGACGAAATAACTCATCATATTTGCGACAGTTTAATTCATAATTAAGTAGGTAAAATTGAATTTTTTGTTGGTTCGTCACGACGCATTGAAATGAAGTTTCTTCAACGACGGTTCGACTGGGAACAGACCCCCAATTAAGTGACAGAAACTCTACTTAAGTATTCATGTGGACACTAATTGCCGTGCACAGAGTGACGCGATGTACCATTCATATACGTGTGGCCGCACGGACCGACTATTCTCGTGGAAATTCGTTGTCATTTATGTCGGATGACAACGCAATTAAGCGAATGGATATTTCTCAGGTCTTACCTAATCAGCAATAGTGGAGAAATGATTGTCTATCGATGTTTTACCTTCAGAGATGTAATTTCAAGAGAGACAAATAATGCATATAATCATACTTTGAATCTAAGAATTCGAAGTATTTAATATTGGAAAACTAATGTTTAAATTAGACGGCGCAAAACTTCGACCAGGGGAAATTTTCGTATCTCTCTAATAGCTTCTAAACGGTTTACTGTAACAGGATGTTAATCCCGAGGGAAAGAAGTAAATGGAGACCGTGTTCCGCATCGTATAATCGTGCGCGCTTATGTCTGTCGACAGATTTAATTTCCTGCGCGTCGAAAAAATGCAGGGTCATTAGCCTAAGCGTTCCAAGTGGTGCAGTTATTAATTAAGAAACTGACGACCTTTGACTGAAACCTTGCTCTCATTTCCACCTTGTACTACGCATCCTGCATTTATTTTCCTCCAATTTAATATCGTAAAGTTTCGATTTTACTATTCCTTTAACTCGTACGACTTACGAAATTTCTTTTTAAAACGCTCTTCAAAATTTCGAAAGGGTCTGACCGCCCACTTGCACGAGGCATTATCGATCCTCGTTACACGGGAAAGCGTACCACGATGTACAAGTATTGTCGACTTGAATGGAGCACCGTTTACGGTCATCTTCCAGGTAGCGGAGTGCGCACAAAGAAGTCAGAGGGATATTTTTGAGGCCGGCTTTCTCGTTACCGATTCTTGGCGAAGGTCCGCTGCTATGAGGATGAAAGTCGGCTTTGTTTTATTACAATAGACGTGCCGCCACCGCCGCAAGCTGCGGCCGAGCCGTTCTTCTTGGAAGAGCGAGGTCGGATAGACCTCTCGGGGATGATTACCCGAGGCCCGCATAATTTTCGGTACGCTGCTATCCGATGAATTGTGAAATTTATTCCTGCGGTAGGCATCCTTCGCGCTCGGTACTCTATTATGAACGCTGTACTATGGGAACCGTTGCCCTGTAAAAGTTTTAGGGTTTCCATGCCATTTCAGGGTAATATTTTTACCTCGTTGCCGGTGCGTTGCGTGTTGGGACGCCGCAGGTATGATTGTGCCCTTACGTTTGGGTTTATAGTACTTTGTTCCGCTCCGGAGCGATATATGGTAAATTTGAATACCAGTGGCGGAGATCCGAAACAGGTATAAATGTTTAGGAAATGGAGACGGTGTTGATCCGTGTTGCCTAAGTCTTTAAGTACCTAAACCTTTTGTATTCCTTTTGTTACATTTATGATCTTACTGTATTTCGAGTGTATTTATACTTAAAATATTCGGATAGTTGTAGTATTTGAAAGTTATTATCGCCAGGGTTTGTTAGTCAGTAATTCTTCACCGCAGTAGCCTTGCATTGTACACCCACAGCATAGCCGCACTTTTTACGCGCGCCTTTCTGCGGCTGAATTTTTTTTCTCGCCAGTCATTAAACTTGATTTGCTCTATTCCTGCTCACACATCTTTCCTTCCGCATCCGCGCGCTCCACACGGAGAGATGTAATTAATTTGCTAGAGCGCGCGAATGATTTTCGTGATTCTAAAGTTAACAGCGACCTTTCCCTGCTTTTTCTCTACACTTGTGTCGGCTTGACGAGGACCTTTCACTGTTAAGGACTTGCATGAGTTCGTTCTTTTGATTTGTTGAAGCAGTTGAAAAGAAGTTCGTCCTACTTATATCTTGCTCTCCCAATGTATTATTGGATATTCTTTTCTTCGAAATATTCCTGAATTTCTTGAGACATAATACATGGTTTGCGGTACGTTTGCGTGTGATGTTTCGGTGCTCGTGAGATTTTTGAAAGGGTTAATTAGGGAGTGCGTGCGAGACGAAGGAACACGGATCATCCCCCCAAGGGATTTTCATAGCAGGAGGCGTCAGGTCATTCGAAATTCGCCTTAAGTCTTCTCTCCTCGTCGGTTTCTCTCTTTTATTATCCCCACTGGCGCTGCTGGTTGCCGTGAGATGCAGGGCGTCCAGGTACCAAGACTACTCTTCCTTCTGCCATCGCCGAGTTAGTCCACCTCGACTACTCCTTGGCGAACGGTCGATCCTGCTGCCGCGCGTGTCCCGGTGTCAGTTTACCACGGACTCTCTGACAGCGAACTCTGCTAAAGTGACATTAAACGAGCGTTTGATCAATTTACGATAAGTACACGTCCGCTCTACCACGATGTAATTACATCCACTTGATTCCAACGGAGTGATTTATTTTTGACGACCGGTGTCGAATTCGATCGCTCGAATTCGAATCCTTCACCTGCTCCGGATTTAGCAACTGGAAGGAACACTTCGATGTTTGGCTCGCAGTATTATCCTGTGCTTATGCGACAGCATGAATATGGCTTTCTTACGCCAATGATTATCATTCAGGTATGATTTGATTAACGTTGGATCGGATTGCAAATACACCTTGTTTAGATGTTAATCCGATTCGCGAGTGAATAGCAGTGTTGTAATGATGGACAATAGAATAGCAATGATGGAGAGTACTGGTTGGTGAAGTTTCGTTCTTGGTGATTGTCCCTCGTTGTTTATTGCTTCATTCAAATAGCTTTCGTAAAGTGTTAAATTATTCGTCAAGCACTTTCTTCTTTGGTGGAAGTTTCTCATCGAGTCAGTAGTGTTTACTTTATGATACTTGTGGCTGAAATTCCTATTCAAATTATCAGTAGCTTTTTTCTAACTTTTTCTTGCTGATATCTAAAGCAATTAATTTAATTACTCATTGAAATGAAATATTTTTGTAGTTCTTTGTAATTTTCTTGAATTTGTACATTACATTAGAAAAGTGTTTGTCAGGCCCAAAAAGAAATCTATAGAAAAGCAATGGCTATACTTAAGATCAATCTTAGTGAAGCCCTCCTCATTCCTAGACTCATTTCGGTGCCACCTAGAGGAACAAATAGGCCGTGACGAGTAAAACCGAGTGTCTCTAGAATCTCAGGAAGAAAGTGACTTACGAAAAAATCCAGTCATGCTGACTGGAAACAATAGCAGTGCTAGTTCTTTCGGACCTTTACTTTTTGGTGTAATGGCTCTAGAATTAGTTGTCCATCAGCAAAATCTTGTGTTTTAACATCGAGTAAGAGCACGATGTCCCAATATGTATAAATACAGTTAAAACGGGATCGTATTTCTTATCTCAACGCGTAAGAACTGGTGAACGTATTATTCTGAAGTATCGAATATCATCGAAATGTGTATTAGGAAATTTGAAAAGTGGAAATGTAAATATAGAGCAAGCATCGTGTAAATTTCCCGCGTGTTTCTCCCCTTCAGGGAAAAGCCCAGTACGCAGGTAGACGTAAAATCCTTTATTAACTACGCTGGTGAAGGTGGCCTGGAATTTCCGAAGACTGTTCAAGGACAATTTTGTACGCCTAGCATCATTTTTAATATACTGCTGACGAGAGATTTAAAATCGGTGTTCGAGTTATATTAAAATAAATGTCTAAATTAAAGAGTAGTTTCCATTGAAGTGCAAACCTTTTATAATTTCACTGTAAAATTCTTATAACAAAGAATGTCTGTTAAGTTTCACTGTTTTCCATGCAATTTGAATATTTTTGATAAAGATTACTTAACTCTCGCGGAAGTGCTTCTTCTGTAAACGAGTAACATTGTTCGCAGGCATGAATTACCTAATTATCCTCTTATCAGCTGAGTCGACGCAATTTACCAATGGTAATTTATGTAGTTGATTTCCTTAACAGTAGTTGAGCTCAGTCTTATGGTAATTCGTGATTCACCGATGCTCATTTGGGGGTCCATTTTATTGTGCGCGAAGTGAGTTAAGGATAAAAGTATCATTGCAAATGAGGAACACTTTGACTGGCCCAATTGCACGCTCTATATCGTGACCAGTTGGACGTGACGTACTTTTGTTGATCCAATTTGAAGACTATTGACTAGCAAGTTATGCAAATCCAGCCAAGTCGAACATAATTTTATTTGCCAACTGCATCATTCTTCGAACCAGTTTTACCTGTCTTGCAAACTCGTAATGACTTAATAACAATCCCTATTATTAATAGTTATTACAATATCATTTGATATGTCCATACATCATTAAGACTGCTTTGCTTCCGGAATAAAAATTAGTTAACAATATAGAAAGTAAAAGTATTAAATTCGATAATCTAATACAATTTAATTATTAAGCCTTAGAGTTTCACAGCACTAAACCTATTCATCATTATAACATTAATATCAATTATATAAACCAACTTCGAAAATGGGGACATTCTCGTTTCATATATTCGTTCCTTTCTAAACTCACTTTTAACGAATCCAACTACAAGAACTTTCATCAATAATTCTAGCGTTTGTTTGATTAGTCATGGCTTTGCCCCCTGAGAAAATAGCTCACCCGTCGAGCTCGTTTGACTACCGCACCACTTGCTATTTCTAATGATGATGATCCCACACATATTGAATTCCCCTATTTCTAGCTCCAAATGACCACAGCAATCAAAATCACATGAGCGGGTTTAATACGCGCTCAAAGTATCTAAGGTCCTCGTACGGTAAAGAGCTAGGCTCCCAACTTGACCGCTGGTCGACCCGAAGTTCAAGAGTACTTTGCGTTCCTCATTCGGTCTTTCGAGTTGACGTCCACTTTCTACCTCTTAACATACAAGCGACCCAACTGAAAAGCACGTGCACGAACATTACAGCCTTTTTTTCTGCGCCAGCGCGCGCGTGCGCTCTCTTCGTTTATCGAGTTAGGTTCCGAAACGGGTTAAGCCGTGCGGGCAAAATCAGCCTGCGCGCGACGTAGGCGGTATAGCGCGCGCTCTCCTCTCAGCGTCGTCAACTTTTATCTCAGCGATCTGAATTCAGCGGGTGTACCACGTGGTGAAATCGGCTATTAATCTCGCGCGTATAACTCTTGCCTGATGTTACTTGGCGTGGTCCGGGCGACTAACTCTATCAGCAGCTTCCATCAGGGATTTTTCGTTGGTCACGTTGTCGCCGTGGTAAGAGTCTTGGTATTGGCTCGCGCCGCTGTATGCTCAAATAGCCTTAATTAACACTCCAGTTATGCCAATTTAAAGTTCCGCCTCGGGCCGCGAGACAGTCCTTGTCTCGTGCTGGAATAAGTTTCGAACGACACCAAGCGTCTGTTAATCAGCTGGGGATTTCTCAATTAGGTCGAACTACAGTGGAATCTCTTTTGTACGTCTCTTTGAAAATTGATTTCTTTCGATTATAATGTTTTTGTAAATTCAACAGAGAAAATAATACTAAAAATCTTTGTTTATCACGTATTTCTTGTCTGAAATAATAATCTCGAACGAATCTCATTACAATTTTCCTGATTATAAACTCAGATAATTACGTCAACCCTTTAACGATCAAGATTCGATATCGCTAGTAAAATGATTTGGACAGCAGAGTGGTGTGTTTATCAGGAAGCTTGGCATAAATTAGGTTCTAATTAGCCGTCCACTCGATCCGCATAGCATTCGAATATCCAGGAGCACGTAATGATAGGTAGTTGTTATGGGCGTGGAATTAAATCTGTCGATAGGCTACTGGCAGGGTCAAAATAGTTGAGTTGAATAAAGTGAAAGTGGCGAGTACCATGATACTCTCGGTATGTCCGAGGTATACTTCGGAAGTTTACGCTAGCAACGTGTAAGTGGATTTTATGGGTTTCGTTCTAGCTACCGGTGTTCGTCTGATAAGACCGCGCACATAAATACTCGGAACGCCGATGTAATTTATCGCTTTTAATTTTCTGGGGTGGTCAGTGAAATGTATTGCATCCGTTAGCCAAGTTTGTTCGCTCCTGGAAGATGTTTTGGCTCGATTGAGAAATGCAGTCTGCATTTCTCTTTTCGCCAGCTTTTTATTTCATATGAGAAATTCGGTGTTTTGAAAGTGGAATTGATAATGACAATTTCGAACAAGCAGAAGGATTTGGGCCATTCCATCCACTGAATTCCTGAGGAGAAAGCTTGTCATATGTTTTTAAAGTCTAGTTAATTTAACATTTCAATGGGTTCGTGTTTTGATACGAATGGAAATTCAAAGGATTGGAGTGTATGATTTTCTGATGTTAAGTCTATCAATTGGAACAAAGCGCATTTACCACTTGAAAAAAATCGGTGTTCGAAATCATACGACGAACCACTCGAATTTATCTGCGGTGCTTTAACTCTCAAAAGAAATACTGTTTGCACTCCAAACACTTATAGGACTTATCATCGAATCATAAACATTTCAAGCCAAACATCACCAACCCAATTTAACTCTTTTAAAACCGACAATAGCGAAGTAACCAAGAGAAATTTCACAACTCCGAGTTCTGTGTGTCGATCATTACTTAACAGACTGCCAATTAAAATAGCAACTTTGACACCCGGAAACTTTCGAGTCCAATTGAAATTCTTTGTTCGCCGAAATCTGTGAATCCAATTGAAAAGAAGGAAGTACCGAAGGCGAAGTTACGGGATTGGAAGGCTGATAGTGGACTTGGTGTGTTGCAGACTGTGGCGGGTTACCGGTGCAGTAGCGACAGCGACGAGGAGCCGGTCACGAAGCAGCCACGACTCAGCCGCAGACAGTCGCGGGGCTCCGGACGGGAATCCCCGGGTCAGTCGGCTCGGCCGATGCGCACTGAGCGCTCCAGGCGAACAAGAACCACGAGATCTCAACGTTCTGGCAAGGAAACACCCACCAAAACTGATCCTTCCGACAGTGACGCCTCCACCGGGAATCGATCGACCAGTCCTGGATCCTACTTCGAGGTGAGTCTCATAAATTACATCTAAACTCCAATTGACCTTCGTCGATGAAAAACAGTTTAAACCTATAATTAACAAACCTTCATCTAGTAAACTGAGTATAGGATCGAAATGATGGCTCATTAATTTTTTCCAAGATAAATCTTATACCTGAAATCCGTGTGGTGAAGATCGACTGCATTAAACACCGGCGTAAGTTTCCACACTTCTCCGGGCGGAGAAGATCGCTCTTATCGTCGCGGGAGATACCTATAATTCTACCTATATTGCTTCCCTTATCTCGTTTTATCTATCTCGTATCATTCTGATATATCCGCTTCACGACTCACTCGGCCATTTAAATTCCCGGGCAATCTCGCTCGAAATCTCCCAGGCCACCTTGAGTAAAGCGGCGCGCGCGGATTTTCCATCGTTAGGTGGCACTGTCGGAGCTCTGTGATTCTCCTGGCAGTGGTGTGCGAGGACGAGTAGCGCGGATGTGCCAGCGTGTGTAGAAGGTACATGCGAGCATGGAAATGAGCTTGAATCCTTATTAAGCCGGCTATTGTTTTATGTACACGTCGTGGCGTAAAGTGATTATGGTGTGGTCCGTTGACCCGCGCTTGTATCTCCGACCGGCTCCTCTTGATCTATCCACGTGTGTGTGAATGTCTATGTGTGAGATTGTGCGTGTGCCGCGATCTAGTTAACAGCACATCCGCACGATCTTTTTATACCGTTAGCAGTGATTTTTTCGAGGCCCTCAAAGCCCAAGTCAGTGTCAGTGCTCGCTCGCTTGCTTGCTCGCCCTGCTGGATTGACATAGCGGAATTCTTTTCTCCGGACGAACGCGCCTCTCTCGAGGATTTCTTTCATCTCGATGACTCCCCCGGTGATCTATAGATCGTCATCTTTCATCTTTGATCGCCGCAGTAGACACCGACTTGTGCCTACTGTGCGAAGCTTCTCTTGTTGCTTTCCTTCTATTCAGTGTTCATCTCACTGAATGAGAAAGCATTCTTCGCTTCTCTGTTAAGAAGTAACAGTGAGGCATGATTCGTGGATGGTTTTCTATGTGGAATGCGACTTCCAAAAAGTCTATTTGATCATTGACAATGGTTGTTTGGAGCTCGTGCGTTTGAAGTAATTTGTTACGAGTCTCGGTGGAAAATCTCTTTTGTTCCCTTGCATCCGTGCGCATTCATTGGAGTGACCTTGGGATCAATGGTTTCGTGTGTTGGTTCTTTTCACGCTTGAGGAATAAGTGAATGTCATCAGATCGACCGGCTTTTTGGAAATGATCATGCGATGAATTCTGGTAGTGTGTACGTAGAAGACAGACATAGCGCAAACAGTCTTTTGTATCCGGTATTAGTCATCTTATTTTGCGTTCGTCATTTCGTGGCAAAAACTCGTTTGTTCTACCTCCAACTCTTGTTTCTCTCATTTCTACTTAACCTTGGAAGTAAGAACCAAGTACTAATTACTTTTTATATTTTTATCCTTGCGTTTGCTTTTGATTTAAGTACACAGAAATCCTGTTTTCAACCTCCTTAAAACTCGACGAATTCAAAATACTAGATCATTAAAACGCTAAAGTGAGGAAACAGTTTGATAAACCAGAATTCTTCGCTTCTAAATTCTATTTATTTCAAATCCCTAGTGAAAATTACTTTGCCATCCTATCTCATACCTTTTACGAAAATGACCTACTCGAATGACCTGTTCAAAGTCGCTCCTGGTACTTGTATTCTCCGAGGAATAGTTCTTCCATCCACATTTGCACAAGTTCCTCCGCTTTCAGTGACGACGAACGGTTTTGTCGTGTTCGGCCTGCTTTTTATCGCACTCCCAAGCGGATTGTCCGAAGCCGAAGTGTTGAAGTCTGGCTTGCCAGCGGAAGCACGGACATTCTTCTTTCATTGGGCGAACTGAAAGAGTCGAGCTCGGAAACGATCCTTGCCTACGCTTATCCATGAGCAATGAGTGCGCTGCTACTCGCAGAGTCGTCCGTGGAGAGAAAGTATACACGCGTGTACCTTTTACTATGGTGCACTTACGTATGTGCGTTCGTAGGCTGAGGCGAGTGAAAAAAATGCAAATGAAGCCGTAATTACACGCACGTGTCGCCACTGGAATGGGCGTGTGCATACTCGAGCTCCCAAAGGTTTGTTTTTGTAGGTCTTTTTCCCTCATTTTTCTGCGAAGTAATAGAGTTATCTGATGTTACACGCGTGCCAGATCTTGTCAACCCTCCAATTAGCACCTTGGAAAACGAGGGTGTTGACACACCTGCTTTAAATTTATGCAAGTATTAACTGGAAAATATTTCATCAGCAATAAATATAGTTTTACAATTGCTATCATAAACGTCGTTCAATTCCAATGGAAGTTCTTGAATAAAACTCAGGGAATTGTAATGGTAGTTTAATCAATCGTGTATTCAATTAAGGTCTGTACAAGGTTGGCTCTAATGAGTGAAGTATGCAAACATTACCATACTTCTCTCGGTACTTGACGTTGAGAAGTTCGAAGTGCAGTTAGTTTCAGTTCAAGCCTTGCTGTGTGTGAGCGATAGTGTTCCTTGAAGTTCAATGGTTCGTTTCATGCCAGAGTGGAGCCTGGAAAGGTCTTGCGGCATTTTCTTATGCATTCTTGGAGGCAGTCACTCGTTCGAGCGCATACTGTTGATTTTTATTCTAATCTATTCCTACTATCAAACGGATCGACGAGATTGGTAATGCGGTTTGCAATTTCTCCGAGTTTACTGATAGTCTGCGAGCGCGCTTACCGAATAGGTCGAAAGGCTAGGAATTTCAGAGTTTCAAAGGCGAAGACGCAAATAATTTATAAGGGAAAAGAAGGGATAAGTCGACCTTCCGTTTTAGATCTATTCTACGTTATTAATCAGATGTTTTATGCTCTGATCGAAGTGGAACATCGTAATGAGGCATAACGAAAAATGTGGATCGAGCGCGCTTGACTGCTGTGTTGCTTCGCGCAATGTGGGGAGAACGAAATCACCAGAAGTCCTTTCCATGTCGCAACACCAGAACCGAAAGCAAAACGAATTCCAGACGATACTCTAAACACTCTTTGTCCCGAGGGAAACGAACATTTGGTCGATTATCGTGAGGGTCGAATAACAGCTGTGTTCTCGTGAACCCTTCCATTGCCTAGTTACGAGACTAATGTGATAGTCACAAATGCATAGAAATTTCCATTCCATACATAATAACTATCCGAAGTTACATGTATCACACTCGATCTTCGAAATTCATCACTATTAATTCTGAATTTCATTTTAATGATACGTAAACTAGTATATTCAAAGTGTCAATTCATATTTATTAAGTTTATTTTCATAGTAGTGCTGATTAGAATTTAGTATACCCGAATAACACTAACTTAGCATAACACCTACTCATTCTTAGACATAATTGAACGACCAACCAAAGACAGTTTCCCAAAAATTCGATCAACTTTTGTCTTGAGGACCGTATGAGTTCAGGTAGTGAGATACATAAGTACAGCACGCAGAGCCGGTGTGTGCGATAGGTCAGGCAATTAGGTTTCCTGGAAGGACGACAGAGTTTTAATCCGGTCACATTGCCAGCCGTTTTATGGACGATCAAAGAGGCGCTCGCTCGTTTGGTCGGGCAGCAAATGGTGGTTGAATGGCGTTCGCATGCCAGGCACCGAGTGTGTTAAGTGGAAAGAAATCCGCCGCGAAGCGAGCACGTAGCGACCGACTAGAAAACGGGCCTGTATAAAGCGAATCGGACACGCACGTATAGTCGCTGAAAAGTTGGCGCTGTCCGCCGACAGCCTTGCCCTACGGAAAAACCGTCCCACCTTCTCCTCCTTGATAATACTACTATAATGTTACGTTCCCAAGATGTGTCTTTTTGTCTCTCACCGCCAGGAGAGAAGCGCGCGGACACTTTCGATTCGGTGTTTCACTCGAAATTATTCGCATCGCTCGACCGCGATTATTGTTTGCTCGATGAGATCGTTTTCACTAGATTGGTAGTGAAACGAATTAGGCGCATGGATAACTTAAAGAGAAATAGTTTAAGTTTTATTTCATTTATATATTGATTTAAACCACACGGATTTCATTCTTATCTCACATATCAAATAAATGACAGTCCAATCGAAATAAATTGTAGACCATTCAATCACGTAATGTCACTCGGCTAAACACCGGAAATGAGTAATATCTGACAGCTTTCCGGATAATTAAAGTCGACGCAATCACCAAGGTTTACGATCCTAGTTTCCGTTCCAAATAGTAGCAATGACTATGTTGCAGGATGAATTGTGCCAGCTGTGTGTGATGGACGGCAAGTCCGAGAGGGTGGTCGAGACGCAAGAAAGCACTAGTAGACTAGCAGCATCAGTGTTCGAGGATCAGGACGGCGAAGGTGACATCGAGGAAGGTGTATCGAGCGAGGACGAGCGGGACGACATGCCACCCACGCCCGACACAGTGCCGATTACGAGCACGAGGAGAATCGAGGAGAGCTGCGATCAAATCGACGGGCGAACCGAATGCAACGAACAATCGAACGCTAGACCTACCAACGAGAAACGTCGCAGGAGCACCGAGGAGTTGTCTTCCTTTAATACTTCCGACCGGAAGTCCAAGAACTGTGGGATCTTCTATTTCAAACACCTGGACACTGATTCCGAGGCGGATTGTTGCCAGGCTCAAGAGGAAGCTTTGAACGCACAGGAAGACTCCTCCGAGGAAGAGTGGACGTATACGTCCGCGCGAGCCAACGAGAATTCCAGTCTAGAACAGCAGCGAAAAACGAACGTCCTGGTGAGCCTGGATTTCGACGAGGGAGGTCAGGCTGACACCAAGTGTACAACAGGCGGAACGACTCCGAAAGCAAACGAAAGTAGCGGTAATAGAACGAAGGAGATGAGAGGTATGGAACGAGTGGAAGAGATGGCGAACGAGAGCGATGTGGCGTCGCTACGTGAGAAAGACAGCGACGACGAGACTCGTCGCGACAAGAGTAGCATTCAGAGGCTCATCAAGGAAGTGGAGAAGCTCGTAGGAGAGGACAGGAGAGCCGGTGCCACCGTCAAGACGTTTCCGCAGTTTATCCTCGAAGATAAAAGTACGGCGAATAACTATCGGGCCAAGTATGCACGTATCAAGGAGTGGCTCAAGCTCAATTCCACAAGGAGCCACGAGGGACGGGCCACCTCCCAGGTAAGTCACGATTAATTCCCTCACTAATGCTTTCTAGCTCACACCCAGACTCTTTGATTTCTGTAATTTCAATTGGCCGATCACTTCCCTTTCGCGAAAGTGAGAATCGAATGATGAATGGCTTAGCCGAATCATAGGTATCGGGAAATCGGGAAGTCCGGCTAGTTTCATTAGTTCGAACACTCTGCAAGATTGCCGGCCATACTGATGGAGAGATTTATTCGCGAGTGTTAAAGGTCTTAGTGAGCGGCTAACGTTGTGCTATGCTTTTTGCACATAAATCTCTTGCTGCGTTCGAACTATTAGTATACTACTCCGCGAAGAAAAGCTTCAGCCTGTTATGTCCCTGGTACTTGTAAGGGATAGTGTTCATTTTGGATGACCGATGAGAAATTTAATGCCGACTTTCTCCATTATTAAACAAACTCATTTCCTAGTAGTAAAATGGACAGCGTTTAGTTATGAGTGAAGGCTGTGATGGGAGGAAATGCAGTCTTGGTATGATTAGATTTGGTGCGCGGTATCTATTAATAAGTTATGCGATGGGTAGAGTAGCGTTAACGTTACTGGTTTCCTGAAAGACGATACACGATCTTATTTGCCTCGACTCGATTCGATGTAACCTGTTCGCCAGATTACGGGAAGAACGGGAATGTAACTATTCACTTGATACGTCCCGTGTACTCTGCATGTAGCGAGACACCGATGATTATGTAGTGAACTTAACTACTACATGAAAACCATACTCTTTGCTTGGACTTGCAAGTATCTCTTTTTATCATTCGGTCAATTTTCATAGGGATATTATTTTAAAGTGTTCAGTCAATCATAATTCTTTTTTTTATATCGGTACTTGATTTAGAATCATCCTTGTTTTAATTTGAATTATTAAAGTCTATATTCATGTATCGTCTCTGAATGAAGAACCTATGTATCTCCAAGTGGTCATCAACTGAAATAGCTACAACCCGTAAAAAACACATTCAACACATGTCGATAGCATTCAGTACTGGCACTCCAAGTTTTTGTCCGTGTAACCAATACGTCCATTATGGTTAACACCAATCGCGTCTACAACTTCTATGCTTCATGCATCGAAGAAAAAACACGATTCACTTTCAAGGAAAGTAAAAAAAAAAGTGGCTGCGGGTTAATGTTCAGAAAGTGTATCGGCGTGAGCGAGCATTCGGTTCTATGATATCAGGGGTATCGATTAGTGATGACCTTCGCGTAAAGAGGCTCCTGTCAGGAAATGAAGACCCACATTTACCACATACCTTATTTCCTGCTCGCTTGAAAAGAGCTGTAATGCTTAGTCCCACGCGACCGGCCATTAGTTTCACGGTATATACCAAGCCTACATTCATTACCGTTCGACATTTATCCTACATCTATCATGGAGATCGATCAGTAAGCTCGCACAACTAAAATAGTGCTTCCTGCAGTAGTCTTGCTTATGGCCACTTTTAACGAAATACTGCAGGAAAGGGTGCGATAGGAAAATATATATATTTATACTTGATATCGAAGTAGTGATGAGCTTTATGAATTATTCATTCTTATAGTAGTTATGCTCTTTCAAAGTATCAATGAGTATTAGAACGACTAGATAACTAGAGATTTGTCATTAGCAATTTTCTTATGATTATTGGTTTTCGATTGATCTGTGTGATAAAACAATGGATTTATCATCAATTGCAGCCGTTGGATAGTTGCGATGCTAGTGGAGAGTACACGACAGAGGAGTCCGACGCAGAAAGGCAGTCAGTATCATCGGAGGACTTGCAGAGCAGCGTCGCGACGTACAGGCGATTCGAGTGCACTCTGGGCTCAAATGTGACGCAGTCTTTATCGCAAGAGATCATAGATGAGGCTGAGAAAACACCTATTTTAGAGGAGCCACCGACTTTGGGGTCCAGCACTCCTAAAGTCGTGATGCGCTCCCGGCAAAAGTCAAACGGACCTAGGCCTTGGAGTGTCTCTTGCATATCACAGATCGGCAACAAACCAAATCTCAACCAGGCGAACGATCCGATCTCACAATTCTCCATCTCGGAGACTGCGCTTCATCAGCTCATAGCTACTCCGCCCACAAAATCTGTGTCCTTGGATGCCACGTAAGTGAAAATACTTTGAGCTAATACTTCAGGAGTTGAAATCTTTCAGTAATCTTAACACTTTCCCTACAATAAAATGTAGACAACTATTTATCCATCGGAATATTGTACCACAAGAAAACACTTTCATGATTCGTGCTTACAGAGGATCGCGAAAGTCGTTTAATAACTCAACATCCACGCTGTTGGAAGAGTCAATCATTCGTCAGGACGGTCAGGCACTGAGGAATAGTTCGCTTCGCAGGAAGAAGAGCAGGCTTCGCAAGAAGCATCTGGTAAGGACACAAAGTGTCGAACATATTTTTTAACACAGTATTGAAACAGTTACTATAATACAACGATTTTGGTGCAGGGTCGAAAGAGTGGTTCCAGTTCGGAAGGTGTAAACCAGAGCAACTCAGCTGGCAGTGATGCGAGTTCGAACCAACAACGCTCACCCCGTAAAATCAGTTCAAGTCGTACGGTGCGCACGATTCCGCAAGATTGTCAGGGTCGATTAACAACCCTGGTGAAGTCCGGCTCGTTCTCGGGTTGCACCGTGTACCAGCAGCTGTCAGCGGAGAGGACGATCGTCAGTGATCCCACACCACCCTTGAGGCTACCTTGTTGCACATCGGTGCCTTCGGCGTCCGAGACTGAAGCCGAGGAACGAACATGCAAACGCGGTTGCTTCAATTACGAGGACAACCTGCTGGACACGGTGCTGGGTAATAAGGAACTCTGCAATCAACAGTTGAACGTTGACAGCGACGTTGAGATGAACAGCCTCGGCAACAACTCCTTCTCCGAGCAAGCTTGGGACAATTATCAGGTAAGTCTGGATTACGGTCTTTCATATAGTGCCAGTCCAGTTGGATGGGAGCCTGGAGAAATGAAGGACTGCTTCGTGGAAAATGTTGCTAGTGTCCTTTTTACCTTTTGTCGAAGTACTGTTATCATTCTCCTGATTGATAGTAACTTTACATATTCAAACAGCCACGAATGCTTAGAGTTGAGTTTCGTGTAGCCTTTTGTATTAGTACTTCATCCGGTCCAACTAGACGGAGCATATATGTACTAGATGTGTTACAACAGAATCATTTAGGACGCTGGTTCTTTCGTAGGAAAAGTACATGAGCGAGCCATATAGCGAGGCGCCTGATGTAGAAACGGCTAGACGATTGTTGGACTTCGGTGACGATTACAGAAACTTCCTCGACAGCCAGTCCGACTGCGCTTCCAGTATGAGTGCGGTTCCCGCTAGTTCTCCACTGCCTAGAAGTCGTATGCACCATGTACGTTCCATTATGTTTTTTCTCTTGGACCAAGTATCCACGTTTTTCTTGTGACCTCAATAAGTCTTTGTATTCGCATGATGCCATAAGTAACATTAATTGCAACTCGTACGTCCCTCACCTTAAAATGTGGATATTTGTACAAAAGTAAGGTGTTGTATAGATTATTGTACATATTTTCAGTAGATGGTGTATGAAGGGTATGTCATGCATTGTATTTCACCGTAGTAAGTTTTATTTCCTTAGCAACTGATACATTCCATTAGTCACTGGTACATCGCTGTGGAAAGAATATGTTCTCCCTCGGCAGCAAATAAAACATGTTTGACTGACATGCTACTTGTGAACTTACATTAATTTAATTAATAAACTCATTGTCACCCTTTTATCCTATACCAACTTACTGCCTCGTATCACATACCCTTCTACCTGTGCTCCTTTGTTTCTAAATCACTCTGTTGCATGCTAGAAGAATGTCTCTGATTGGGTTATCGGTTTTTGGAATATAACTCCTTGAGCTTGGGATTTAATTAACATATGTATTTTGCCTGGTCTTTACTTTTCTTCGAACGTGCTATTTCGTGGAACTTGGAAACAGTATCTAAAATATCAGTGTCGAAAATAACTAGTCTGGTAAATAGCTCGAAAGTGTATGACCCCGTTTTCCGTGAGCATATGACGAACCCGAGACAAACCCGAGACCGCCAGCGGCGGTATCTTAACGAGGGTAAACGACGTAATTACAGACGCATCTGCAGCAAGGCTATCTTCAAATTGAGTCTAATGAATAAGGTTTGAGCATAGATCCGCGGAATATAGACTCTCGACATGCTTAAATTTTTACAAAATTACGATCCGTTAGATCTCGGTTGCTGCGATTGGAAGTAAATTTCAGAAACTAGTTAATTAATTCCCAAGACAATTCTTCTATTCCTTCACACACCCAATAATATATTAGCACTAATTTTTTTAATCTTCTGAGCATGCACGTAGGATTTACTAATAATAATTTGTAGATTCATGGACTTTGTAAGACATAATTTTGGAAGATTACTAATATATTTGTGACTTGTGTTGCAGGAAATCACGGATACGACGGAAGATAGTGACAGCGATGTTGAGGATGTGCGGAATGTGGTGGAAAAATCACAGTCACAGTTCGCGATGGCGGATGGTCTCTTCTACAGAATAAACGGCATTTTGCCCGAGGATTGCGTATGTATTCTTGAAGAAACGTTAAAATCTAAGTATCCGTTAACGATGAGCTTTGTTCGTTGGCTTACCAAACTAGTCCGCAATCTGGTTAAATGCTTTCACAGCCTCGCGTCACTCTTCATTAGATATATTTTTTTTAATGGCATAAGCCTTGAAAACTGATCGAGTTTCCCAGCGATAAGTTTCCCCGGGGCACTCAATTTCATGCGGAGTTAGGTATTTCAAAATTTTATTAACTTATTTATCAGCTATTGTTATGTTCTGCGGGGCTTCTCCTTGGTTTGTTTTCAAGGCGTACTACCATAATGACACATGCTTTCTTTTTGCTTGTGCTTTTGCGTTTAATTGTGGCTATGTATGTACTTGTAAATAGACACTTACACTTGCGAGCAAACATATCGCATTTGGGTGCCGAAAGGATTTTGAGTAAAAGGATATAAATGTGTATCCTATCGTGAATCTGTCAGTCAAGAAATAACAAACAAATACCAATCTTTATTGAGTATAAAACGCAGGAACACAATTTGTTCGTTTTGTTATAGTTATAATTTGTTGAAATAAGCGATACTGCAAACACATTTGTATGCTTTGCATGCTCTTGAAATTCTTAATTTAATGACAAGGACTGCGTTGATATAACATTCTTCTTTTCGTAGAAAATGTTTAGATTATTATTCTAAGAACTTGACGTGACGTATGTTTAAATTACCGAAAGACTGTACACCGCTACATTGTAACGCGACGTTATTATGTTACAATTGAAATCAAAGTTGCACATTGTTTGACATTACTGATAATCCAAAGACTATAAAACACTCAAGTCAATGATGTACATATTATCAAATTCTCTATTTTAAGCGTACAACTTGAGTTGGATTATGAAGTCTTTATATGTACTTTCGACGAATACATAATTTTACAAGTACATATAAAAGTGTGCACACCGCTTCTAAATCTGCCATTTTCTTTTGCATGAACAATCTCGTGTGTTGCGTGATGTTTACCATGCATGCTCCTTTATTCCTCCTAACATTAATTTCATTAGATGTGTGCCCTTGCGCTTACTCGTATATTTTAAAAGGGTAAAGAGCGCTTAATGGAATTTGGGGGGAGGTAGCTTTACCTGTAAAGGGAAAGCCCACAAGGTTTCTGAGTTCATTTTACCGACACCATTCGTCTATGTGTGTCAAGCTCAGCCTAAAGCCCATTTGTTGTACAAATTTAATACCTCAGGTAAAATCTCAACTGGTAAGACTAAGTCCATTTATTCCAATACGATTATATAAGTGAACTTTTAGAAACTATTTTTGTATACAGTTAGTATTACATTGGAGAATACAGAACAATTTTTATTGATTCCTTCATTGTATATAC
Organism: Ectemnius cavifrons; assembly: GCA_964023945.1. Classification (NCBI taxonomy): domain Eukaryota; kingdom Metazoa; phylum Arthropoda; class Insecta; order Hymenoptera; family Crabronidae; genus Ectemnius; species Ectemnius cavifrons. Next base: position 5,970,669 of record OZ030380.1, on the reverse strand, counting down.
TGATTAAAAACGGAACGGTTTTTTACTTAAATCCCTTTTTATTCTTATGGTTTGTTTTTATTTCAGTGCTTCGCTGTGTATTCCCTATACTTATTTCTAAGTATGGAGAATCTCAATCCTCACGCTTGGACATTGCTTGAAACGCACTCTTTTCGCAAGCTTGCTATTTGGTGTTTTTTGACGAGCACGGCTTTTTGCTTTGGAGTTCTGCAGCACGGGTGGACGAACGACGATACAATCAAGTACCATAGGTTCGAATGATTCTGCCGCAGGAGAAATTATTTACAGCGCAATATCTGTTACTTGTATCCAGTTAAAGTCTATATTGACGAGTCAAGGATTTCAAGCATCTCAGACAGACTCTTTTAATTTTTCTTTTCTTGGATTCACCGGGTGAAACTAATTACATACTGTCAAGTTGCATTTTCTGCGTTCAGAATCATTTGCGCCGAGTGTACGTGTGTACGAATGCGATTTGCGAACTTTTTTATGTTCCAGGGTGAGGTGGAGAACGCTTGCCGAGAGAACCTGAGATGTCTGCACGCACTGCTGGAGTCGCTGACCGGTTCCTTCCGCGGTGAGAAGTGCGTGAAGCAAATACGCGGTGAGTACGATACGCCGATCGATCGCCGATCGATTCTCATCCCACTGCCTTTTATTTACGCCGCCTTTGTTACCGCACTGAGTGGACTGGCTTTTTTGCTTCTTCCTTGATTGAAACGAACAATTAGCTTCTCGTAACGTCGAGTATATGCAGCGCGTTTGACTTCGTATTTCCATCGTGTAACGATTCTTGAACGAAGTATTATCTAACGTGATTCTATCGTAACATTAATATAATTAGACATTAAAAGGGCTAAATTATTAAATAATTTTTATATCGGGTCTTTGTATTATTATATCAACAGTTAACTTATCAGTATTCGTACATTACTTTAAGGAAACTAGCGTCAAGAACTGTTTTCATTCCGTACTAACGAAACTCATAGTATTAACAAATATGTGGAAACGTGTCCCAACGAATTAGTTTATCACTTTATTATTACTATCACCAGATAATAATCAAAGTAGATGTTAACTGTTCTCTCGATATTAGAGAGCCGGGTGCTTTCACCTCACCGTAAGCGTGCTCGGACATATGCCATACGTTAAGAATTCTAAGACTGAGGTGCGCGATATCATCGCGCGAATGTTGCGTCTTGCGTAAAGAACGCTGTATGACGTCTTTGAGTGCCTGTGCGATATGCATGAGAGGCTCTTGCCTGCCCTATGAGTCGCCGCCCGTTTGCATGCGATTTTTCTCGCACGAAAACACTTGCCCGCAGAGCGATGCTGCTTATAGTCCAAGATTTAAGTGCGTATTTGCACGCGTTGCTTTACCGGTTGGTTGAAAGACACGTCTTACTTCGACCTTAAGTGTGCTTGAGGCAGAAAGAGGAAAGTCTTTTTTTACCTGACAACTGGTGTCACTGACAAATTTTATGGCATTCTGAGTGGTGCGTGTACACTAACTCGTTCCGCTCAAGCGGCCAGAAGGAAAAGTCCTGTTTGTATGCTGGCAGCATAGAGAGCGTGAGACTTGATTTGAAAGTGATGAGTGACTCGTTGTTCAAAAACCTTTCGTACTGACAGACACCTGACGAATTCATCAGTTGGCTTATTATAATTTACAATGGTATTCTCTCAATTTCTGACGTTTGAGTCGCATCTTGATTGACATACTTTGCGCCTGCGCCGATCGCGCAGCTTCGAACTCTGTACCCGTGCATTGTAATGATATGATCGAATAAAAGTTGGCTTGCTCACAGTTCTTCCACTAAAGATCTTTTTGTTTCTTTTTTACCCGTGCTTTTGTTAAGATAGCGGTAGTAGAATGATTAGTTTAATTTTAATAGTCGTTTTTAGCGCTTTCTTATCTCGCAGCATGCTATTCGAATAAGGTAGACTTTGTTAATTGACAACAATCATTTGAAACACATAACTTTAATATTTAATCACGGTTACTTTATTCTCATATACCAATACAAAGTTCATTCAACACTTCATTAAAATTCATTCACATTTCATCTATTTCCCGAACGAGCAAATTCAATATTCCTTTAACGACCTTAATCATTGAGTGGGAGGGTAATTCAGGTAAATTACTCTGCTAATATTTCTGTTAATGACTGGAACGAGGCGCTAAATTGACCTAAGTGTACCTGAGTGTCGAATAGGTGCGTCGAATATTTATTTTCATCATTCGAGTGACTGTGTATATTGACCTGGGTGTACTTGAGTGTCGAATAGTGCGTCGAATATTTCTTTTAACGACTCAAATGGGAGAGTAAGTCGACCTGGGTGTTCATTGACAGGCAACGTCCCCGCAGTCGCGTGGGTGACGGCGAGTGGTCGCGTACGTGGGAGACGCTGGTGCATCGGCGCCGCTTTTGCTGCTCACCTTATACGAGCGAGAGCCGGTCTCCTCTCTGTGTACACCGCCCGAAGCAGCGCGAGCCGATAGTCGTCAGTCGCTCGTGAATCGCGCGAGAATCTCCTCTGCTCGCTCGCGCGCGTCCTTGTGCCTTGAGCTTCACTCAGTCGCCACGAATCCCAAAAGAAACAGAGGATTTCGTGGAGAATTATTTTCAAATAGATTTGAAATTATTCTTTAGTGTTTAAATCATTTTTCGGGAGTGGAGTGTCAGTCAGTGTCAGGAAACATAGAAAGTAAAAGTGTTTAAAGTGAATTTCTATTTCAAAGTGCTTTTTATTTATCTTAGAAATTGGGAAATTAAAGATATAGAAATTGAGGGTTGTAGAAGATTGTAGGTAAATTGAAAATCGAGGGAGATTAATAAGAGAATAAAGCTGGGTGGTCTGAATTGTGGAGAGGGTGCAGCGTAGACCAGAAGTGGTCGGATCTTACGATATGATGTTCGAGCAGCCGAGGGAAGCCGGGAGGAAAGATGCACCGGATACCTGTTGTACGTATCTCGAGATTATCGCGAAGGATCTACCGGATGATGCCTGTACGTACACTTCCGTGTCTGTCAAGTCCTTCATCCGTAAATCCTTTAACTATAGTTATACACCCAAAATATCCTTTTTCCAAATTGTCCTATTTGTTAATTTCTCCGCCCGGTTCACTTAACATTCATTTCACAACACTGAACGTAGTTAGGAATTTCACCAGTGAATAACAAGTAGTTTCTTTCGCTGCAATTATACACTTTCATTTTTAAAGAATTTTACACTCTGTTTCCCATTCCCTTCGCTTTTGCATCGTAAAACCATAGAAATGGATTTCTATTGCGACGACGGCAACTCACTTTCCGGTACAACAACTTTTCCTCGATAATTTTCAAGTGGTTTAATTAGAAGCTTTCATTTGAAATATTTTATACTCTTCGCGTCCGATTCCGTTGGGTTTCACGTCGTAAAAGTATTGAAATAGACTTATATCTGAAATATGCCGATCAGTTGATTTCCGGCGGTCTAACTGGTTACTTGGTGGAGGCTGGATCACGATCCTGTTTTACACGGTCGGCAATAACAATGTTCTTTCATGGCCTGACATCATCGCGGAAGATAGCCCGCTCTTCGCCGTCTGTAAATGTGCCGTTAGCTGTCAAAGCGATTACTCCTGCTCCTTTCACTAACGATCCTATAGTTATGAGCCCTGTAACTCCTACCACGAATATTACTTCGGTCCTCCTTTCATGGTTACCAGGATTCCAGTCATTTAACTCTTCACGCTCTATCATCCACGTTTAGTATCATCGATCTTAGCATTGCAAAACTTAATACATCATTAAATTGATTTTTTTTTATTAATACACTAACAGAAAAATTAGTATCGTCAAACTATTTTTATTCATCTTTATTATCTTTTCCGTGTCGTAAATTTCGTTGGTAGAACGCGTGACATATTGCATTTCGACACATTATTCACTGAATCGACAATATTCAATTGTGTTATCGGATGTCAATATTTTTTTTACGTCGACGGGTTTGGAAACTGTACGCTGACGCAATGTTGAAAGATGAACGATTCTATTCTCGTCGCATAACTCTTCTGCTCTCATAAATTTCAGGACGCGTTCTCCACGAAACGAATGCTGCCCGTGCATGACTGATGCAGTTCGTGCATGACATTGCGAATAAATGCATTCACAAGCATTGTCAAATTTGTATGCGGAATTGTAATACGCGAATCGCGTGTAAGGCCGATATGTAGTATGCACGCGTGTTACCTCACTGATTTCTGTCACGTTTCATTATGGATTAACGTTGCTTTACGGCTAATTTTATCGGCTCTTGTTGCTCTGACATTGTGCCAGTTTCACTGGCGGACCTTCGCACTTGAAAGTCCCGGATAGTGAACGGGCACAATCTATTTGTACTAGAAAAGCACAACTTTCCATTAGTCAGTTATTTTTTTCCCTTACGCGCATTTAATTCTGATCTGTTCTAACTATCTGGAATACTGCAAACCTTAATAATCCTGCAGAGACCTTAGTTAACTTTGAGTTCAGTAAATTATATATCTAAATTAACTGACACACCAAACGATCGTATTTCCCACAAAATGATTAACTCTCCAAAGTAAAGTTTATTCTGGTAAAAATCCTGGTAATATTTCCTTGAGCGATTGTTTCTCAATAGTTAGTCATATAATTATAATCATCGCGATATGTTACGCCCGCTTCATAATGTCTGATTAACGAGCACATCGTATTCCAACGATAATACGTTGCCTTTATTTGACCCACGCTATTACTCTACGTGGGAGTACATGGATGCAACGTGCTAGAGTTGCATTCAACTCTAATCCCATTACTAACTGGTACTACACACGAACGAGCGTTAAGCGGGTGAGAGCAAGCTGCTGGCTCGTACAGCAGCGATCCACGGCATTGCAATTAAGATAAGGATCGTCTTGACGTTATTTAATCGATGATAAATGTAGAAAGGCTGTATCAGGCTTTCGGAGGGAGCGCGGGTTCAATTCCAGTTTGTCTTTTCCTTTGGCACACAGATAGCGTCGCCTTGATCGCTGATACATCTGACAATAAGTGCTTCGTTTGAACTTGTACGGCGTGAATCAAGGTGAGACGGATGAATGCCACGGGAATAAATCACGTCTTAGTAGCACTATCTTTGTTAGAATCGAGGTTGGATATAGTCGATGGTGCAGAAGTGTCGCTGACGGCACTTCGATTTTCTTCACTGATTAAGACAGGCACCGCTATTTTTGTGGTTTGCTTGGTGTCGCGCTGTAATGTCTTGCAGTATATCGGCTACGGTACTTACTTCCTGGAGGTGATAAATAGTACGTGTCGGATCGGTGAAAGTCGAGAGTAATATCTTTCCATTTGCATTGTCAAATCGTTTGCTTTCCAGTGGGTAGAATGTATTAAGCTTTTGAGGTGTTAAAGTGTTCTTAAATGGCTCTTTACGATGATGTTTATGAGAGTTTATATTATTACTATCTACACAGTACTTGGTGATTTTTTAATCTACATTGTTCTTTGTTTTATGTTATTTTGATATTTTAATACATATTCAAATAGTCGTATTAGTAAATAATTAAATTCAATACATGTCTGACATCCTTCCTCTTTCGAGAAGCATTTACACGTAGCAATCAAGTAGACAGTGAGTTTCCCCGATAAATTTCATTTCTGGCACAGATTCCTAAGAGAAGAAGGAAAACGCGAAACGCCGGTTAACTTCGCCGCTTACCTCATTCCGCAATTGGCTCTTTGCTCGTCGGAATTTTTAGCTCCTAGCCCAATTCCTTAGAGACCTTTCCACGCTTGGCGCGTAACATCAGTGGCGCTCGCTTAGATCGCGCTGTGACAGTGCTTGTCAAACAAGGCTGTGCGATCGCGCAAAAGCTCTCAATTTTACGGCTTCCAGCGTGAGATGAATTCCGCGGTATAATCGTCGCCGGTAAAAAGAGACTGGAAACGGAGCGGTGTACTCGTCTCGGTGTTACCAATTCACGCTCTAGTGAGTCGAGTCAGTGGAGCGTGCACCCACGGAAAATGTATATTACGTATAACGCCATGTTCTATCAGGCGGGCAATTAAATGTTCGCCCATCATGCATCCTCCGCTGTTTCCTGCGGCACAGAAACTTACTGCCACGATCGACTCTTTCACGACCGCCTTATGTCTTCGCGAACAAGTATAGAATAGGTTTTTGGAGCGCATTAATAATCAGTACTATTCCAATAAGTCAATGAATAGAAGTAGTATAGAAATTGCGACTAATCCTATGTGATACAACAAGAAACTCTGTCCTAGTTGTTTTTCTTTTGTTTGACACTCGTGACAGTAATATTCTTAGAGTGGAATAAAAGTCACTCTTTTTAATGGACGTGGAAGTTGTTTTTACGAATTGCGTCGTTGACACAAAAAGATGTTAGTGCTGTGACAAGTTGGTCATTAAATTTTGCCTGATCATTGTGAATCGATCTCGTAGTATCAATATTATACGGTTTTTTTGCACTCCTTTAACAACTTATTTGCGTCACAGAGTCGAGTGCCAAAAAGACCTTGGGTGTATTTTCGATGTAGGAGTATACAGGTATTAAGAAGCGAATGAGACGTGTGTTTGGCATGGTTGACAGTCGATTTAATTCAGTAGACAGTAGTAAGTCACAAACGTTAATTCATCAATTCGTACAATTTTTTTTTACTAGCTTCTTTTAAATTGGCAATAATCACCCTGCGAATATAAGGTGAGCGATCCTCACAAGTGACTTTGAAATAGAAGTTCATTATTTAACAATAGCTTTACATTTAATTTTATTTCTTCGTTATTAAACATTCGAATAATTAAAATCCTTACATACCAGAACCAATATAAATCAAGGTCTTTCAATTGCCACACGCATTACTAGTTCAAGGTTAAGCCACTATTTCGGTTTCGACGTAACTATTCCGGTTTTGGTGGCCGGGCAAACGAGAGCACGACGATGTTTGAAATAGTTGGAGTGAGAATCGATTCGAAGCAAAATCCGAAGTCCTTCTTTCACTGGATTCTCTCTCGACGATCTCACTTTCGATTCACGTTTCTGCTTATGGACCGAATAATTACCCTTAGATAGCTCAGTCACGGCCATCGCGACAGGAGAATCCGAGCAACTTTCACCCTGAAATTTATCAGGCTGTTCGCCACTGCCATTGTACGAATTACACGCGTTTGTTCTCGCAGTGGCCGCGAGTGCGGAGGCGGCCACTAAAATTTATGCGCCGCTTCCTCTGCGGAGTAGTGAATCGGGGTTAGTCGTTGGCGAATAAACGAAAAACGTACGCGCTGCCTGTTCGGAAATGTGTACCGTTATGTGTGCTTGGCATATGTGGTTCGAACGATCGAGCTTACGCATCGGTGATTCCTGTGAGATTTATTGTGCATGCCAGTGATTGATTAGATTGAGAATTTCAAAGGATTTTATTAAGACTGAAACACTGAGTAAGAAATATTGTCAAAATTAATTCATTCGCACATTCGTTTTCTCTTAATAAATAGGAATTAGAAAATAGATTAATTTGAATTACTGAAATGCAAGAAATCTTTCTAAGAGAATAAAATCGTGTATTAGTAAAGTAAATTTAATTTAAATTCAACTTTTTCTTTCGGAAAATTAGAGCGTATTACACGTCACTTATTCGCAATGATGCATGAAACGTATCGATACACATGTCAGCATCATAACATCATGATCGCGTAGCACATGTGATGCGCACCTTCTGGCACGACTCTCATAACTATTTTCGTGTGAAATTACAGTCAGCTATGTCAATAAGCTCGACACCTAGCTCATGCTGGAGGCGTCGTAGTAGCTTATATAAGGTGAAGATAAAAACATGCAAACACGCACGCCAAGCCACAATAACCATTCCAATGTACGCCTTTTACTCGTGACTGCAAAAAGACATCGGCAAAGATGTGTTAATCTCATAGAAATTAGTTAGATCAGATAATATCGGCGCCACTGGCGTTCTAATTGCTTGGCAAGTTTGCGGATCGCAATGAATTACTGCCTCGTTTCATGTAACCCAGTAACCGCGTTCCTGAAAATAATTGAAATGACTTCTCGTTCGGTGGCTTTCCTGTCGCGTGCCCGCGCTCTCGCTGAAATGAATGGACGAAAGCGTGCTGCATAATTGAGCTCGGTTTGAAGAGACGATAATGAAACTCGTGCTTGCTGCATGCGAGATCGCACGCTTCGATATCACGCCTTTGTGGAATCCGTAAAGTAAGATAGCATGTATATATATTTCCTGATGAAATATCGCTCGTTAAAGAAGTGCAGTAAAGTCAAAGGAGAAGCAGGTCACGGAAGCCGCGCGAGCTACATGCATATACTTATAAAGTAGCTTGACCTTAAATTTCCCGGTATCAGTTGTACTTAATTATAATAACGAGAATAGCTCGCTTTATTTAATGCTTCAACGACTCATTCATTCTAATTCAACGAGTTTCCGTAAGGTATAATTAACTTAAATGGAATGTTGCATTAGTTAAGAGAAACTGAGATTCTATAATTTAGTAATATCTCAGTGGGTGGTCAATTGGGTTACTCAGTTAATAAATGATAATTGTTTTCTTCAAAATTAGGCTAGTAGAACTTTCATCTTAAAAATAGTAGGACCATTACTTCATTACTACATTCCATTTTAATACATTCGATGATTTATTAACTTGTATCGTGACGCCATTCAACGTCCAATTATCGTGATTTACAGTCGTAAATTTTCGTCTATTGTCGCCTTGTTGAATCCCAAGTGAGACCGAAGTTAAAGCATGATTAATGCGTTGTCGAAAAGGAAGACCTTTGTACATCATTGCCAACATGTTATGACTAACAATGCCTGACCCGCTTATCACATCTAATACAGAGGCGCGCACAAAAAGTACCGTTACAATAAAAATGAAAGGAGGAAGTCATGCAAATCATAGCGCGGATCGTCCCGGCATTCTACGTGTTTGATAATTGCGCACGGGAAAGTAGCGTTATTATTGCTCTGTTTTACACTGCTCTCGGCTCACATGCCAGTGACTGCAACCTTCTTTTTTTCCTCGCGCGAAACTCGTCTTATTACTTTCAACTCCTACGGGAAAATAAGCCGGCACCTATAACATCTGGAGCAAGCCAATTTGTCCGGCTAGAAATATAGAGCTTGGTAGATGCATTGCCCGCAATAGAAACTCTTGGCAGAATAATTATACGCGATTGAATGCTTTCACCACAAGTTTGGCCCGATTTGTACTTTTGAAAAATCAATTAACAAGTGAATCTGTAACAGGAAGATAACTTTGTGTTGTTGACGGTTTAAAACGAGTGCCGTTAAATCTTTTAACGAGGTATTAGATAGTTTTATATGCTTGTACGTGGGGGAAAAGGTTTATGGGTATGATGGGATTGGTTCGCAGGTATGATAGAGCGGTGGGAGACACTAACGACGAGGCTCGAGGAGTCCAAGATGATCAGTGCCCTTCAGCGAGAGCTCGCCGCTCTTCAGACCGAGTTCAAAGCCGCGCACGACAGGCTCTTCTCCTACGAGATCGTGCTGGACCAGTCCGGTGTGCTTGACGACCAGATCAACTGTATAACGGTGAGTCATAATTCAAACAATTATTTATTAATATTTCCTTTGGAACTCCAATCCTATTGCCCTCCAAATTGATCTTCGTGTTTAGTGAAAATCGATGTCTATCATGAATCATAAGTATTTTCGTTCATTACATTATCAGCTATTATGTTTTCACTAATTCCTTCGATGTTTTTGGTTTCGAAACAATGATTAGTTTCTTATATTCTCGGACATTTTTAGAAATTATCTTCGGCAACTTTAATAGTTTTTTTTAATAAATTCATCGTGTCTTTGCGTTATAGTATTGTACAGTAATTTCTAACAAATAATTATAGAACTCGTATAATACAAATATCTAAGTGTCATTCGAAGCCATAGTATTACAATGAGTCTGTCAGTATTCCCTGAAACCTTTGCTGTCCAAGGTCCCTCTGTTCTGATTCTAGTATTATGAATGCACGCCTCTGGCATTTGAAATAGTTTCACAAATCTATATTGAATGTCATCTCTTAAGAAAGTGAATATAGACAGGAATTATTATTATAATGTCGCTCGTCTGTCGGTTAGTTCTTAATCCACAGCTTATAGTAAAAGAATGTTAATAATGCAGCACTATGGTTTCCGTAATATCGTGTCGCGTCTGGAAGTACGCGTAATAAGTAAAATTCTTTGCGAAGTGCTTCTCTGTACTCGAGTACCTCGGCTTTACACATTGTGACACTTGCAGACTTACAGGATTTTTATTTTCAAGTTATATTTGTGTTTAAATATCGTCAAAATTTCTCAACGTAGACCTGAATTAGTGTCATTCACCTATTGTATTTTCAATCGCAAAAATTCCCAACTTTCACATTGATTTTACAAGAAATAACTGAAACTATAGCTTTGGTTTTGCGCTTTATCTGTAAGAAGTAAATGTTAATAATTGAAGTGTATGCTACTAGTGGAAAGAAAGCCTCTTCCGACGAAAGCAGTCTAGCGAGGCAACTATTAATTTCTTGCAAGCAGGATCCGTTACTGTATCGACTTTTCAGTCGTTCCTTAGAATTTACTAGCGCCGATTCGATAAGGATTGGTAGAGTGAAAGGCTTCTGTTATAATGTAGCATTTTATTTTACCATTTTGTTTCTTTCTGAATTCAAACATTTGGCATCCTAAAATTGTATAGAAAAAATCGTAGAATTAAATCTAGTATTTGATATTAAATTTTTGCACAGTTCTCGTGCAGTTCAGGTATCTTCAAGATCGATCAGACAGTAGTTCGTGTCTGACCAGTGTCGGTAACATTCTACTTGGCCGCGCGTGGTACAACAGTAAGCTTCGAAGCACAGGCTCGCGCACTGCATTGGCTGTCGCTGGCCATGGTAAAACATCGTACCAGCAGCGCACCAGAAGGTTTTCTGCAAGATCCACTTGCGTTAGATGGCAGGCAGTGTTACATTTTCTACAAAACTAGAACTTTGAATATTTAAACTTCGTTCTATAAATATCCAAACTACACTCAATAATTCAACACGATTTCCTTGCATCATCCAAACACTTACAGTAAAAAATTCGTCTCAACCATAATCAACCATAAAACCAATACTAATTCCACTCGATCATCTTTATTTCAAATCACACTCCGAATCTGAAAGACTCCTTATCTAATTTCAACATTAACTTTCTTCTCAGCTTCTACATTTAAACCTTTCCCAATCGAACTCGAAAATGCATTCACGAGAAAAGTAGTCCAAGTAGATATGAAAGTCTTCGGACGAACCAAGTGGAGTTTTCTAAGAGTACCCAAGTGAACAGGTAGCTAGTAGAATCTAGGAACGAGTAGACAGTACGGGGCGCGCGAAAGAGAGAAAAAGAGTAGAAGGAGCGTCGGAAGTAGAAGTAAAATAAGATAGGCGGATAGGCAGAGAAGCAGTGAGTAGTAAAGGCGGAGAGTAGCAGGACTAGTGGCAGCAGAGAGGAGGGCATAGAGAAGGAAAGGAGAGGTTGGGCTTTGAAGAGGGAAGGAGAAGGATGTTGGCAAGGGGTGGCGGAGAGGTTGGCGAGGAGAGTGGCGTAAAAGCGTAGTCGTGTCGCACGTACGCTCGTCTGACGGCGACGTGCCCGGCATCGCAACTCGCCTCACTCGGTGAACCTAGCCAACCAACCCCCGGAGTTCCAACCCCCGAGAGTCATCCCCCTGGCTCGTCGACCCTCCCAGCCTGTGAGCCTCTGCGCCCTCACTCCGTCGATGCCTCCGGAACACCCTCTTCCACCCTCTTCCACCCGTTCCCACCCGCTTCAACCCTCTTCCGCCCTCCTCCCTGGAACACCTTCTCTTTCTCTCTTTCTCTTTCTCTTCGCTCCTCCAATATCCTCTCTCGCTGGCATCCCTCTCGCGAGCGTCCTCATTGCGAAGACCAAACACATGCTCCCTATCTATCATCAAGATGTATTAGCGTCCAACATTTGCCGGCTGAACTCGTCGACCTGCTGCATTATGCAGCAGCCCCCTTTTCGCGGCTCGCGCTATGCTTGTTGGAAGAGCCTGCGGGACTAGCAAGAGTCGCGACAAACTTTGATATCTTGGTGTGGTCGTCTCTTGTCTCTGATAATGATGCTCTTCTGACAGAGTTTGTCTGATACAGTTTGGATACATTTCATTGAAGCATTCGGTTGTAGTTCTCTCTATGCTAGTTGTAGTTTCTTTAAACATATTGAATAATATGATTCTGCGATAATAAAATAATGTTTTCTGTGTGAAGGATCGTTAAAGCGAGTTGATGATTAATTAAAATTACCTATTCGTTTTTATATAATTCGCTGCAATTGCTAAGTCTCATCGAGAGTCACAAAACAGCGGAGTATAATGAGACACTCGGAAATCGATGGAACAAATTCGCCCCTCGTTTCGCCGGACATATTCCTGGCTCGGAAAGAGCGGCGCTCCTAAATCTAGGATGTCGCGAGGTTTCCCAGTAGAACAACAGGCAACACGGAGTAAGCCATTCAATTTATTCCGGTCAAGCGTCGGCCGAGTACACCGGTAGTACATGGAGAAGCGCAGCCGAGTTCTCCCAAACAAGCAATATAATCCAGTTGCAGCGCGCGATGCATGCGACTTCTTCGAAGCCACGTATTCCCAAGTATACACGTACACGCACACGGACTGCGAACGGCGTAGTGCAGTCGCCGTGAATTCGAGGTCACGTCGTCGCCATAAACACCGGCGATCACAATTCGCCGTACAGATTGGACATTAAGCAGCGGCGCCGAGAACGATTAGCCGCTCATCCTCCATTACGGATGCACGACGCGCCTCGAAAAGCGCGACGGAATGAGTGAGAGCGACGCGTAGCTTTCGCATACTCACCCAGACACGCGCTTTTGTGCGTGTAACAACACACGTGCATCCCTTTTGTATCGTGCATTGGCAAACAGGTGCGCGCGGTGAACATTGTGCAGAACTGCTGGACACGTTGATTGCGTTATTACGCAATTCCAGGCGAAGCGCGCCGCGACGTCGTCTCGCCTTTTGATATTCCGCGCTCATTAGACGAGGGTCCGAGAGTTAGCTAGCTAGCTGCGTGCCCCGCCTCGACGCCGATCCAACAGACGCCCGTGAGAAAAGTATTCCGATCGTCGAGACCCGCGCGATACCGATCTCGCCGTGAGATCAATTGTAAATGTAAGTGCGCGTCCGCTCGTATCTTAGATTCGGTGACAGCCTTTAGAATTCCGTGTAAGTACACAGGGTATATTTAGAGAGAATCATTAGCATTCGTCGTATTTTTAGCTATACTTGTTTAGCAAGATTTTATAGGTTTTAAATTATTTAACTCACTCAAATCAAACTTGTTATTCCAAATATATTTTATTGATACGTTAAAGATCCAACACCATTTCGTAGGATCGTTTCCCTTACATTTTAGAGGGTCTAAAAGAGCATTTATTCTCGCCTATAATTCGAGGCCGTCGCGACAATTAAAATACCAGGTTCAGATCGTTGCACCACTTAGTAGCCGCGAATTACGCCAGGTAAAAAGCTAATTCCCTATTTCTAACGGGGGTTACGTGCCACAGGGTGGGTAGGATGCGAGAGGGAGAGAGGGATAAGGAGAGGGAGGAGAGCGATTCCTGGCGGACGAAGCGAGAGAGGTAAACGGTAGCGAGCTCATAGGCATGCAGCAGCCGAACGCGCGGCGGCGAGCGCTCTGTATACCGAATTCGAATCAATTGATTGGCTGTTGATTGGAAATTGAATTAGATCGGAATGTGCGTGTCTGCGAGCGTGCTGCCAGCCTTCCAGGTCTGGTGTGGCCAAGAGAGAGACAAACGCCCTTTGCAAGAGAGAAAGAGAAAGAGAGAGAGCGATAGAGAAGGGGTTGGAGAGGAAGAGGAGGGGTTGAAAGCGTGCGCTGGCGGAGCAAAGCTGGTAGAGCTCGTCGGGGTGGAGTCGCGCGGGCCCCACAGGGAAAACGCCGCCACACTCCTGCTGGCTGGCAGTTCCGAAAGGGAGGGAAAACCTGGCAGCAGAACCGGAGAAACGGAGAAAGTAGAGCCGCGGGACCGACGCCCGACGTCGCCGTTCGTTCCTGGTGTGCTCTCTCCGCTACTGCTACCCGCCGTTGCTTCTGCGTTTCGCAGTGCGCCCGGAATATCAATGCTTCGGCCACTTTTCGCTCGCAGACACACCACTGCCAAGCAACGTAATCTCGGCCTCTCTCGCTTCGGCCCTCGTTTGCCATCGGGCGATCTCTTACTCCCGTCGCCCGCTTTCTCACCCGGCGGGACACACTTACGCATATCGGCCTCGTTGCGTTTCCCGCCACTCTGACCTCCACTCGATGCACTCTGCATGGAATCACGATCTTTCCTTGTACTTGGATTTGCATAAATTATCGGCCGACATCCCAGCCATGGGATATCGATTTGGAATGTTGCGGCCTCCCCTTCGGCTTGCCATACTTTGGCATCGATGTGTTATAAATCAGGGTTGTATAATTTTTTACTGTCATAGTAAATAATTAACTTTGAAGATACTTAACTTTAACTTAATTTTGAAATAGGATTTGTCAATGAATATTGGTGTTTATTACTACGTAACAAAGTAAAAAGAAGATCTTGTTAGTAAATGTTTGGCGCGTATCCGTCGGACCACGCAGTAGTAATAGTCGGACTTAGTCAGACATGCAGTTTCCCTATTACATTTAGCTTATTAATTCTTACAAAAAACGATTCAGACAGTAAGAAACAGGATATCCATAATAAATGAAGCAGTGTATCGTTGTATCAAGTAGCTGATTGGCCGGCGAAATATTCATAGGTTTATAGCAGTAGCTAATAGCAGTAGTAAAACCTAGATGTAGTCAGACGCGCAACTTCGATTAACCTTTGCGCTACATTAATTCCTACAAAACAGATTTACACAGTAGCAAACGGGATATTCATAAGGAACAAATTGTCGTATCGAAAATCGTATCGAAAATCGTATCGCGTTTATAAAAGTAGCTAAAACCTGGATATACTCAGACGCGTAACTTCGATTGACATTTGCGCTATATTAATTGCTACATAAAAAGATTTGCACAGTAGCAAACGGGATATTCATAAGGAACAAAGCAGTGTATTGTCGTATCGAGTAGTGAATCGGTCGGTGAAATAATCAAGCGTTTATAAAAGTAGCTAAAACCTGGATGTAGTCAAACGCGTAACTTCGATTGACATTCGCGCTATATTAATTGCTACATAAAAAGATTTGCACAGTAGCAAACGGAAGATTCGTAAGGAACAAAGCAGTGTATTGTCGTATCGAGTAGTCAATCGGTCGGTGAAATAATCAAGCGTTTATAAAAGTAGCTAAAACCTGGATGTAGTCAAACGCGCAACTTCGATTAACCTTTGCGCTACATTAATTCCTACAAAACAGATTTACACAGTAGCAAACGGGATATTTATAAGGAACAAATTGTCGTATCGAGTAGTGAATCGGTCGGTGAAATAATCAAGCGTTTATAAAAGTAGCTAAAACCTGGATATAGTCAGACGCGTAACTTCGATTGACATTTGCGCTATATTAATTGCTACATAAAAAGATTTGCACAATAGCAAACGGGAGATTCGTAAGGAACGAAGCAGTGTATCGTCGTATCAAGTAGTCAATCGGCCGGTGAAATAATCAAGCGTTTATAAAAGTAGTTAAAACCTAGATGTAGTCAGACATGAAACTTCGATTGACATTTGCGCTATATTAATTGCTACATAAAAAGATTTACACAACAGCAAACGGGATATTCGTAAGGAACGAAGCAGTGTATCGTCGTGTCGAGTAGTCGATCGGTCGGTGAAATAATCAAGCGTTTATCAGGGAAAGCATAAGCGAAGTATAAGGGGTAGTAAGAGCGGGTTGGCGGCGGAACGATGGAGTAACCACGTCACGTTGTCACGTCCCCGTCGTCCTACAGGAGGCGACCGACGAGGGCCGCATAAATAAACCCGGGTTTACGATGGCGGCGCAGGGCGTAAGAGAACGAAAAGCGAGAGCCCACTGTGTTCCTCTTCACTCGCTCTTCTCTTCGCAACCTCTCCTACGCCCCTTTTTCTCATCTGGAGCAGGACGCCGCGCGCACTATTTACACCCGCTCCAATTCTCTCCCGCTCGCGTGACGGGCCCCTGAAGACAGAGTTCAAGAAGAGAACTCGTAAAGCTCGTCCTTGCGGTCATCGGCCGCCTCTTCGCCCGTCATTCCGACGATCCCTTGCGACGAGCCTTCCGCTCACTTCCGGTAATTCTCCGTGTCGGAACGCCCAAACTTACTACTCATACTATTTCATGCCCTCGTACTGGGAAAGCTTGGATATTGGAAATCGAACAGATCGTAGGCTTTTATAATGATGAAATAGTACAACTGGGTTTTTTAAGTTTTCATTTATATTTTCATCAACCACTGTAATAACCTTTTTTGAACTCCTAATCATTTGTCTTACGACTTTCCTGTTTAGTATTAACAAATATTTAAATATCTTGCGTAAAGGAAGGCTTGAGGAAATTACCAGTATAAAAGGAGTTTACGTTCTGCATTACAATGACGAATTACAGTCATTATATGCAGTCTACGTAATTACATTCTGCATTGTGAGTGATATCTGTTATTACAGACATAGAATTTTAATTTAAAGTCCTTTAATATGAAACCTTTCGATATACGAGGCAGTTTAGAGTACTAGAATATTATTGGTCATCGCACGTGACAAGTTCGAACGTCACTTGGCCGGCTGATAAAGTAGCCGAGTGTCGGTTCGAGGTGCGGTGGGTCCTTCAGAGACATGACCACTTTATACATCAAGCGCACCCCCAAGGCACCTTGTAGGAGAAGCGGGTGTAATTTGTCTGAGTTAGCGGCGCAAGGGGCAGCCACTAAAAATGTATATTTGATGTTACAGGCTGAGCTGGCTGTACTGAGCGATCGCAAGGCGGCGATGCTCGCGTTGAACGTCTCGACGCATCGGCTCATCACGGACCTCGGCTCTTCCACTATGCTGGCCGTCAACTCGCTCAAGGATGGCGTCGCTGACCTTTACCGTGTTTGGGATGAAAGCGTCCAGAAGTAAGTGAAATACTCTTGAAAGGATATTTTAGTTCAGTGCTACTCGAGACTTTGTCAACCAAGTCGTCGGAGCTACCATTTCGTATTTGAAAGTAACGTTCCATGAATCTTTTGTAATCGATTCTTAAGTAAGTTTTAATATAGAAAATTGAAGAATCGTAGTATAAAAAATAGAATCTTTTACATTCAATATTCGAGATTTGGGAAATAAATGATTGATCTTCCCAT
The DNA here is from genome assembly GCA_964023945.1 of Ectemnius cavifrons. NCBI lineage: Eukaryota > Metazoa > Arthropoda > Insecta > Hymenoptera > Crabronidae > Ectemnius > Ectemnius cavifrons. The sequence continues at coordinate 5,953,265 of OZ030380.1, read as the reverse complement.
TTGGTTGACGAAGTATTACACAGTATATTCATAGTTTCCTTTGCTTGAATGTTACTCGATCTATTTTGCAATCTATAAAATCGCAATTTAGGGTTCTTTAAGAAGGTTGAATTGTTGATGAGAGTAGAGGGTCCTGTCATTTAGAAGCGGGCTTTGTTATCGAGTTTCGTTTTCTGGATTGCTAAGTCGGAGATCATTGACTGACCGTTCGCTGGTCGGCGTGTGACGTTGAGCAAATATTGTGAGAGGTAATGAAGCCTCCAAAGCAAACAACGGGGACCCTGACCACCATAGGTACAGACTTCCAGGGTCCCTGCTCTTCGGGATTTCGACCCGTGTCACGGGATTACTATAGTTTCAGCCAGGATCGCGAGTTTAATCTTCGTCGTTTCTAAAGTGACCGCCTCCGGAAAAATATCGAACTAGGTGGACATAGTCCCTTTCGACACCATCCGCAGTATTATTAAACTTCGAATTTCCGAGATTTCATCTTTGTAACTATCAGCTTTTCTCTTAGAATAAATTCTGAATACCGATTAAATATTTCTGAAGGGAGATTGTAATATTCGTGATTGGAAATAAATAGTTTTTAAATCGAGACATTTTGTTAGGAGCAGTATAAGTACTTTATTTCAACTTGAATATTTTTATTAGCTGTCATAATGAATGTTATAAAAGTAATAACAGAGATTGTAGAGTTCTTTGTATCCTAAAACCCATTCTTAAAAATTAATAGCTTTCGGGGAGTGCCGGATACCGGATTGTAAATAGGGTGATTTCAGCCGTGTTTTAATTGCTGCGTGAGCACTTGATTCCCTTGTCCGATAGGGGCTTGACCCATGCAAAGGGATTTACTAGTGACCCACTCGGGTTTTACAAAGGTCAATTCTATCCCTCTGGCAAACCACAGGAATTCCCATTCGTTGCACGAACCTACGCGTTTCAGACTCTTCGGCTATCGCGTAGATCCGATGATGTTAAACCCTTTGCGAACTTACCAAGTTTTTGACCTACGTATTCTTCGCATTTCTTCACATTCATATCCGGTTAGTCACAATGAAATTCTTTCTGTTTGAAATGTTAGAATGATACGGTTCTTGTCTTCTGCAAGTATAGATGACGCATGATTTGTTTTTGGGAATACGCCAATGGGGAAAGCAGAGTAATCAAACTGTCTAGCATTTATTCGTGCACCAACTTAGGGTGGCCAGATTGATCTCGAATGAAGTGTTTTTATTTGCCGATAGTTTGCCGCCGGGAAGGATCCGCTAATAATTTGACGTGCCAGTGTTTGGCGAACAGCTTTACTTTCCTCATTTTCCCTGCTTTATACTGTATTGCCTTTTTTTCGATTCTCCCTTTGCGTTCTGTCCACATTTCTTTATGCCCGAAATACATTTAATGTTCGTCTAACATATTAAATACTATTAATAACGTAATTCGGTATCAATGATTTTCTCCATAATACAAATTTGCGTATCACTTCTATTGCAAATATAAAGAATTTTAATACCCGTAGAAATGTCATTGTTATCATGATTTATTACGGTACGCTTTCAGTCAAAACAAGGGTTGCAGGTCAGAAATGGTCGAATTCGGTTTTTCGAGAGAAACTAGGGTGAAGCAACCCAACCCCCACCCTATAACTTACCACCCAAATTACAGGTTGCCCTATGACCTGTCGTTTACCATTCCCCCCCTTTTATTTTGCAGAGGCAATCAGCAATTGTGTGCATTGCAAGCAGTTCAGCAGTTCAGACTACGACTGGCTGAGCTTCAGTGCGCATTGCGAAGGGACAAAGACACCCTCGCGGTTTTGGACGTCGCCCTTCAGGCTGGAGCAACCTCGGAGGTGGTCTCATCAGTTCGTCATGTAGCAAGACTCTTGTCGGAGAAGCAGGACATCAATTGCCAAGTAAGTTGATGGTGTAAAACAGTGTGTTGGCTTGAGTGTTTTACGCGACGCGGTGATAGGAGAATTTTTCTCAATGCCTCTTAAAACGCGTGAAACAGCTTTCGAAGGGCTAGGAAATATGTCGTAACGTTTTATTTTATGAATGTTTGAGGGTTGATACGTACTTGCATTTAAGGGTCGGAGGAGTATGTTACTTTCTTTTAAAGTGTTATTGATATTATTTGTAGTATGATAAAACATTTAGTCAATTCCTTATTAATTTATTAGTGAATCAAATAGAATACGTTTTCTAATTTATACTATTTAATCGCATCCAATTTCAATGCCTCGAGATTCAACGAGTTTCAATATTTTTGTTTTCGATTCTAATTTAAATTTAATTTTCGTTTAAACGTTTTCTACTTTATACTATTTAATCGTATCTAGTTTCAATGCCTCGGGATTCAATGAGTCACGCAGACTTTAATATAATCGTAGAGTCGTCGGTGTGATACATACAATTTTGCATGATGGTAGTATCAGATTACATTTACGACGGAGACCATGACAAAAGTGGGTTCGAGATCAGGCGGAAAATTGTATCTCGCAATACTCGCAATAATGAGTGACCGGTTAGAAGAGTGTGGTGGGGAATCAGTTGGATGAGTGTATGTGAGAGTGTGTGTGTGGCCATGTTGTTGTACGTCGCGGGGCCATTAGGCATGACGATTAGAGGCATTGGTGCACGGGTAAGAGAAGGATTCTGAGGGCAGGGAAGGCCGAGCATCATTCTTTGCATCATCGTGAGCCACGTCCACGCCACGGATAATGGCCAGCCTCGCTTGCATATCTTCGTAGCTTTCCATCTTTCCTACCCTCTCTCTTTGCCTTCTCCTGCATACTTCATCTGGGTCCTTCCGACCTTTCTTGCACTCGGCCGCACGAAATGATTGCACGTGATCCTCTCGCGATCTCCTCCACATGCACATACATTGGGAACTCGTGTGTATCCTGTCCGGAGACATATTTCATGCTCGTCTTACTTTGAAACATTGTAAATGTCTTATTTAATCGTTTGGTGATTGGACCATTTATGTATGAAATAGTTGTTTTACTTTAGAGTGAGTTGTAACTTTTAGTTTCTGGATTTTGATTCGAGTAGTTTACATTAGACAGTAATATTGTTAACAATGTTTCTATTTTGTCATTGAAAATCAATTCAAATCTATTAATTCGGGATTTTTAAGTTATTCAATGTCTTTTTAATTTGTCAAAGCAGTATCTAACAGTTATTATTTAAAATCGATATCGATAGTTCTAATAGCCTTTTCTTAGTGTCACACGAGTTTCGTGAAGTAATGTCAGAAGCCGCTAAAACGTTTGTCCAACATTCCCAGGGAATCCTTGATTTTCAATCGGTGAGATAGCTGTTAGCAATTATTCAACGTCGCGGCATGGGGTAACGGTTCCCAGGGGTATCACTTGTGTGCATAAAACCATTTCCCCGTTTAGATTGGCTGACTGGCGAGAGCTCAGGGGGATATGGCTTTCCTAAAGGAAGCTGGGATTATAAGGCGAATCATGTATCGGCATACCTTGGCAATTCCAGGCAAAAACTGATACCTCCTTAAATCTTGTTTCCTGCCCTTTGTACTTGCGCACCGCTGAGAGAATGTTGCAGTGATAAAAAAAACTTGTAAGCTTTTTGCAGGAAATCATTGGGGAGATGCGTTGCCTTTTTATCGCGTACTAACTTTTTCCATTGCTAATGATTTCCGTGCTCCAGTTTCCAAAGAACATTATATTTACTTATAATATCACCGTTCAAAATTTAGAAAATTTTCCCGTGTTTTAATTTTCGCCTAGTAAAAGGGTGGGTCGGAAAATTCGACGCGTATAAATTTAACACAAAATTCAGTATAGTTTGCTTGCAAGGAAAATGTTTACGGGTGAGATTAATGGTACCTCATAGCGTTAAGAATATAACATCATGATTTGAATGACAGTCCAGTGGTAGTATGGCGTTAAGAAGCCCGGAGCTGGTTAAAGGAGGGCTGAGATTAGAGGGTAGCTTTGACAGATGACACTTGTCGATATCGTGTTTCGGTTAAACGGCATCGCATCCCCCTATTTCCACCATATCCGTCTTGCATTTGCATATAAAGTAAATCTCTCGGTGGCGCGCGCTCGCTTTGCGACGGCGGCGGCGGCATTCAGCTTTATGGACTTAAGAAGAAAAGTAGCCCGAGGTGAAGCAGGTGGCAGGGCTCGCCATCAAGACTTCCGATTGGTCTACTCGTTTTACTTGTCAGGAAAAACTACCGTCTCCACTGCCGATATTTCCTGCCTGGCGTGGCCCATTTCTCTAGTTTGCACGCTAGAAATAGTACAAGCCGCATAGTTCCTTTAGACATTACTCAGCTAGAAGTACACTGTTTCTTGTATCTTAAATAAAATATCAATTCTTCGAATTTATGGCGCGAGGATTTATACTCGTTTTAAATTCAATTTCTTCGTCCTAACACTAAACGTACCAAGCGGTAAATTTACTTTAAAATCGTTTTTTTTAAAAATTAAATTAAGAATTTCTTTCTAACAATTAACGTTTATTTGATTTTACATGTGTAAAGTACCGGTACGTTTTAGTAGTCGCTCATATCAGATTAGAATCCAAAAGTCAAGAGTTAAATCAAATCAAAGCATCAAAAAAAAACTTTGTTAGCTATCGTGTGGATAACAGCATCCGGTCTGGTTCAGTCTCCAATTGTTCCGGCGCTTATTTCGCCTGTCAAGAAGACGTACGACTGGCAACGCGATATTTTCACCCTAACAAAGGTGGAGCTACGTTACATCGAGCCAGCAACCCCTAAGAAAAGAGCCACTACTTTAGAAAGCGCGCCGAGAACGAAGAGGAGAGCAGCGAGCGGGTGGTGCTTATTCGCGCGGTACATGGCCATACTTTAACGTATTCAAAGTCGCGTCAAGAGAGCGAAACGATCCCACGTGTTTCCTGGCGTTTTTTCTTCTTCTTTCGGGCGGCGTCGATCTACAACACTCCCGGGGATAATTCCATGCACTTGGCGTTACATTCTTCTTTCCCTTTAACCGCTCGTTCGACGAGGGCGCTCCGGAGCACCTACCTTCACACACGCGACAAAGTGCTTCGCGTTACGACTACGAGTCTTTCTCTTCTCCCTTCTCGTGGATCTCTTTTAACATTGTTTCAAGGATGGAATCCGAGTTACTCGATTTCAAAATCCGATTGCTGTCGATTACGGTGAGAGGGAGATTTGGAAGACTAATAGTCACGCTGTGATCTGCTTTCATATTTTAGTAGCTCTTGTTCTTATTTCATTGATTACGATAGTGTAAAAGATCGTCTGAATGTTCTGTGATTCGAATGTGAATTGAATGTGAGGGTTATTTTTATTGATAGAATTTACTTTAATGCTTCACAAGCTTTCAATAATTCGTACAAAATTGATGATAGTTTCGCGACTTGTTATTTACAAATATTACGACTTAAGCGGTACTTGTCGAATAGATTTTTACAGTGCACGTTGCAGGTGTTTATCCAAAACCGGTCAGTTTGGGGGTTTGGCTTCGTGAATTTGCCAGGATAATATTAAATCTTGCGGTGCAGCGGGGATCGTTGTTGCGCGGCCGCGTTGGGGCCATAAATTTTGATAGGCAGTAAATAAAATATTAGCAAATACATGTGTGGGAGAGGCGATTCGAGTAGAAAAGAAGGCTGATGCTAGCTGGTGAGGAAGCGAGGAGGTGTAAGGGTGGTGGACGGGTAAGATCACATACGGCTAGAAGGTCCGAGTGTGTCGGGGGTGTTGGCCATCTCAGAAGCACACCGGCGGCTCCCAAGGGAAGCTTGGATCGTTAATCGCCCGAGCGATTCCCTTTCGGCTCACGTACACGAATGGCCCGTGGAATCAGCGTAAAAATACAAATTTAATATCGTCCATGGAATCGCCCTGGTGTGTGCTCTCTACCTCCATAGTCGCCTTTGCTACCGGCCTCCGGCTACCGCACCGTATCAACCTATCGATGATGACGCCAACTTCTCGCGCGCGCCCATCTCCCTTCCGCCCTCCTCCTCGTTTTTCCCCTTCGCATCCCTTGCGAAACCCGAAGCTCCCAGACGGACCTTCCACTGCCCAGATAGTAATCGGAAGAAATTACTTTGAAGTGTCTTTAACATCGGTACTCCACTCTTTAATCTCACTCTTTCGCCAGCTGCTTCTCAGCTTGATTCGCAGATTTTGGGCTGGTTGACCTGAATTTATTAAAAGGGAAGCAATTGTTCTTCGAAATAGTATATTGTAGTCTCTTTTGATATAATGATTAATTCAATTTTGTCATATTTTTAAATTGAATATAATAAGTAACTGTTTCTTGTTTAAGTAGTATAGCCCTTTGTACGGTCAGCCAGACTTAATTATTTTTATTCTGCTTCGAGCATTACTGTGTGAATCCTACTCCTCTGTTATTTCCTCGGGTCACAGTCAGATCTACGAGGATTACAGTAAATCCTGGCAAAAAATCCGCAATTACATTTCAGCCGGTCGAAGCAGGTATTAATCCGTGCATTAACTTCGACACCGGTCGAACTAGCTGTCCGCGCGGCTAACGACCCTGCCAGTGATATCCCTTCGGTCTTATTTAGCTGCCCCTTGGACGATTGCGTTAGTATCATTCCGCCAGCCAAGTCCCAATTATACCACACGGTCGAATTAGCCGATGCTAATTATAATACGTGGGTCAAAAACAATTCACGAGCACGCCAGTGTCTCGCTCGGCGCTCTTTCTTTCATCTAACATTAGCAAACTTCTTCGCTCGAAGAGTAGTCAATTCCAAGAATCATTGGCCAGTTTCTCGAAGCGTTTGCGTGGGTTCCAAGGTTACTCTTATCAGAGAGTGAGCGGCATCCAACAGGCACACACTCATACACGCGAGGGTACAAGGGGGTATAACCGGAAATAAGAAATTCTCGCAGTTTTCTCCTACGTGATTGGTCCTTCGGGCGACGTGGATTCTGACTGGAGTCACTTGGTACCTACTATCCGTTATACAAGAGTATACGAAGAGAGTCTAGGTGTGCGTCTCAGTGTCTGTATGTAGGCGAGCTTGAAGGTTGCTACTTGGTATGCGGATCGCGCTTTTCATTACCGGAGGTTCCTTCCCTCCGTCTCTCTGGCACTGCAGCCGGCTAAACCAACCCTCTCCTTCGACGAGCAGCCCTCTCTTCTCACTCTCGCCTCGTGCCCTTCGTCCCTCTCTCTTCCCACCCTTTGGAGAGAGGAACTCCTCCACCTTTCCTTATTCCCGCCGCCGCCACCACCACTGCCGCCTCTTCTCTTTCGACTTCGTTTCGTACGAAACTTTCCCTCTGCTCTCCATCTACACCCTGCGACCCCTCGCACTCCTTACTGGCCCTTATTTTCGCCGACAGGAATCCATACGCGAGTATCACTGCTACTAAAGCCACCCCCTTTCGTTCCCCACCTGATTCCTCCTGTCTGTCTGTCTCACAGATTTGCCTTGATGGGATGGTGATTTAACTCATGTTTAACACGTTTATCGCACTTAGTTTGTTGAGATTTCAGATTTATTATTAGGGATTATTTTATGTTTCGTAGTTTATTTATTAGGATTTATTTTCATACTTGTATTTACTGGATTTTTGAAACATATATTCTATTATTAAAATCTGTGGAAGTTAATTAATTAATCGATCGAAGGAAATTTATTGACAGCGCAGATGAGTATTAGTTTGTAAGAAAGCTCGACATTCGCTTCTTCGAAGCTTTAAAGCTTTGTGTCTAGAGGCCTTTCTTCCGGCCAGACACTCTCCCCTTTTCTTCCTGCTCCATATAATCGTCTTATATGCCTTGCGACACGCCCGCGGCGTCACCCGTCACTGGATTATGCAATATTCGATATCGCATTCTCCTGCGGGCTGTATTTATACCTATCAGCGCGGATCGATCTAATCGACAGTAAGAGCGCGACTTAACCATACCTTCTCGTGCTTCTCTCTTTAACCGGGCGTCGACCAAATTACACGAGCTGGCCCACCTTGCCTTCCTAACTGCTCCGAATGATTGGCTCCTGCGTGCCTTTTTGTCGCGGACAATGACACCGAACTCCGCACACGTAATAGCTGGCAGTCATTCGTGTTACACTGTATTTGAGTACTACACTTTTTGTTGGCTAAAAACAATAGGATTTAATTCATCACTCTTTGTTCGATACTATCATTTCAAGATGGGAAGCATTAGTTTGTGATTGGCAGTTTATTTTATAGAAGCATTGTATATTTATTTGAGCAGATAACGAGTATTTAATTAGGTGATTAATATAGTGTTAAAGAGTATTATTCCAACATAGATATTTATTAATATAACAACATTTCTTGTTGATTCAATCGGCTTATCCCAATTGAAGTGTGCGCAGGTCAAAGTACAGGATTGGAGGCTCGTCTAATAAGGTCACGGTTGTCTTCTTGTTGCAGAATGGCACGGTGCTGAAAGATTCAACGACGAAGGAGGTGGTGGGCGCCGACTCGTTCGGTAAATTCGACGACGCCTCGCCGGCGATCAGTCTAACGCAAGAAGGTGGCTCGCTCTCGGACAGTGGGATCTCGGACAGTGGCAGCGAGCAGGAATTAAGTGAGCGCGAACGTCGTCTTGCCGCTCTAAGGCGTCTCACACGCACTCTCGAAAGCCAACTCGCACCAGGAAGCGAAGCACTCGCTCAGCTCTGGAAGCGCGTCGAAGACGCCGAGAATGAACTTCGTGAACTTCAGAAACACTGTCGAGAACTCATCGTGAGAACGGCGGCGAGCGTCGAGGCGCGTGCCACTAAGAGGACCGGCAGTCAGGTTCATCACCACGCTGAGTAAGTTTTAATCATATTTTTTCTTAATCGTAAAGTTGTCTTCTTCGATACGTTCTCGTAATTTTAGGTCGATTTTGTTGCTTTGTTCCGAACTTGTTCCCTTTTCATTCACCTTTCTAATGGTAGATTTGTTTTATACTAATATGTATTTGAAAGTTCGAATAATATTTGATAGTGGATTAGTTTTAAACTATCGTGGAAATTAGAGCTTCATTCTTAGACTCAAGTTTGTTCTTGCATTTTCGAAGTTTATCAATCGGCGTTGACTAAACTAATTACAATGATAGTTCTGGTATCTTAGACTGTCATGATTGTTATATACATTGCGGACGTTGGGATGATTATACCTAATATAACGGGGATCCTAATTATCTCCCTGAGCAGTCTCTTGTAAGGGCAACGGCTCGGTTCCACTACTACGAAGTGAAATTCAGCTGGGAGCGACGAGGATATTTATTAGCAATATCGTCGTACCTTCTCGTCAGAGATTAGAATGAAATTATACAGAGTTAAATGCCGCTGATATTCTGTAGCCTTTGATTTATATCTTGTTAATTTGTTAAGTAATTGGAGACGTAGCTACCACAATATGTAATTAATTTATCGATAAATTATTAGTTTATTCCTATGTATAATGTGAGTGGATATTTTTGAATAGAGTTTCCGGAAGTCCCAGTATTATTACAGTTGTGTAATAATACAGTTCTCCAAAATGCATATCATAGTTCATGGCTCGCATAACGTCCTTTCTACCTTTCTACTTTGAACGATTGGAAGCTGCAATTTCAGTACTCTCTAATGGCCGATGAAAACGCGTGTTCAAGATTTTCATCTCGAGTTGCAGCCTATCAGAATGCAACTGTGAATCGAATCAAGAATCACATAGCAGCGTGTGCAATACGCCATTCTAAGCTGTAATTTTGCGCATCATACCCTTTGATTAGGACGCTGCAACAGTGCGCTTTGATCTTGCAATCGGAACTCATTCTCACAAAGCTCTCTATCAATTATTTCTAATCTTGCCGTGTGTTCTATGCATTGCTCATAGTGTTTTCGCAAAACCGAAACGGAAAAGGCAATCTTTGCATCGGTGCATCGTTAAAACATAGCTATGTAATTAAGATTCTTTATTTCTTTTAATAGCTTTGGAATTAACTTATTAAAATCTCGAGTATCTTAGTATTTAAAAGATTATTGAAAAGAACTTAAAACAAGATTTCAAATTGTTCGAGTAGTCTTGTTCGATTCATTTGTATAGCACTCTTTGTATAGCAATTACTCGAGATTCCCATTATCGTCGGGCAACCTTATTTAACTTTGTTTTACGGGATGTTTTTTTATAGTCGCTCTTAATCAGTACTCGCTGCTACCAGTAATAGGTTCTGTCTTGGCGTACGCGCTCTCTCGGTCGTATGGCGTCGTAAAGAAGTTGTAAAAACTCATCAGACTACCCTCCGATTTTGTCGAGTACCATATCCGTGTTTCAGTGCTTTTTTTTCTAAGTTCCACGGAATCTTTACCTGTGTCTATTTATGATGCATGAACGAAAGCGAAATTCAATTGGGTTACCGGCAATATTAGCTAAGTTCTAAAGATTGTTGGGGACATAATCTAACAGTTTGGGTTCGTTAATTGTTACCATATGGTAGGACGGCCTACCGTACCCTCAGATATTGTACCGAGAACAGGATTACGGACTCGTGACCTTGGACTATCTTATGCTAATAGATTTTCCCTGGAACTTACCTTTTACTCAGTCTGCACCATCACCCTCACCCAAGGGATCCCATAAATTCATTAGAGTAGTAGTAAACAAGTTCTGGGAGTTCATCTAACAACCGGACTTCTTGGTTTCTAAACTTTGTTTATCTTTCAAGTTCTGTTCGTGCATACCAAATCATCATAGTATTTTTACACAATGGTATTTATTTTATAGTAACTGAATAAATACGTTTTCTTTAATTTGAGATTGACTCGAAAGCTCTGTTTGTTGAACACGGGAAATAAGTCATTCAAGTGCTTTTAAGATTGCAATGGGATTTTAGTTTACTTAGAATTTTATTTTTTCTTTGTTCCAGTAAGCGCAAAAAGGGTCCGGAGGTACCTGACATGGTGAAAGGTGGGGAAACGGAGAAAGAGGGCGCCAGCAGCATGAAGAGTGGGGCGACAGACGGGGGTGATCCTGAGAATGAACCGGGACTCCCTCAGAGTCGAGTCTGGCGTATCTTAAGGGCAGTTCTACCCTTCCAACTTGCTCTGGTCGCTTTATTCTGCGCTGCATGGCTTCTCGAGCCGCATTGCTGCGAGGACATGAACACCCTCAGGTGGTCCTTAACTCCTCAACTCCGTTACGACCGTGGACCACCGCCTGTTTGAGCGAGCAGATCACGGCAAGCCGTGGTCGCACGCGCTCGAGATAAGTTTCACGTACGTCCGAGCCTCGCATTGATTCCTCAGTCGTCGAGAGTCATGTTGGACTACTTAGGTTCGATTTTAACCGAGGCTTTGAGCCACGCGATTTGCTGGTAGTTCGAAAAATCGAGCACGGTAAAAACCAGAGATGTGTTTAGTAGACTTTTTTGAGAGTTCGCTGGAATTTTGAGGAAGTAGGCTCTCAGTGGGATCCTGAAATTGGATCGAGAGACGTTTGAATGTGTTCGAGGACTCCTTCCTAAAGACGAGGAAGGAGTTGGATGCTTTTAAAGCCATATATCGAGAGTTCATAGAGTGGACGTCCGGGTGCAAATATGTTAGTGTAACTGCCAGATAATGAATAGCGGAGTTTTATCGTCGAAGCACTGCCAATGAGTATTAGTGATTTTCTGAGTGACGTACAACGAAACGCACGGCCTAATTAAAGGATTAAAAATTGATAGAGTTCTTTCCGCGCAACAAATACAGTTTTCAATTAAATTCTTCGCCAACCTGTTGTACTAGTATTTTTAAAAACTATTACGTCATCTCAACATTAATATTCCATCATGCGTTTCGTTGCGCGTTACTAGTTAACGTTTTAAATCTGCTTCATTCTTGTGTTTGACCTAGAAAAACACGGGTTCGTAATAAAATTCCGAGCAATGCATAACATTCACGAGATACAAAAAATCAAAAGTTCACTGAACGAACGAGCACGGATATCTTTTAGTATCATTTTGCAATTTTAATATTCAATTCTCCAGACGAACTCAAATGTAGTAAAAGTAGCTTGCGTTTGCATGCTATGACCGAATCCCATGTGTAAAGCGAAGGTGATCAGACCTCGTGCATAGTGTAAATAGTGATGGGAGCTGCGAGGTCGACTGTACATAGCGCAAAGGATTTTATTTTTTGATCGACCAGCGTTGAGTTACTTCGCAGGGAATATTTTTTACGACTAGAACTCTGGAAGGGCAACACGCCTTATGGGAGAGAAAGGGAGAGAGAAATAAAGTGGGAGAGATCGAACAAACTGTCACTTCAGAGGAAATTCTGGGCGAGGAACAAAGTGTGTTTTCCAGCCGAAAAGTGACACTCCTTTCTTGTTATTGTGACGCAAATATTTATTTATATACGTTGCGAGTTTATATGTCTATATATGTGTGTGTGTATACGAGTTCGTATAATTGTTCATAATTTATCACTCACAGAGCAATGATTTATATTTTCTCGCTCCATTTCATGGAGCAGTGGGAGACATCGTGAACTTTTAGAGTTTTCGGGAATGAATATTGTCGAGACGTAACGTATCGAGATGGAAAACATCTGCAGAAGGTTGTTTCACAGCAGTGTGATCGATTTAATTACTGAATCACAGTGCTTAGTAAGACTTCTTCCATGTCTAATAACCCTCGTTCCGAAACATCGTAGAGGGCAATCATAAAATGAGGGTGAGTCATCTTCAATATTATGGTACGTTAGAACTTCGGCTTAGAAAAGAGTTCGCAATATTAAAGAAAAATTGAACATTAGATGATCTTAGTTTTCTAATATTCACTGAGTGAAAATCTATTTTTTTGTTTTGTTTTTATTTTAATTGACACTTGTGAGACTACACATTCCGTTATCCTTTGTTTTCGGTTGGTAATTTTTATCGAGATAATGAATCGAAGTTCTAGCGTGTGGGAGTTTCATTTATCGAGTATCATTGGCTTTCATGGTAACATTGAAGCAGGAAAAAAAAGTCATTTTTAGTTTCATTCAGATTTTGATAAACTGTAACTGGCCTAGATTTTAAAAAGAAGGCCTAACTATCATCGAAATAACATCATCTGGCCTGTCGTACAATATCACTGACAATACCATAACATCATGTATACAGTGTCCAGCATCAGTCATTTTTATGGGATCATGAAACCAATTATAAAATCCCATTGATGAGAACCAGTGAGCGAGGAGGATAATGTGCGCTTGAAAGCGTACTTGTACCACAGATCTTCGAGAGTAGTTAACGATAAGTTGTTGTGAATTTTTGTAATATATATATTGTTTTAATGAGGAAGGGTTGCATTGCATAGGCCTACACTCTTTGTGGGCCTGTAGTGTAGTAGAATTGAGAGTAGAGTGTTAAAAGAAACAGATCAATTTTCTGTGTCAAATAGTTTCTTCGATTGTCGCGAAAGAAATCTTTGGATATCTTGGACAATTATTGTATGATAGTAACGAAATAGGATGGTGTCAGTGTTTTGAACGTGCATACTAAATATAGATCGAGCTTAACTCATTTTTCATATTAGATGATTCAAAATAATAGTAAACATTTCATTCGAATCACTTTTAATTTTTGCACGGACCATCATAGTTTCCATTTTCTTTTTTAACAAAGTCTCATTACATCCGTTTGTAATATTTATTGAATGAATATTACATCTTGTTCTACTTAAACATTTCGTTTCTAGGATCATTCTAACGATGATGCCTTGCTAAACCAATCATGTTTCAACCATCGTTTTAATTCCTCAGATATTCTCAAGACTTTTGCGAAATTCCCGTTTTAAGGCATTAATTAAAATTTGATCAAGTATTCCAGTGTTTTTAGATGAGACAATTTTTATTGGTCAACTTTTCGAAGCTTTTTTACAAGAATTGTAAATCACCTTGCAAAGGTCGTACCATAGAGGCCTCAATATATATAACAATCGAGGATATCCGCGTTAACTTTCACACGGGCTAATTAGAGATGTAAAAGCATACGTTGAAGAAGTAGCGAGCTGAATCGCGAGAGATAGATAAATCTATTTTTTTTGCAACGGGTGTTTCAGCACTGGCTTTTTCATAGGGCGACGAGCTGAGTAGTTGTCTATTTTGTGAGAGTTTTTCTTGTGACTCGCGTCGATCAAGAGAAGTGTGTGTGCGCTGCCATGTAATATACAAGATATACATATTATTACCACTCTTAGTTACGCGAATGAAACTCAATTACCTCAGTTGAGTGATTTGTATTTTCTACCGGAAGACTCGCGTTAAAATCGTAAGTTACGGTTTCCAAAAACAATTCAATTTACTCCACAGAAATTTCGACTTTCAATTCGCCGAATATAACATTGATTCGCACCTGATTCAAATTCGAACGGGGTCTTTCTCAAGGAAAGTAAGGCAGAGACGCACGCTTCCGGGAGAATTGGCATCTGACGGGACAATTCGAATATTAGATCCGAATCGGCGGACTTACGATGTGCACACGATGCTTACTGTGTAAGCGTACACACGAAATTGCGAATGTATCACTTAGGATGGCGACCAATCGCCGCCAGATACCTGTCGCGGACTTCGACAACAGGTCCGCAGTGCCTTTCAGACTTATATTACGTTTTTTACGACTTCTGGAGATTCTTCCACGCCGACTGCGCGAGAACAGTGTCTACGGACACTGCTCCTTGTATAGTATAATGAAGTAGAGCGAGCCGTGTTCTCTAAAGCTAACTGAGAACAGGCTGAGTTCGCTCGTCGAGCGGAGTTTGCAGACATAAAACAAGCTCCATAGGAAAGAAAATAAAAAAGAGAGGCGATGCCTGAAAGAAAGGCGAGGATTTAGAGGTGAAGAGAGCTTTGTCACTTAGAAATGCTAACACTAAGTGACAGGCGAATATAGGAAAAGAATAATGAGAACTTTGCATAGGATGCAATGGAAACTCAGTTGTACCTTTAATGTTGTACTTACGCAATTCTGAATTACGACGACGAACGCTCTGACGTGCGTAGCTACGAGCACACACCTCTAGAAAATAGGACTTAAGAGAGCAGCCGGGCACGATTGTGCCATCCCGGCATACCTGATATTTTTGTTTATTAAAGAGAAGATCGATCCCCCGAGACGCGGGTGGACTTCGACGAGAACTGAAGACAGTGACTCACCTGGGAGTCGTTCGTGTTGGAAGGCGAAACTTAAAGCCGGAGAACCGGGTAGTTCGTGTCGCAGGATACATTCCAGGATCCTGTGACTCATACACTTCCAGACTTGATGTCCTGTAGAAGTAGAAGCATACTTTGTATTACTCAAAACGAGTACTACAAAGTCCAAAGGATTCAAATAAATGGGATTTCCTTGTGGCACGGATTACTCTGGTTTCCTGCTGTTAGAAACCCGCAACATTATCATGCACTATGGTGGAATCCGTTCAAGCAACACTTTCGCAAAGCGCAACACTTTTCCTTGACTGTCACACTGCCGAAATCAGGGCAGGTGCTTGAAGCATCGCTCACTGAGCAAGTGTTGAGCGAGCGGATTCCAAATCCGAGGCCCTTGTTCATCGAATGTAGGTTTTGCGCGCGTTACGTCAAATAGTCAAGCGAAATGCTTTGGCGTCTCAAATGAGACTCGGCGATAAACCCCGATGACAAAACCTGGACTCGGTGAACAGGAGGCGTACTGACCTGCCTTACGAATCTATGATAGTGTGTATAAAGTACCTGAGCAATCAAAATACTAAATACTTATAAACGGTGACGCGAATGACACAGCTGTCGCAATAGTTGCTCTCACGGACGCAACTAGTGCGTGCTGGATGATCTAGCGATCGCAATCATTTCACGCAGAGTGAGCTTGCATATTGCCGAATGTATCCATTCACATTGATTCTAGAATGTCTATTAGGTGTACGTTGCATGCGGTTTTAGTTTTTATCGAGAATCATCCATATGGGGCAGTGTATAATCATATTAATCGTATATTGCGAGAGCGCAAAGAAAGTAGAAGGTGGGAAAAAACGAAAAAAATGTCTACTACTAGCAGTGATTCGTCTGCGATTCGTATTGTATTCATTATTCTCGCAGTGGTTGGCAGCTTCCTTCGATGTTACGATGACGATGTTTTGGAAGAAGAGCGAGCTGCTCTTCTTCGAGACTGATCTCATTCGCTATGTCTTCGTGTTTAGATGATATGTGATTTTCATCGAATTTTATGATAAGAGTAGATAATCATAGAGAAAAACTCGATGAAGGAATCTGTCAGCCATGGTTTGCTGATGATATTGAATATGTACATATTAGTAGCTCGCTAGAGTATAATGCCTACTATTAGACGCGAGCACCGAAAATACAAGTGGGACTTTATTCGTCATAGGTTTTTTCGCGAGTGCAATTGAGACTGAATAGCGGGGGTTGATCGAGAATACAAACAAAGAGCAAAGACCAAAGTGCCAAGGGAAGAAAAGTTTAAGGATTTTGAATTTCAAGTCTTTTAAATCCAAGATTTATTCGATTTGGATTATTACAGGAAATGGCAATTGCACTGAGAAAGAAGTTGTTAATTGATACTAGTATAATTCTCTCATTATAAAAAATTAAATTCCCAAAGATTTTGGAATATATAAACAAAACCTTAGTGCATTTAAAATTAATGCCCAATTAGATCGCACGTAGTTGAAGAAAATTCGATCGAGGTATCACTTATATTTTTTGTTTTGCTCTCCCGCAATTGTGTGGGCTTTGTACTATGCGTGGCGCGAACTTACTGCATGACGATGGCCATATCATCATCGTATACTTTTATAATCCGACGTGTTTTATGCCATTTATTAATACAGCGCGCGTAAGCCTGGCGCTACGTGGCTTCGTTTCTTCTGCGAGTTGGTTCTTCAATCCGATCTCATTTCTGTGGCCATTTGCAATCTCAACTGTAAGAGAACACGTTTTATTAAAATCCGAACAATGATTATTATTATACTCTTACATATGAAGGAGGAAATTTTTCTTTACACTGCGTGATAGTATAATAATATTCTCAATGGTCGTTTAGTAAATTTCGCAACGGAAGATTGTGAGATCGATTTCTCTGACGTGGAAGAACGTGTTCTCAAAAAAGGTTGCAGTGCCTTTGGCATCGGATTGATTTGCTCAGTCATGTTCCGTGTGTGTTCTGAGTCACATCGCGCTCCATTATCAAACTCATATACTTCTATTCATCATGAAATTTCTCGTTCGCTCATCTCATTCGACGATCATTCATACTCTCCATCGTTCTTCTAACACTATTGCATACACGTATATCCGACTACTATCGATAACGTTTTCTACGATTACGAACTATCCTAGTGTATTTTGGCACTTCGGAGAAGTAAATTTCATTTTTGGAGGAAGTTGTGTGTCGACTTATTTCTCACTCCCATGTTCCTTCCGTTTCCTGGCTGTCTGAAGGGGTACAAGGATAATGTGAGTATCATTTATTACAATTCAAGAAGTCAAAAGGTTCGCATCTCCAAGCAGGGCTTCGTCTTTCTTTTACGATATTGTTCTTAGAAGCATACTTTTTTTTATCTCTCTCAATTATAAAATATCTTAAAAACTAGAGTCTTTTGCATCTGAAGTATCAACCATTAGCGCAACAGTTGAAGCAACTTAATTGTTACTCAAATTATTACCTCGATTTTCCTTTAAGAATTCCAACGTTCTACATTTCTAGACATTTTTTTCTTTAAACCACAATCGAGGGGACAATCATTGTAACAGTGTTGCTCGGCGCAGCGGCGCAAAAGGCTTTCTTAGTTGCCGAAAGTGGGAGCCGGGGTGAAAGCAAGCGCGCGATGCCGAGTGCATTCGCAATAATAATCCGCGCGAGCAATTGATACAGAGGTAGAGGTAGGATGATTGCGGTGTAGCAGCGGGCCGATTGTGGCGGCCTTAGTGAAGTCAGCTGGGGAGTAGGGATATTAGGGGTCGAAGGGCGCGCCCGCTATGTTATTACGACTCACACCTGTAGCCGCGCGCGCACAGGTAGGCAAAGCGCGCGACCGCCGGAGAAAGAGAAAGAGAACTAGAGAGAGAAGAGATACGAAAGCTAAAGAGAGAAAGAGATCAGCTTGGCCCGCGCGTCTACTTAATGGTTCCAGGATAACGTAACTCCTTGCGCCTCGGCGGCGGAAAATAAATTATTATTGCCATTGCGGTCTTTAATCCCAGCAGCGTGCATAGATATCGCTGGCGGCCTTTGATCATCGCGCGACGCCCTGCATGCTCGCTCCGAAACAGGATTACTTGCACCGAGCCTTTACGTACCGTTGCCCACGGATTCATTGCGATTGAATTATTAGTTGTGCTACTGCACGCACTGCTTTACAGTTCGTGGATAATCAGTTCCTGGAATTAGAGTTGCAATAAACATAGTGAAATAAGCGATAGATATTCCCAGTTAGAGACACGTCACTTCTTTAAACTTTTGTGTGGACTAAAGGACGAATTCTGTATAATGATTTTAGAGAATAGTCGAGGATCGTGTAAATAATCTTTTATTATATTTCTTGGATTATACATTAAGTATTGAATATGGTTGTAAAGTGTCAGGATGCATAATTTTCTGGTGGTACGTTCTAATTCGTAATTTACACCGACCGTAATCAAAGCAGAGGGGAAAAGAATATATAGGAAAAAGTAGGGGGTAGTAGGGAAAAGCGACAGGATGGGTTAGCAAGGGGCAGGCAAACGAGCGAGGACAAGAAGTATTATTTTTACGGGTACGCTCGGCGAGCGAGGAAATGGGCTGTGTCGCAGGCTCTTCTATGACTCCTACGGGGTTGTTCCTCTCTCTTTCTTCGGAGTTTGTCGGCTCTCGAGCACCCTTGCGACTTGAACTCAAGGAGCTTAAGTAAGCTGGAGATCGGCCACTTCGGCCTTCCTCCACTTACACTTCCCCTCGGCTTTTCCGCTCTCTATTCAAGCCGCTCTTCGCTCTCTTTAATTTCCTCTCTGTCGCGCGGCACGCTGTTCGCCTCGCGCAACCCTTCGGGGCAAGGGTTGAACGGCGAGGCCGAGCTGTAAATTACCAAGAGGGCATTTTGATTAAATTTTTTATTGTTACGCTGCTGGAGTACCTCGACCAGTCTGGTGTACTCTGATGCCGGGTGATTTAGCTCGGCCTGCCACCCCGCATCGTTTTTATTTTCCATTCGCCAGCCGGAATCCCTGATTAGAAGTAATAATTCGGTTCCTTACCCTTTCTCCGCGAGCTCAGTGCGATACTGCTAATGCCGAGTAAACAGGTGATACGATTTTTTTTTAAGGATGCCATAGAGCAAGTATCAATTGTATGAACAGAGTTAGTCTCTTTCCTTTGCATCAACACTGTTCGTAACCGGTAACATTAATTACAGGGTTCTCTGGCTGTTTAGAAATCGATATTGATAATCGATTTGCTAATCGATATCATGGCTTTCTGATAGAGTTTATGCAAAGACACCCTTGTTCGGTACATATTTAGTTTATAGTTTTGCTTCTTCCTGTGAAGGCGCACCTTCACTTTTCGACGTTTTAGAAGTTCTCTAAACTTCTTTGGTATATATATACAGGACATATTTATTATCCACAGGAGATTTATTTTTGTTTAAACTTGTTCATTGTATATCCCACTCTGACCTACTTTATTAACAGATACACATGACTCTTATTTTTATAGAACTCTCAACTGGGCAGCACTCCTGCAGTCTTGGAGCCATAATATCTTGTTACCTTAAGTATTAATGACATATGTATTATAAATATATTTTCAAGACATTGCAAGAATTAAAACTAGATGTGAATATTACTATGTACGATCTATGTATACCCATTAGCATTTTATAAAAGCAACATAAACTAATGAACATGTCCTATTTTTCATCGATACGAATCTATATTCTGTCGTGAGAAATTCTCTATTTCCATAACATCCTGAATTTTTCTAAGTCCGAAATCAGAAAAATTCTTGGAATTTCCGTGACGTCACAGATGATGACGTCACAACAATTCCAGGAATTCGCGTGACGTCACACCTAAGTAATACCTCCTCACACATTCTATGTTCCTATTACAAAGTCGAAAATCTTGGTTGAAAATTTACAACAATTTCCAACTTTGTAATAGGAACATAGAATATGCAAGGAGGTATTCGATCACTGTGACGTCACGCGAATTCCTGGAATTTCTGTGACGTCACACCTGAAAAATACTTCCACACACATTCTATGTTCCTATTACAAAGTTGAAAATTTTGGTTGGAAATTCGCAAAAATTTCTAACTTTGTAATAGGAACATAGAATATGCAAGGAGGTATTCGATCACTGTGACGTCACTCGAATTCCTGGAATTTCTCTGACGTCACAACGGGCGAATACCTCCTCACACATTCTATGTTCCTATTACAAAGTCGAAAATTTTGGTCGAAAATTCGCAAAAATTTCCAACTTTGTAATAGGAACATAGAATATGCAAGGAGGTATTCGGCCACTGTGACGTCACGCGAATTCTTGGAATTTCTCTGACGTCACACCCGAGAAATACCTCCTCACACATTCTATGTTCCTATTACAAAGTCGAAAATTTTGGTTGGAAATTCACGAAAATTTCCAACTTTGTAATAGGAACATAGAATATGCAAGGAGGTATTCGATCACTGTGACGTCACGCGAATTCCTGGAATTTCTGTGACGTCACACCTGAAAAATACCTCCTCACACATTCTATGTTCCTATTACAAAGTCGAAATTTTTGGTTGAAAATTCACGAAAATTTCCAACTTTATAATAGGAACATATAATATGCAAGGAGGTATTCGGCCACAGTGACGTCACGCGAATTCTTGGAATTTCTGTGACGTCACAACGGGCGAATACCTCCTTACACATTCTATGTTCCTATTACAAAGTCGAAAATTTTGGTTGAAAATTCACGAAAAATTTTAACTTTGTAATAGGAACATAGGACAAGCGAGGAGGTATTTCTGAGATGTGACGTCACAGAAATTCCAGGAATTCGCGTGACGTCACTGAAAAAAAGTTCGGAAATTTTCTCTATGAAGGATCTTGTTGGTTTCGAACTTAGAAAAATTTCTGTTGAAAATTTTCAAATGGCTAAATAGGATGTGTGAGGAACTTAGGCAAATTTGTGAGTGGAATGTACTATAACAATGAAAAACGCTTGTTTCCTTTATTATTCTTTATTTAAACAATTGTTATTATTACATTACACTTATTATTCGAGCCTACGTGTACATTTTACATTAACTAATTATGTTTACTTGATTCTAAAACAAATAAATATTATTCTGTTTCATTGGAGGCGTGTAAATATGTTTATAGGTTCTCTGCAAGCTGATGGTGTAGTTTAGATCCCCAGCGGAAGTTCCCCCTTGAATCTACTGGTGCAGCGAGCCTCTCATACCTCTAAAGTAAGTGTGGGACTTGAATAATAATAAAATAAATGGCAAGAGATACGAGGCAGCTCTAATTCACTAGTTAGCACCCGAATAATAAGGAAACAATTATGGAAAGCTACAATGTTTGCGAATGAATGTCAGCTGATATAAAAATACATATCTGAATTGGCAAGAGGCGTCTATAAGTTTGAATCACTATTAATCATTCTACTAATTTATATCACAAACTAATCTACTATCACCGCAATGAAGTAAGAATGCTTTGAAAGTATTAAAACATCTTAAACATTATAAACGCCTGAAATAACTGGAACGCTCGTGTACTTTTCGATGATTCATCAAGAAAGGGTGCAAGCCAACTGAACTGGCGATCGACGGGAACCCGTACGTTCCTACCTAGCTTTAGCGAACCGGTTCAAATGATAAAGTGTAATCAGGATCTCTTTTTATATTACTATGTCCTTCAACCCAGGGTGTATCAAGACCCGTAACAAGCGTGTCGCCTCGCATACTAATAGTACACACGCGCACTGGAAAATGCATGCCCGGCTTACATAATCCCGGCAACAGTAACGATTTAATCCTTCGGCCCACCCCCCGCTCGATGAATTCGGTTTACGCAGCCGCTTATTAGGAAGACAAGTTGTCCGAAATTATAGTAATGAGAACTTCAGCGCAAAACTCCCACCGAGAGGCTAATTTGCATGGTTACGACTTCCGCGCGAGTATTATACGTAAGCTAAAAAGTGGGTGCGTTCGTCTACGAGGGTGGTGGAGAGCTCGATGGTGGATTTGGGTAAATTGTCAAGACTGTCGAAGGAGAACGATATATTCCTGACACTTCGGCGGGCCAGAGGGATAGAATTATGAGGACGTGCCTCGCCTCACATATTTGATACCTTGTTCCCGACTGAACGCAAAGTCCCAACTGGCGTAGCCTCGAATAAGTACTTCTTCTCCGACATAACTCTCTCTCTCTCTTTCTCTCTCTCTCTCTTACTCTCTCTTACCCCTTCCCACCCCCTCTTAGTTCTTAGTCCGTTTGCCCATGAATATTAACGAGATCGCGGCGAAGTAATGTCTTGATAATTCATTATTATTACATTAAACTTTCTTGCGCCTGTGATCGCATGGAAAGGGGTTTAATACGTGTCTTATCTCTATCTCGATATCCGCACTGGACGCCGAGAATCTATGTTCCCAACTAATTTAACCGATGGTGAGTCGATGGGGAATTCGCCTGTTTTTCGCGCCTCTCTCTGCCTCGTTTGCGAAATGTCCACCGAGGGATTCGACCGGCTCAACAAGTGTTCCGTTCGAACGACGAGCCTGCGTCAGCGGTACACACCCCCGGCACAGGGTGGCGGCCAAGAGGGCGGAGACGGTACTCGCTTGCTACGATACTCGTCGCTAATAGAAATAATAAATGGACTACCAATGGGGTTTGATACGAGAATTGTTTCGACTAATGTATGAGTTGTAGTTTCGTTTTTATATTAAGGTTCATGACTACGATTGCTTATAAGTAAATCTAAGTGATTGATAGAGAAGTAGAGTAAGATACCTAAATTAATTATACAGCTTCAAGAAATCCAATCCCTAACAATCACATATACAAACATCAACACTTTAACATGGAAAGCGAACAACTTGAATCTATAAAACAAACAATAAAGAAAAACACAGAAAACTTGTAATATACAACTATACATCAAGAGTTGAAGAATGAGGAGTAACAGACAGTACTGGTCAGCCAGTGGTAGCAGAGTGGAGGTTCACCGAGGGGGATGGTTGTAGCGTCAACGTCCTGTTGGTCGGTGGTGGTACTCTATAGTTAGTGGGTAGAGGGAGTGAGAGGGTGAGAGAGTACTAGGCCGGTCTCGATTCCAGTTTACGCGAATCGTGGGAGGAAGTGGCGTCGGCGGCGTCGGCGGCGGCGGCGGCGGTTGCGTCGAGGAGGTGGAAGAGGTGGAAGAGGTTCGCGAGGGTGATGGTGGAGGACACGGGTGGAGGCGGTAGGTGTCACGTGGTCGCTCGGAAGCCCCGCCTCCGCGAGCTTGCTCGATCGGCGGCGCGTCATTCATGGCCGAGCCAAAGCCTGCGCCACTCTCCGGGTCCGTCCAGCTGCTGCGGCTCGCGAGAGGCACTCACCGCGCTCCGGACACCTGTCCACGTCCGGCGGGTCCGGTGATACCCATCCACTCGTCGAGGTGCTCGCCGCCGGCTACGACAACCTTCGCCGTCACCTCCTGCCGCCGTTTCTGGCCCGCGCGCGGATGCCTCCAACCTCTTCTCCGGTGCACGCGTACTCCTACCGCCCGGGAGTCATCTGGAGCACGAGCTGCCAACGAGCGGACGAGCGGCTTCGCGCCGGGCATAAACCCGACGCGGCCACGCCGCCCAATGCGTCCTACTACGACGAGCATGCCACCCCCGCAGCCGCACTGAGGACTTCTCTTCCACCCTGTTGTCAACCGACACCCCTGTCGCCGATATTCCAGGCATCCTGGAGAACCTGCTGGCAGTAGAGTCCTGTTGACCTCATTGCCGATGTGAAGTGTTTCGTACTACAGACAGAACTATCGCATGGAAAGAGGTCCTTGCCGAGAAATGGCTCGCGACATTGTGGAGATGAACTCATATCGATATACGATCCTCCACTTGTTATTGTTCGCTACTATAATTCCCGGTGAAAGGAGTAATCAGTGAAACGTTTGATAGAAAGGTGGATTGATCCGACTGTTTAAGGGGATACAGTCTTATGTCAGACATGTGACAACTCCAGGATAACTCTGGAAGGTCCAAGCATGTCAAGTATTATATTCGTGAGTAGTGAGGACTGTCACAGTTACTACGAAGATCATGTTTATCAAATAATCATTACAAACGTGTGATGACTTCAGTTCATCGAGATCTTATTCTCTAGCTTTCCCATCCCTTAGTGATTCTTCGCGCTGAGTGTCGTGTGTTTTCAACTGTTGATCCAATTTCAAAGCAGACGTACGAACCCCGGTGGATCTTGTGAGGTTGATCTGATTGTTTAAGTAGAATCAGTGGTTCACTTGGGCGATAGTGTGGGTGAGGAGGAGGCGATAGGGAGCATCGAAATCCGTGGTGGAGGGGTGGCTGATGCACCGCGGCGGCGGTGTCGCCGGAAGCGGTGCTGCTGGAGCTGGTGCCGGGACGGCGGCCGCCGTCGCTGGTACCGGAAGTGCGAGCCATCGAGGCCTCGAGCTGGAGCATCCTTCCGCGATGCCAGGAGCACCGGGCTTCCATTGGGGTGCCATGCTCGCTGGGCACCATGCCGCCGCTGCTGCTGGCATGATGCAGCCACCCTTGTCCGCCGGCGGTGAATACGCACCCGCACCCGCCCATCATGGACCAACGCATCCTGCTATGCCCATGGACCTTCACGTTCATCAGGGCTTCCCGTACTACAGGTCTGATATTTCTTAAGGGATCAAAATGATAACATATAGTTACTTCCCCGAAAATGACAAGAAAAAGCATTTCTTGCTTCACGTTATTGGAACACCTAGTTATTTGTATATGTTCATTCGTATGAAGGAATTTTTGTTATTCGTTTTGAAGATTAGTATTAGAATATTTCCGAGGGTTATAATTGTTAGTTTTTGATTAGACGCTATTGTTACTCTGTTAGTGGAATATTTCATAGTGAAAGCTAGGATAGGTATACAGTTAATGTGGTAGATGTTAGAATTTCGAGATAGGACGATTATTACTAATGGACGGATTGTTTAATTAACAAGAAGCAATTCACAAAAGATTCTTTCCAGTTGACTCGGCGACATAAAGCAGTGTCTTGTAGAGTGTGTTAACATTTAGTTCCATTTCTTTACACGTACTTAAAGCACGATTCGTCGAGCAAACTCATAGGTAGGAACGTTTAGTTCTCCGATTTACCGTGTAAATGTTTCCCTACTGAACCAATACTTCCACGTTTGCACAGTTCGCGCGGACATCCCCGTTAAGTTCCTACTCGGATCTCTCACGTTTCACTGTCGAATCTATTTCAACTCGTAGCTAGAAATTCCATCGAGTGAGAAGCAACGTGGAGGGAAAAGAACGTTCGAGATACAACAGTGGACAGGTTCCTAATGATAGTTTCGGTGTGCGTCAATCACGGCGTGTGTGTGTGCGTGTACATGTGTGTGTGCCGGGGAGAAATTGCCACGGTATTTATGCGGAGTCAGTAAATCAGAAATGTATACTCATTGATTTGCATCCGGTTGATTTACGATATCGAACCGCCTGGGCTTCTCGAAAAGAAAAAAAAAAGGGACGATGGACGCTCGATAGGGCGAATCAAATCTTTATTGCCCGCGTCAGAATTGACCGGGAAACCCGGTAACGTTCTTCTTTGTCGAGAAGCCGAGAGAGCGCGCTCGCGCGATACCCGTAATTATTCACACCAGCGCGCGGCAATATGTAATCCTCGAGCATCATTCGCGCGCAAAAGGAAGCGCGCGAGCGCCCTTCGCGTAATTATACACTCGAAGCGCTTAATCTCCTAGCAAATTCTATTAAGATTTTTTCCGACAACCGCCGACGAGCGTGTGTGCGTGTGTGCGTGTGTGTGTGTACATCGCGCGCGCTTCTACGAATCCAAGGGAAAAATTCGTTACGCTAGTGCAATCACTCGATGAATCCGATGCGCTCAGATTGAGCGCGATCTCATTACACTTCTACCTTTTGACTTCTATGGTGCCGCGGATATATAATCGCTTGAATCTTCCGATCGAAGATATTGGTTTGTCTCAATAATACTTAGGGAACATTCGAGTACTGATTTGATCCAATTTACGGGAGAACTCCGAGGATCAGCGGTTTAACACGACATTTCATCAGAGTAATAAATCTTATGTGCTAGTATTATTTCTTTGATTTAACTAGGAGACTTTCCGATCTATCGGTCTTTAATATAATGAAGTAAAAATGGATGTATATCAAAACTAATTAATCCTCCTTAAGATCATCCATCTTTCTCGGAAAATGATAATATGATAATTTAGAAAATAAAGAAACTGTCAGTAATCGAGCTACTTTCTACATTATTCAATGACTACATTACACGAACCGATATAGATCTGCAGCAATGCATTTACTTATCAACAAATTGGAATACACATTTAAATCGTCACGACAAACACCGACGGAGTAAGGTTTCAATGAAGGAAGAACAAAAAAAACGTGTAGATCGTACGAAGAGTGGTGGCATTTTGTATGCGCGCTAAGGGTGAGGGAAAAAATTTGAGCGGCGATTTGTTCGAAGCACGAAGATTTCAATCGATTAATTAGCATCGGCGCGATAAGCTGACGTTTGAGAAAGGGGAGAGGCCGGTGGCGAGGGCGCGCAAAAACGGGCCACAAGAAACTTATTATAATCCATGGCTCGTCCAGGTTATTAGCATTCCGCTATCAATTATCCAGGTGCTCCACCACGCGAAATAACGAGGAGCCGCCAGTTCAAGTTCCTCTCTCTTCTCTGTGCCCTCCTGACTCGGTCATTTTGTCTTCTAATTGTCTCTAATTTATGGCAGTGCTTCTCAAAAAAGCGACAGTTTCGTTCAGCGAAGCCGACCCGCTTATGTTTACAGGCTGTCGCCTTCGGCGGCGAACTTCTTTCGTCTGTTTACTGCTGGGATGAGACTACTTGCTCTATTTTTGTATAGCCCTGCTTCCTCCTTTATAAACTACCCGGAATTTCTACCTTAATCTCTACTCACATTTGTTTTCTATCCTACTTTGAGATTTGAATTGCAATGAAATTAAACTTTGATCTTAGTTTTCCCATCAACGATTTGTTACTTTAATTAGTGATCCAATTATTAAATAGGAAATGTTAGAGAATATCTTAGAATGTCATTGTAGAGTATGATAAAATTGAGAAGTACTGCCAAACTTTTAATTCTGAATTTAGCAAAATTTATATCGCTATACTATGACTTAAGAACATTTAGGAAATACTAATCTAAGACATCGAGTGTACGCAGACGTTGTTGACCTAGCGGTGCGACTCGAGTACCACTTGTTGCCGCCTCGAACCTTAAGTACATTCGTTCCTGTACTTCGGGCCCCAGTCATTCGTGTGAGATCACTTTCAACAAGGCGTTAGAAGCGACGCCACTCAGATCCCATCAAATATTATACTACAGAGAAAACCCATTCATATTGCTCATATCAACCTACTCAAAAGGCTGTCGAAAATTAAAAGTTCAAGTATGCCATGTCCTCCTCAAAATCCCTCAAAAATACTTAAACATTTATTTCTCAGCCTGATATTTATTAATCCAATTTATAAGTCAGTTATTAGTCTATTTTTCCCATCGAGTTAAAGTAAATTGACTTCCTGTTACTACTTGTAATATCACGTTCATTATAATATCCCAAACAAAAGTCAATAAAAATCTGATTGAATCTGAATTAATGTAATCATATGAATTTTAAATATAATACATCGTTTACAAGCCAAACATGTTCTATTTTGAATAAACTTCCGCAATCCCAGATAATTCATACTTTCCAACTTGGCGATCATTGAAATTCGTATAATTTATGTACGGTAACTCTAATGTTTCGAAATGATAAGAGGACATTCGCGAACGGTGATTGGTAACGCGAGAAGCACTTGGCGTTGTCGGCACGAAATGCTGCTCTCCCGCTAATCAGCGGGTTCGCCGTATGGTAGGTGGAAAGATGTAAGTGGGTCAACGTAGAACGATGTTCATTACAGCTAATTGTAATGTCCCACTGTAGGAACTCGCGACCCTTTATGGCAGCCTGCCCAAATCGTCTCGCAATAATTGCGAGCACCACCACTGCACGGAGTGTCTTCTCAATTCAATATGCTAATTAGTAAAGCTCCGCATTTGCCACTTTTAAATTCCGAGTGGAGTTAACTTCGTTTGGTTGGGAGTTTGAATTATCTGGGAGTGGAAGTTCCTTCATTAGAATCCTTAGCTAGGAAATGTAATTGGCTACTGCGTGCAGTACGTGTTATTTAGATTTCATTTTTCAATTTGAAGCCTGAGAAAATCTATGTTGCATCGTATTTATGTTGCAATTATTCTGATATACGTGGTATCTGTTTAACTTCATAAAGCTACTTGTGTGTTAATTAAAAACTGTACTCTAGCAAATTATTTACGTATCTAAGGATTTTATATTATAATTTATAGTATCCATCAGAGTTTACGCGACCGCCTACTAAAACAATTACATTGAAGTTTAGAGTTGCGAGGAACGCCATTTATTCTGTTGGCTCGTTCTGAGACGTCATCGTAAATATAAATTAAATGTTCACGGGCATGCGTCAAGAGTTCTGACGAGTGGATGTGGGCACATCTCTGCTTTACATATACCTGTGACCTACTATCGCGGCATTACTTGGATTCACAATTTTTACGTCACAAAAGCAGAGGCAGTAAATGTGCACGGGCTCCACTTGACCAGTCACTTTCCGCTGAAAACCCGAGCGAGCCCGGTTTCTGTGATCTTATCGATAATGATGTTACCAAGAAGCCCGAGCTCGCATGTCGAAATACCACGTGCACCGCAGTAATGCAAGCTTTGAATAATTTTTTCATTGAGCAATCACGCAGTGGGAGTTTGAATCGAGCCTGGGTAATAATAGATTCATTCCTGAATCCTTTATTTAAATGAGAGTCTAATCTTGCTATCCTGCATACTAGTTACTTTAATATATATTACTTGAAGGCAAATTTTACACGGCACTCGTAATAGCAATCACCTTTCGTAACTACTAACAAAATAAAAATTTAATTTAACTACTTTAATATTTCATTAATCTTGCCTCAAATTCTAATATAAATTTCGTTCAACTACAGCTATTTAAATTCGCAATCAACAAAACCTATTTTGCTCGAATCCTGACTCTTTTTCATTCAAAGTACTTTGCAATGGATTTACTATCGCGCAGTGAATTCTACACTTTTGACACAAGCGGGACAGGTTTCGTTTCGCTGAATGAAATGAAGCAACCGTCTCACAACAACCACACACTTGTCATTCCAGTTTGAGCGAGCCAGATAAAAACAATGTATCTCGGAGGAAACGGGACTATGTGGAGCAACGTGCTCTGTGGATGAAAGTACGCATGCAAATGGGAGATTGGCAGGCAGGCGGGCGGGTCAGAGTGAAGCGGGAGGGTTTGTCTGGTTCGGGTGGTTCGCGTTGAGTGAGCTTCCTCGGTGATTCAGTGAAATCGTATTGCAATCGGCTTCACGAAATTTGTCGAAAAGCCCAGGTAAAAACCGGTTGCACACGTGCCACGTGCGCCGAGCACGCCACCGCCAAGTGATAAATGCGACGGACTTAATCAGGCTTATAAATCATGCGAGTTGACGCGCGAAACTGGATCCATAACAAGAAAAAAGCATTCGTACTCTGCGAGAGGGGAAACCGCACACTCCTGTTGCTGATGTTAGCCGCAATGAAATCGCATTACCACCTTATCAATATTTCGACCATGCACCCTTGAGCCGCGTGAGTCAGACTGCAAATAACTCATCTTTCAATTAACACTCGTTTCCCTGTGTCAAAGCACTCCAACTCGGTCCAGCATAAACTCGAGCGAGTATCATCGCGCATCGTAATGTAATCGACTTTATCGGCGCGTCATGTAAATTCTCATCGGGTGTTTGCACTCGCGATGACGGTCACTTTGATATCACGATGATTCCGGCGTGTTTGGATCTCAAATTAAATTGCGACTCTTTGGTGCATGGTTCTCGGGACAGTTCGATGATTGATGCACGGCAGAAGGGACTTTTAATAGCATGCAATGCATATTTGAAACGTGTTAATCAGACATTGAATCTAATCGAAGGCTAAAGACATTTTATCTGTTTATGACGTTTGAAAATGTTCATAACAAACCTCACGAAAGGAAAGATTCTTAACTATCGTATTGAGAGATTTTAAATATTCGACTCTAATAATATTCTACATTAAAAAATGTAATACGTTTCCTAACAGCAAGTGTCCAGAGGCATCGTTCAAAGTCTACACAACATCCGTAGAAAATTCGATAATATTGTTATCACGCCCGACATTAAACAAGAAGTCTCAATATGACTTCCGCGACTTTAATCTAAGTGATCTATAAAATTCCACGGCGCGATTGCGTCTGGCACGTCGTAGCAATGGCACGACACGCTTATTATGTGTACATTTACGAGCGTGTAGACGCGTATACGTACACGCGCGAGCATGCATGAGATGTACTTACGGTCGCACAGGCATTGAGAGAGAGCGTTATTGAATGATGGCTCGGTCAACTGCTAATAGGGACGGACGCACGCAAGAAAGAAACGCCGCAGTGGTCCACCGAGGAATTAGAAGAAGTCATAATTGATTCGGAAGTATCTCGCAGCTGGAAAAAGCTATCGCGCTATTAAAGAATACTGTGGAATCGCATTGAAATCGAAAGGGCGGAGAACGGCGCGTTGTAAGTCATTAATTGGAATGAAGGTGTCTGATTAGCTGATGTGCTACTATCAATTTATTATCTTATCGATCACCTATGCAATTCTAAGACTTTAAACCAGAATCCTTGAGAGAACTGGATTTTAATTAATACACGTTACTGAGATTTAATGCATGTAAATAAAAACCCGAAGATTATCCCATAACCGTTTGTGAAATCAGTGAACCGTATCCTTTAAAACTCAAATAAACTGTTATAAAAACGATCCTTCAATAACAATGCTTTCACATGTAATCACTGATAAGATACACAGAACATGTAGATGAATAAACATACACATATGACAAATTAAAATCAACATAAAGAAAACATAATATTAGAATATTTTCTAATACTAAAGTACTAAGGTTCGTACAGTATGAAAGTTCTATTTCGACGATATCAAGTTAAGATTAAATATAATGGACCATAAGGGTCTAAGATGCTGGGTGAGGCAAGGGTTCATAATAAGAAGCTCCCAATCGGTCTTGCTCTTGCTGTTGCGCGCTCGGAACCGATCGCGGTACATTCTTCCGCCGTTCTCCGAAGAGACGCGCATACTATCCGCTGTCAGGGAGAATCGAGTCTGCCTGGACCTGGACCCGAGTCCTGAACCTCTCATCTTCGTCTCTCCTGCGTATCGCACTCTTTTTCTTCAGCTTGCCGTGTCCCCGCGCTTCTCCTCATCGCGCAAACCGAGAGCCAAGATAGTCGTGGCACTCTCAACGAACGTAGCCGTAGAGAGAGCCAGGCTGGCTGCCGCTCGCCACCAATAAATAAAATAACTCGGTTGCGTTTTTATCGAGTGGATGCTGTGCCCTCTTCTCGCCCGTAACATCAAAAGACCCTATCCCTTTTCTTTCGGTTATCCGCCCGGTCAATGTATCGAACACGTCCTTCGCACGCGCGCTTATTGGAGATCGGTTACTATACAAGTTGGTTTCACCCTTGAATAATATTAGTTCCACCTCGCACTTCTCACCTCTTTTTTACTACCGAATTGCTTTTACTGTAGGTGTGTGTTAGTGCGGAGAAAGTTGATCTAATCGTTTCGATTTAGCTAGTAAAAGGATAGATATCTAAGTTGATAAAGAGTTCAATACTAAGTGAAAAATCGATTGATATTTACACATGGTTAGGGCTCTTCTGTAAATAATTTTAATATGTGTTAATGTATCTGAATTATAATTCTTAGTTTTGACAGATCTACAACGCCCCCTCTCATTGACTAAACTGCATTTTACCAGACTGATTAGAACAGAGCCCAAATCATATGCAAATCAAATACACCGTCGGAACACCTTCATTTCACAGTTCCAATTTACGTCGAATCATTAAACCCCAATCTTCCCGAATCCCCACTAACCACAAACACGATGATCAATCATACGCACATTCCCAACCCAAAACTTTTCAAAACTCGCGTCTCTATTACATCTCGTACGAAACAAACTACATTCACTTTCAAAATCACAAATTTCTAATTTCTAACATTCAACAACAAAACTATTCACACACCAAATATACTCAATCTTTCCCATTTCACTTTTCAACAATCAATAATTTCATATTCCAACACACAATACTCACCACACACTAACACCAATACCAATAAATCCCCAACAAACAAAACAGCATATTCGACCCTTCAAAAACTCATTGTCACCAGCGGTTAAATCATGCATGCGTCTCTTACAAGTATAGGAATGCGGTGACGGGAGGAGTTCAGGAGTCTCTTCCGTTTCCAGGATACGTGTACGTACGCGGGAGCGCGTCGAGCGGTCTCCCTTATGTCCCATGGCCGTTGGCCCGCGTATGTACGTCCGAGAGAGAGAGAGAAAACAAAATACAGAGAAAGAGATCAAGCAAGAGAAAGAAAGAGAGAGATAGAGAGAAAGAGAGAGGAGAAGAGTCCGGTAGTTGGAAGCGCGAACTTTTTTCCCGGGCTATCGGCCAGTGGATCGGGCGGCGATGCCGGGCTGCAATCAGAATTGATTATAGCCTGCCGAAACTCCGGCGCGCCGCGTTCATATTATACAACTCGCCCGCGGCCCTTCATCCTTGCCCCTCGAGAGAAGCCCATCTTCGAATCGCTCCTACTCTCCCCCGCACCCCCCCCCCCCTCTTCCCTTCGCACAACCCTCTTGCGGCTAGTGTGTATGTAGCGAGTGGCTTTGGTACGCTTGGCTCCTGAGCCGCTTCTACGCTGAGAGCACACCCGTCAAGATCATCGGCCGACTCTCATCCCGATGGACCCTGGCTTGTCCTCTCCTCCATCTTCCCTGACCCTGTCATATTCCCCACCTGTTTGAGATGACAGATATTAGATTCGCTAATCAAGTTGTTCTGTATGTAATGGTTTTGATTTGAGGGTATGATTATTGTATGTTAAATGAAATGTAATAGGCGAGGCTGGATAAATGATGGTAAATGGATGGTTGAGTGAGAATGATTTAATTGTCTTTGAATCAGTGCTGTTGTAATACTGTCTTTTTTTTAATTAGGTGTTTTATAATTATTACCGACTTCGAAAAGGAGGAGGTACTCAATTCGACCGCTATATTTTTTTTTTTTTTTTTTTTTTTTGTATAAGTGTAGCGTATTTTGGACAGCAGTGATTCAAAGGAAAATGTTTCGTTTTATGATTACTTACAATTTTGTTGTAACTTCGA
This sequence comes from Ectemnius cavifrons, assembly GCA_964023945.1. Taxonomy (NCBI): domain Eukaryota; kingdom Metazoa; phylum Arthropoda; class Insecta; order Hymenoptera; family Crabronidae; genus Ectemnius; species Ectemnius cavifrons. The sequence continues at coordinate 5,919,679 of OZ030380.1, read as the reverse complement.
AAGTTCGCTTGTTGCTCGTAGGACACGTCAATACACACTCACTGAAAAATTACTACTGACTACGAGGACGTTGACTGATATTAGATTTGGGGGTAGTCCGAGCTTGCCCTTCTTCTGATTGGCTAAGAGTTTGTTACCTTACCTATCGGCAGAAAGAAGAACTTAATTGACCAGTCAGGTGTCAGGCACATGGTCATTAAATTCCATCCCTTTCCCGAGTTTCAATGCGTACATTGTTTGACCTGAATGATCTGACCCAAATGAGCCAGGTATACGCTTAATTGTTCCACTGACCCTTTCAGGGTTTCGTACCTTTTTTTAAAAGGCGGTGCAACACCAGGTGGCCTTTTCAGGATTGTCGAATAACTGGTTGATGCAATAGAATTTTCTTTAAAATCTTTTATTATAATTTCAATAAAATATTTACTCATTCAAATTTCAAAATCGCTAATATAAATGTGTATAAACTATGGCTGGAAATTCATCGGTGCGAGGAGCGCACAAGTCGAAGTAAAAGCAACAAGGGCCATTAATGTATATTCCCGTAATTAGCAGGTGCACAAGATTTTTCCCAATTTCCAGCGATAGGATCTAATCAGAAAAGTATTAAGTATGTTAGGAATCCACGCAGCGGCATGGCAGCGGTGCGAGCAATATTCTGCAGGATCGGAAACGTTAATTAATGGGTCGTACATCAGTGAAAGCGAAGGGTGTGCGGCGCAGAAGTGATTTAATATCCGCTTTAATTAGTTTGAAAAACGCCCATTGAGAAAAAGGGTGGCCGATGTCTTGCATGCTACTTCGCTACGTTTTATTTCAATACGCGCGCATCTCGCCCTATCAAGGCCGCCCTGGACCTTTGGAATTTAGTAGAGGGATGCACGAAAGACGATTCTTCGTAACTGCATCATCCGATCACTTGCACAGGTATCAATCGATTTAACAGTTTTTGGTCGAAGTTATTTCAAAAATATAAAGAAATACTTGCTGAGTCTTTGGAAAATTCTAAGTAGTAATATAAACGTTATAATACATTCTATACTAAAAGTAATTGGTGCGACAATATTATTTTATACATTTTCCGTAGAATCGCTTATATTCCCTTTTTGTTAAATTTATTTATTATCTATCAATCACTAACTATACTGAATTCTTCGTACACAAAATAATATGTCCACCAGCGTTTATATTCATGAGAATACCTGTGGTTGAACAATAATGCTCGGATAATTGCCACTTTCTCACAACACTTGTAGCTGGTAGTCGTAACAATTCACAGCGAGCGTTTACACGCCTAACGAATGCATAAAATGATGTCGATCAACGGGAACCGCTATGATTAATGATCGCTGGTGAAGCGTGAAGCAGAAGTTTTTCAGTAACTTTCGCGCTGTCAGCTGTGCTTCGCAGTTCTTCGCGGCAATCTCGCCTTTTTGCGGCTTTATTACGTGAACCTTATTACGACCTTATGCAACACTAACGATAGAAAATCGAGTAGGCGTCCGATATTGAGAACCGCGTACCCAGTCGTTAGTAGAAAGTTATATCCATTTACGTGGTATAAAAATGACCTCACTATGCAGTCATTCTGCATTAGTGTATCCAACTTAAATAGTTTAGCTTGCCAGATTACCTTTGATGATACGACGATTTCCGCTCGTTCGAACAACTAGCGTAATCCAATAATAGTCCACTGAATTCCGCCCTTTAATTAAATCAACTTTTCTATGTTGGAATTTCTATTAGCTCTAGTTTTTTCTACATACCATGCTTCCTTAACAAACTTTCCACGATTTGTGATAAATTTAAGTGTAAGCATTAAGACAAAGGGTATTCAACAATCTTACACGAAAAATTATTGCATTATACTACAATGTCATCGTACATTTACTGATAAAATGGCACAAATAGATTCATTGATAATTAAATAACAATCCAACAGAATCTTCATTATTGAATCAAGCTCTCGCCATTCCCGTTTCTCTTGACAAATGGCACCACATTAGCACTTCTTCGTCGACCCGGGTGAAAAAACAAATTCGCCCATCATTTTCCCCGCGCAATTTGCGCGCAGCCTCTCGACAACTTGCAAATCGTTTTGTCAGCCGATCGTTTTCGCGTCTAATCCTCGCGCCCCGTTGAAAGTTAATAGGAGAGCGAAGTAAAGCAGAGACGGAAAAGGAAGCGAGCAAGTTGCCGTTCTCTTTCTTTGAGTCGTCGGTGGAGGGTGAGTTAGGAGAGGAAGAAAAAAATGTTTCGTTCTCACCCCTCGACAGGAAGGGATGAGAGCGAGCGGGCGAGTGTACTCCCCAAAGCCTTCGGAGCGTAACTTAGCATACTTTATTTGATTTTTTGTATTGGATAATAGTCTCAGGTAATAGGGTGGCGGCCGACTCGAATTTTCACGCTCTCATCCCCTTCTTGGCAAGTTGCATTAACAAATTTACATTTTTTAAATGGAAGGGTCGCGCGCGCGCGCGCGCGCTCGCCCAGGCACTCGCCGCTCTGTCTTTTACTCGGCATGCCAACGCCAAGGAGTAATAACTTGCGGGCCATTTGTTCCCCGAAGAAATGAAACCGCTGCTAACGTCGCATCTTAATAACGAATCGAGGAAAGCCGGGATTAGAGTCTCAACGCTACTCGAGACTCCGCGTCAATCGACGACCCTCGATTAAAGCACCCTCTTGATAGGTAACACTTGTTTCCCAATTAAAGCTCCGCCAAGCAATAGTCTTTGATGGGATATACCCTCTTCGAGATCGAATGTGAAATTCGTACTGACAGTCAATGAAAGTCCAACAACTGGAGTCTATCGGTTTCTAATGACAGACGATTAACTCTTCTTAATTGATAGAGTGACAAGAAAGTGGAATGGCTCCCTTAAAAAACAGATGTTAATGTTTTAAGTTCCGTTAAGTATTAATTGGAAGTTCTATCACTGTAAATTAAAATCTAGTATAAAATAAATCGAAACTATTATAACTATTATATATAAGCTTCAGTGTTTTTGATGATAGCGAAATTATTCCTTCGATGTATTTAAATTCGTGTCCACTCAGAGAGTCCATATTCTCAGAATTCCCGGTATAACCACAATTCATAAATCCAAGGGCCCCGATTAAGGACTTCATATCCCGAGAGTCCCCTGCGTATCGAGATCCTTCGAGCGACATATCACATTTATCCAGTCCTCATTCAGATCAGGTGGAGCAGTAGAAGCAGGTATTTCCGACATTCTTGAGACGCCATTTCTCACTCTATGATCAGGGAGAAAGAGCCCATTATCATTTTCCATAAATCCCCGCCGCCTCCGCGATTCCATCGGAAGCAGGGTGGCTTCCACTCCAAGCGGAAACGCTGGAACGCGCCACTGTGTAAGCGCAATCTCCGGAACATATGTTCCCGGTAATCGTCGCGGAAGATGCTGCGGAGCTTCTATTATCACGAGAGAAAGAAAGGGAAAGCGAGAATGAGAAGGAGAAAAAGCCTGATATTTTTCGGGGGTTCCTGCACTGCGGAGACATTCGGTGAAGAGAAGAGAGTAGACGTGCGCGCAAGAGAGAATCTATACATATTTAATGAGTAGGCACGCAGTTGTAAAAAGCTGCCGGCAGATACTCTTATTCAAATCGGATCGCGGCTGCCTAGATAGCACTGCCACCGAAACTCTCCTCTCCGGTGCGGCGGCATATCAAAAGAAAAATGTTCTCGCCGCCTTTCCCGCATGCATAAACATAATCCCCGAGCTATGTATATTTCAAGATCTTCCGGCATCGCTGCTCATTACTATTAGATTGATACCGGCGACCCTTCCCTTTCGCCCTTCTCTGTTTTCTTTCGGCTACGTTCCACCCCCTGTGACACACTCCCTTTTACAGAGTTACTTTTACTTTTGCTTTGAGAAGCCTTCGAATTTCATTCACCCGAGTCTCTTTTGGTTGTCGTACTTTTGAGAATAATAATGATTAATTTTACAGAGTTATTAATATTTATCATTCTTGTAAACATTGTGAAATCATTAACAGTTCATTCAGTAATACTATTTCGCAGTAGTATTTAATATGAATAGTAAATAGAGTTATCACATTTCTTATCCTGATAAAAATAAGAGAACTTTAGTCTCCATTATTTTCACAGGCATTGTTATTTCTTACAAATACCCGGAACTTGTATGAATAAAAAACTTAGGCAAACTACTCTTTCTTCTTACGTTACTATAGTGGACTCGATTCGAATTGGCGTGGAATCTGGATTCCAAAAGGGTCCAGTGCAGCTTAACTGGGGCAGAGTGAGAATATCTCGGGCATCGTGCGAGTGCACCATGAATCAAGGAAGCGCGCGCGAGTTCGATAAATATAAAGGAGGCATTACTCACGCGCGAGACGAGATAATAAAGACGGGGCTGCTGTGGCCAAGATCTCGCTCTCCTCGAAACGTATGCTAATCCGGAGTAGTGCGCTCTCTCACTGCGGGGGACACACGGCGATATTTCACCACCGCCACAAACACCGGCGACGCACCAGGGATTTCCTCTCCCGAGCACGATTTACAGTACTTGATCGCTGAATTAGCATCGCTTCGTACCTTCCGAAATTTACTTCCACCACCTTCGCATTTGCTATTTATTCGTACTGTCTTAATTAAGGTAACGTTAGATTTTTACAAGTCCTTGATTGAAGAAAGAATTCTTACGAGATGTTAATTTTGATTATTAGAAACTTTTATTATAAGAATGAATTATCTTAGAGTTATCAAGGTATTTAATTTCGATAGAGTTTGGTTGTCTAATGGTAATTTAATTTCCAATGAATTTTAATTTGAGTATTTTAGAATCACCACTCCAAAAATATATAATATACTGAGTAACCAGTAAATCAATTAATTTTGGTATTACTTAATTGTTGCGAATTGTAAGTTTGTCTTTTTTAAAGTATACATTTTTGTGGAATGCAATTTCCTTGATTCGGCAAGAAAGAAATGGGGCTGGTGGATATAGGTAAGCAAGAGGCGCGAGCGACATTCGAAGTGATCCATGAGTTGGCTCCGCTTAGGTCGAGTTGAATCGAGTTGATAAGGTTAACTGACAGATACGGGGGCGTAGGGAGGTCAAGTGACTGCGTGGGCGACAGTGTTCGTCGCCGGCACATACCTCTGATTAAACGCGCGTACGCATGTACTTATCTATGTACTTACCTAGCTCCGAATGTGTGCCTCTACTTTCATACGTGCACAATAAAGCTAGGCTTAAAGAGCAATCGTAATCTTATCATCTTTCATTTTTACTGATATTCAATTATTTCGATTAAATTGAATTCATATTCAAGAATATTAAATGCAATCTACGATTTTCAACGAACTGGAAATTTAAGTTTAAATGACAGTTTAGTTTTAATAATTCGCTTTTTCGATCATTTAATTGAATGAGCTAGTTGTAGTTTAATCTTTGAACTCGTCGTCTTTCAATTACGAATACAATTGTCAGTGTTTGATAGATTGAACTTAAGAAGAGATTTGGTAGTAGTCATATGTATTTTTACTTTATGCTAAAAATTTTATATGCAGCCTGTACTTTGAAGCAAACTTTAATTCTGGTGTGAGCAACACCTAACCGCGAATGATTTCAAACAAGTAGCGCCAATTGGAAGGATGACTGTGACCGAGTTGGTTAATGGTTCTCAACGTGCTCACTTGCCGTTTGTCCGATCAAAACTAGTACTTTCTACTTTAATTATAAGACTTAAGACACGCGTGTACAGCCGTGTTTTTCTTAACTTACATTTTAATTAAAACTATAACTATTTAAAATCCGAGTATTCTTTCAGATAAACTTCCATTGAAATTGACACGAAAGTAAGATTAAATGAACTCTATCAGTTTATATAAGTTGGAACATCTTCCAAATTAAAATTTGCTACCAGTTTAATTGTAGCAGTTGGCAAGACAGGACTGCAAGGATTTAGAGAGTGCATTGTGTACAGATTTGTCGATTCGTCGTGCCATTATCACTCCCAGCAGAGCCGGTCTTAATACAAACGAATGAGTGCCCGTGCCCGCAATAAACAGTATTACGCCACACTATCACGTGCATCATTTCGATGTCGGACTTCTACCCCTGCGTGCTTCCGCAGGCGCGAGCGCGCACGATAAAAATGTTCCCCACGAACGCGCTATTTCCTAATTAACTCGTGGCTTTCCCGCAAAATCTCTTAGCAATTTGTAGTAATTTGCGACGCGCACGAGCCTGTCCCGGTGTCATACCGGGGGATTCCTCCTCTACGTGAATGGGAGTATTGATGCCCCGCATGCGTTGAAACTGCACTCTTTGTAAAATTAAATCAACTGACACTCTCTTTCTTATATCGAAAGCAGTGAAGAATAATCAGTTCAAACTAAGTTCTTATTTCGCTCTCTCACAAATAATAATACCGTTTTAATTTATCTCTCTTTTTTACTATCATAGAAATTACGAATAAATCTCTGCCTTACTATAAATAATTTTCAATATATAATGCAATGCATTATAAGGATTGCCATATAAATTCAATGCAAATCACTGAATTCATTAATACAATATTTAGTATACAATTGTACATTGTCTTCCTTTGCACGCAAGTGTTGCGCGAACACTTATAATGAGACTTATCGTTTAGGCGAACAATCATCGAATCGGTGTTGAGAGAGAGAAGTATCGGGCCGCTTGACATGAGAGAGGAACGTGCGGGCGCGCGAGAGTCCAAGACGACGGGATACGGTTCTTTGCCTGGCTGGATGCTACCTGCTGGGCCTCGGGCCCACTCTCCGCCTCTCAGCCATCCCGTTCTCTCCCGCTGGAAGTCTCTCTATCTTTCAGGCAGCGGTAGTGCCGGTGGAGAGCGGCGATCGCGAGCCTTTTCTTGCCGGAGCGAGTCCCCGTTCCCTGAAGGGTTGATAATTCGCCGATTAAATTGAAAACGGCAGAGCTAATTGTGCTGCGCCTGTATTATTCATTGGATCCGGCGGCGGAGCCCGGCTCTCGGGGCCCCGGTACCTCACCGCACCGGCCTAAGTACGGCCGGATTGTCCGTACGCATGCGGCCCCGCAAGGCCCCGCAAGGCCCCGTCCTACGCCCTTTTTACGTCCCACCGCCAAGTCCGAATACGGCCATATACGAAAGGGGCCCGCGGACCCCTTCCGCGAATTAGCGTCAACCGCCGCGCTAGGAAGATGTAGCCGCTCCTATTAATTGACCTTTTTCGTACTGCTTGTAAGCAAACCTCCCTTTTTCCGATAAACCCACTGCTCGACTAAAAGTGTCCGTGCTCCGCGTCTTTTGGTCAGAACTCCCTTCAAGCGTTAGTCGATTCTAGTCCGAATTTGTAAGTGTGAATTGTCGTTACTAATTCGAAACTGGTTCGACAAATTGGGGAAATATTGTATTTATTGTTAAGGAAGAGTGTGTCATTGATAGTATAGAATTTATTTTGTTATTATATAATAGAAATCTTTGAAGATAACTTTTTTACAGTAATCCTGCTTTATTTAAATTAGTTTACTTCACATACGAGCAGTATAGTATTTGTGACTCATGGGCCCCTTAAAATTTCCAGGATCAAAATAATAGCTGATCCCTCGGCAAGCATTAAAATGTATCCCACCTATCAAAAGAGCTCCCGTATACCACCGCAATTAGGGCAGACCATAAGAGCATCAGCTTGATATCCATATTAACAATATGTCTTTTAGTCGCTTATATGAACAAGGGGCCATCGGCTACGAAATGTAATGAACGCAGCTGCCGAAAACGGTAGTTCCAAGACTCTTAAAACGTTTCAGGCGATTGGCTTCGCTCTGATAATAAGGACATAAAAGGAATCCAGCAAATGAGCCTCGCGCGTAAATGAACGAGCTCTCTCACGCGTCGAATGATGATAAGTCCGCGCGCGCATAATCCGACGCGTACCAACGCCAAGATCGAACTTCAGATTCGAGAAAAATTACACGACGTAACGCTGCCTCCGTAGCCCGGAGCCGATCGGATCGGCTGAAACGCCACCGCGACGTTGATTCGTATCGCGGCGGCGTTTTTATCGGGATCTCTCCGCTCGAGCGGGACGATTACACGGGGATATCATGCCTTCGAGTCTCTTTGTGACTCGTCCGAAACTGCAACTACCCATAGCGCGTAAGTACCGTCATAAAAGTTGCCGCCCGATAAGGAGATCGCGGAATTTCGGACAAGCAGCAGGGAAATTGGAGGGCTAGTAATCATAGAGTGAGGATTATTATTAATTTTGAAAGTATTCGTGATAGAAATATATTGATTCTGCGAAATTCATCGTATAACGTGGTAAACGATGTACCAAGAGTTCCAGTTAGAAAGTAATTCTTGTAAATATTCGGATATAGAGATGAAATTGAACTTTATTAAACTCTAGGAAAGCATAACTGAAATTCTACTATTAAGTAATTACTTTCCCTTAATGACTATCGACAAGAAATCGAATTACGCTTTAACAAGAATTATTATTTTACGACGTTATTCGTCTTAGGAAATCCTAGAAAAAAGAATCCCCATAAAATCTGTGCTACGCAAATGCCTGGAATTACCAACTTTCGATTCAAGCTTTATCTTCTCCCCTCAATAATTCCGAACTCTCAGTGAAGGATTCGATCTTCCACCCCCGGAACTAGTTCGTCATTAGTTCGAAGGCAGTTCACCTCGCAAACTCTCGTTCAAAACTAACTTTACTGAAGCACGCGGGCAAAGGGTACTACGTGCCACTAGGACGAAAATTAACGTACGTGATCGGACGACCTATCGAACTTCGATTCGAGTGTTTCCAAGTTACAGATTCCCAATCTTTTCGTTGGCAAGACTCTGCCGCGTGAAATACGGTAGCTGAAAAAGGTGACAGGGCAGATAAGGAATGAGGGAAGCGCGCCGATAAGCTAAGATAGCGAAACTATCCCGCTGCCTGGCAAAGAGGTAATGAATCTCAACCGGATGCAAATGAGCCAATTTCGATCGACTTGTGCCGCTGCTTCGGCCTCTCGGCAATGCTCCCGATACACGGGAACGCGATCTCGTAAAATTCACTGCAATCGCGAAAGGTGTGTTGCCGTATAGTAATGACGAAATCTGGTTAACATTCGCCGCTAGCATAACTCATGTCACTCTTGTCTCTCTCTCACAGTATTAATAGCTGCACTCTTTATATCTTATTCTAGTGGTCCAGCCAAGATTGAAATATGTGAAGTATGCAGGATTTTAAATCGATCTTGAAGTTAGAAACCCCATAAATTTCGTTATTTTTCAGTCAAAAGAGAAAACGAATGGAAGCTATCGTGTTAAACTACTGCTCTTAATATCTTAATATGATTGATATACAAGATGATGTCTTTCAATTAAATGCTAAATGAATAAACGACCTAAGTTATTTTGTAGTGGACTATCATTAAATCCAGCAATTTCAATGCAAAATTGTTCATTGATAATCGAATTCTAGCCAATAAAATATTACACTTGCAAACATCTATTATATTTACACTTTGTTAATATAAAATTGCAGATGTATCATTTTAATCCACTAAATCTATCGGGTTTTCTATCATGCGTCGTTGTTACTTTCTTCTAATTAATTTCGCAAACTTGAGGAACACGAATCAGTTAACGCCCCAGTCTACGAGCAGTATTAGCGAGCGTTGGGCAGGGTTCTCAGGAGGAGATAAGAACGGTGAAAAGCGGGCCGATAAGCGAGAAATAACGCGAGAACGAGAACGCCGGATTGCCGAGGCAATAAGGTAATGAATCTCGATCGGATGCAAATGAGACAATTTCAGGGGAGTATCGTAGGTCGAACCCACTCGACGATATATACTTGGACCCGCTCGGACTCCGCCGTCGGCACGCGCACGCACGCATATTAAGAACTCTTATTCTCGATATCGCGCCTCAAGTGGATGGAATATATTAATGGGCCAACCATTAGGAATTATATATTCTAGTTTCTCCACCAGTCATCATTCATTACAAATCTATGTCAATGAAATAGATGATGAAGAGTAAGAATATGTTGCTTCAATTAAAAACTAACAGCTCTGTAAGAATGTCTAGTAGAATTGATTAATTCTCAAACTAAGTAACCTTATAATTTAATAGAAATATTAATTGATTAAAAATTACGTCAGTACTGAATTAAAGTAAATTTTCGAATGAATTAATAAAATCTGAATAACCCATGCTAGAGTTAAAATTAAGTTTACAACGAATTCGAATACTTTGACTTTATGGAGAAGTTCTTAATTGTAACTATAGTTGGATGCTCCAATTAATGCGTTTCGAGCAGTGGAAGCATGTGTATAGGATCGAATGCCATGGTAGCGGAGAGTTCTGGCGAAGTCACGCAGACGTTTAGGCGCCGGGAGTGCCGTGCCAATAAATCCGGCGTGGCTCATTACTAAGCTTGTCTCTTTAATTGAAATCTCGTGTTTTTCCGAGGCCCCCTTTTTGCCGTTCGCGAGCTCCAGCTTTTATTTAAAAGTCCGCGACACCTCGCGCGATATCGTCTTCGCGGCCATCGGGGCCCACAATTTATGCGAACTCGTTCGCAAACTCGCACCGCGCACGACGCTCGACCGAACGCTGATCCGAGAATTCTTGCCATTCGATATTTGGTCTGATCGAATTACTGAAATTAGGAAAATAACTGTGAATTGTAACAATAATCTATTTTTGACGCGTGGATGTGTCTTATTTAAGTATAATCTGTATGAGAAGGCTTGGAGATGCTGAAGTGATTGAAAACAGAGACGTGTGTGCAGTGACAGTCTGCCCTTTGAATAGCTGTCAATCATGAAATAATATTTACACATGCGCATCGAATGTTTAATCAGAGTTTAAATACGTAACATTGATAAATATAAGAAGTGCATATGACAGAGTTTGACGAAGCCATTGACTTGTAATACTAATCTAATGTTTATAAAACTGTTAATAAAATTCTATTTATTAAATCGACATTCATGAATTCCTATCTCATCTTCAATCATGTAATTACTATTTTTCATGACATTTCCGCACACCTCCGCAACAAACCGGCCCGGTTTCTCATATCTCTAATGAATCACTGTTCGAACCGGCTCAGAAAATCTGCTCGCACATATACGCGTGCTAGTATGCGTGGATGGAGCTGGGAAAGGTGGCGTAGATGTTTACAAAGAAACGTTGGAAAGTAAAAAAGCGTGTTCGATTAGAGCCGTGAAGGTGGTGGTGACGCAATCCAAAGGGGAAAGTGGCATTATCGAGTGGAAGGCGCGCGGAACTCCGGCTAGTCCCTTTCGAAAAGTTTATTCCGATCCCATCCATTTTTATAGGTGCACGCGAGTGATTTCGAGCTCTCCTGGCTCCCCGATATACACGCTCGTACCATACCACCTTTCGCAAGCGATCGGGAATGTCATAACGCGTGTCAATTGGACGCGTTTCTTGCCTCAAAAGTCCGTGCTCGCGTTCGAGCGCGACCGGCCGGGCTTTTTGTGCCGGACCCGCACCGGGGAAACCGTAATCTTTAAGCAGGTCCTTCGCCAGACAAAAAGACTAATCACCGTTCCAGCGAGAGACTCTTTTTCCAGACGGAGGTGAAAAAAGTCTGTAAAAATCGTGGGCGCGCTCCAAAATTCTACTGAGAATCAAATGGCTTCGCGTCATGCCTGCATTGTTCTTTAATCGCATTGATCATGACCCATTGATGTTGGATTATAAGTGCCATTGCTTGATAAACTTGCCACTCTTCTTGCGAGTCCCTGACTAATTCAAGAGAGATTGACTTTCGATTACTAAACTTCCAGTCACTCAATAAAAACTACCAATCGCATCAACATGCATCCAAACAATCCCTAAATCTCTTTCTACATTTGCCCATGTATAACTGAGATTGTAACATCCTCCTAGCAACTTTATCTTACATCGTGACAGTTCTGCCTTTCTCGTACCAAGGAACTTCAAGGTATATATAGAACAAGGAACCATTCAGATATTCCATTTTTGGGTAACGCATACTTTCCAGAGCGGAGCACCGTCATCCCCCTCGTAAAGGCCAAGTAAGCACAAAACGCACAGCGGTAGCGTAGCGTGGAGCAAACGCGGCACACACGTGTACACGGGCCGACAGAAGGAGAAAGAGACAACGAAAGAAAGGCACATCGAGCAAGATCGCTGCCGACAGACAGAACGAAAGAGAATCGAGACTCGGGAGGCAAAACCACGCGGCAGTTCCAATGTCGATACATACCTCCTTGGAGCGAGAAGGGCCGCGTAGCATAAAGCATCCAACGTTTCTCCGTAAGAGCGGCTTTTTTCCTGCGGTTAACGCGCTCATGGTATTGTACACCATGCGTTAATTGTGCGACGAGAGGGACATCTCGCGGGGAGCGGCGACCGAAGAAGCGCATTCCGCTTTTCGTCGAAGAGATCGGCGGAACTGAAGAGAGGCTGGTGCGCGCGCGACGGCGACGGGTATTGGGAAGCTTTTTCTTCGGGGAGCTCGTGCCTCCGTTGTACCACTTTGTGTTCACCGCTCTGTTCGCCCGACAGCCGTGCGAATGTAGGATCGGCATATCAGGGTGTGGTGTGTGCTACTCTTGCCGGGGGACTCGGCCGGCCCCCGCGCGCCCCCGCCGAGGGGACACCAAGCTGAGCGGAGGGACGAGTGCGTGTGTGTTACGGGCGTCGGTCCACCGGCGGCCGGTCAGGCGAAGAATGCTCCCGTGTGGCTTCGATTAATCAGTCGTTTTTCGTGTGCCCGCTCTGGGCCAATAGAGGCCTGAAAAACTTAACGTATGTGATAATGCGCCAGCTATGCCGGACGAAGCGCGCCTCTTCTTCCTCGGCTCTGCTTCTTCAGCTGCCAACGAGCAGGACGCTCTCCGCCGTGTCCTCCCACTACCACCTGCCGCCGGAATCAACGATCCTCGTCTCTCTTTCTGTCTCTTTCTCTCTCTCTCTGCTGTTCGAAGCATCGGTCCTTCCCTCCCCGTCCTCGAGACTCCCTGACTATGTGTCAGCGTGTGTGTTGCTGCTACCGTCGCTACTGCGTGTGTTGTCGACTACTCTGCCTCCGCCGAAACGCGCGCGCACGTCGCAGCAAAGACAGGATCACTGACCGCTAGGATGCTGAGCTCCTGTCTTGCCAGGGATTCGAAACTTTTTTCCTCATCTCCCTCCTCCCCCCCTGGCGGCCGCGCGAGGACACGTAACCACCGCGCGCGAGCTCTTCGACTCCGAACGTCTCGCACGGACATCCACTTTTTTAATGATCTTTAACCCTTGTCTAATCCGTCGCGCACTTTTCGAACGGGATTACAAATATATGTACAATGGGGAATTAAAAAACGTTTCTTTTGTAGGAATGCTTTTGCAAAGGTGCGTTTAAATTGGACCCTCTTTGTTTAGAATTTAATTTATTACTTTTGGAGCGTTCTACCACTTGCATTTGTCAGTTGTACATATGACTCGTGTTATAGGAAAAAAGAGGGATCGTCTAAACGTACCTTAACATACCGTTCATCTCAATGTAATAAAATGGAACACTACATATCAGGTGGTGCAAAGTGCTTCGCGTCGTATTTTTCCCCATTCTCGAGTCTGTCTCCTCGACAAATCTGCATTGGGTATTCGAACAAATCGCCGGGTCATTACATAACGCTGGCGAGATATTCCCCTCGAAAAGGAATTGGGGCCCCGTTTGTCGCGAGGAGGCGCGAAAACACCATAGTCGGAGCGTCAACCCCATGTTCCGAGGAGACGTTCTTCCAGGAAGATATTGGGGGTGGGTGAAGCTACCCCCGATATCAGAAAGAGCGGTTCGTACTATGGATAGACATTTCGCGCAGCCGGTGTGTCCAAAGTTAAACTTTACACCGATGGGGGGTCAGGGTGGACTAACTTTTGGATACGTGAGCGCGCCACATGTGTGTTGCAACCTGTGTTATGACTAGTTGTGGAACACGAGTTTGCGGTAGTCACCCTCGCGATGAACCGATACGCTAAAATGTGAGATCCTTTTTAGTGAGATATCGCATACGTGAATAAACTATTCCAACTATGCCTTATTGTATTTTGTTTAATTTAGTTCAATGGCCTGAATTTTATAACAAATTTCATTAGCGCATTTCGATGTGAAATATGTAACGTGTTTCACAGATGAATAAATGAGCCGTTTATTTTGAAAGTGACCTAAGTCTATTTATATTAAAATTGAGATATTACAGAATTTGTGTTTTAATCGAATTAAAAACGATACCATTTGGCGAATGACCAATAAATGGTTCATGTATCGATATATAAGATCTGCCTTTAAGTCTGTGCTAACTTTTTTTTTCTATAAGTTTCGTTTTCTATAAAACGCAAATTCTTAAATATCTCAATTTAAATATAAAGTGGACTTAGATCACTTTCAAAATAAACGACTCAATAACTAATATGACTCTCACATCTCGAATTTTAATAAGCGGATTAATTTTGCTACGTTCGGATGGAATCATTGTTCTTACACAACAGTCAATGAGATACTCCACATCACATCTACAATACTACAATTTCACGATACCGCTAAATGGTCGCGCATTATCCGGGATTCAATAATCATGCGATCGCAGCTGACGCGGATCGCGTGCAGGAAATGATCGGTTACACCAGCCGGAAGATTCGCGTGCAACGTGACTGATGAAGACCTCCAGCCACTCAAATTTCATTAGCGCCGCCGCCGCCAATCAATTCCAATTTCGTATGCCGTTTACGTCGTTGCCATTCAAAAAACTCGTGCGCCTGGTATTTCCAATATATCGCGATACGTATCGTTCGAGCGGGGCGCGTACATCCAAAGTAGAATGCGGCGCACGAACCACCTCTCTCGACATTTCCCTCACGTCTGAGCAGCATCGGACGAGAGTAGGAAGAATCTCGGTAGGCAGGCTTGATCTTGCTTCCGGCCCGGTAATTTGTATCGCAGCTTCCTCGAGGAATCGAAGGGAACACGATGGAAGCAGCAGTCACTCCCGTACCAATGAATTCCTCAACGGCGAGGAAGGGTGTTGGCCGCGCGGTTTGGTGACATCAAAGTTTAATAAGCGCCATAAGCCGATCCAAAGTGCGCGCGGACTAAAACTCGGCGAGCAATAAAACGAGCAATAAAGCCTTCGCCTTTCTCACGTCGCTTGCTGGCACGAAGCTTCACCAATGGAATGAAGAGAGAAAGAGAAAGAGAGTGAGGAAGGAAAGCAAGGGTGTTGGGGTTCGAGGGTGGCGAGAGCAGCTCGCTTGCATGGTGGTTAACCGAAAGGTTAGAAGGGCGGGAACGCATTAGCGGTGGAAGGTGGCTCGCTCATAGAGACGTCCGGTCGCCCAATTACTCCCGCATTAAATCAATGTTCCTCAGGGTGTACGGGCCATTCCGACGTTGCCCGGTAATAAAGCGTGGCCGACATATCTGCACGACTTACGGGCTCATCCTCCCCCGCTCGCGCGCACCACCGTCCCGACGCCTCGCGAGCCCTCGCAACGGCTGCCGACGTCGTCGCCGACGCCCGAGAAATGTGCTTTCTGTCGTAATATTTGGCTTTAAATCATGTCCCGTTGACAGGCCCCACTTTCTTCGCACCTTCTGATTCATCCACGAGCTACGCGCAACCCTCGTCCCATGACCCGCCCACCCCCCTTGCTCCGCAACCCCCCCCCCCTCGTCGACCCTTGTTTTTCTCTCTTTTGTTCTTCGATTCTGTGAAAAGTTTTCAGGACCTCCCTCTTTTGGCAAGCTGGAATTTTATTGTCTTGTAATATCGTGTTATATTTGTAATATAGATTATAATTCGAATCCAAGAATAGATGAGAAAAAGAATTTGATTTTCTGAGTTTTTTTAATAATTAGGATTAATTAAAATTGAAAATAAGTCGATCGATTCTAAGAGAAAATTATGTAGGACTTTAAACATTTTTCTTTGCAATGATATTTATTGAACGATATGATACTCATTCTATTTTTCGATTCTTAGGATTCTTTTGTAGTTAGAGCAATTGTTAAAGCTACCCCGATTTATAAGATGAAAAATCAAGACATAAAGCAAGCTTCTCGAAGGTGGATCAATGATCCAACGTCGAAAAGGCATCCAGCGAGAGGAAGTGTATGGCTTCGTTCAAGCGTAAGATTAGGCTCGCGCCCAATTTATGACGGCGATCTTATTCAGAGCTAAGCTTTCATATAAAAGCATTCTCCTGTAAGCTGTGACACGTACACTTAGACACGGAGTTTCGGGGTCAGTGGGGGGTTTCTGCCGCTCTATATTTCATACCGCGACGAATTAGCCCGACACTTTCTCCTACACAGAACTCGAATGCTATTTCTATAAAAATATTAAAAATTACTTCGACTGTAGAAAATATAAAGATCTGTTTTTATGATTTCAGGTACCGGGATGACGCGCTCTGTTGGACCGATAGGTAAGAAATTAATGATCAATATGTGTCCTTTTCTATCGAAATTCATAAATTACGATAAGAAGTTCAACCCAATGCACTCTCGTTTTTATCAAATAAATATTCCAACAATTGAAACCATTTTCGAATATTATTACTCACGATATTAATTAATAAATCGAAGAACTCTTACATTTATTTCGGTTCTAACATGAAATTAATCGAAATCGTATGTATAACTAAAAAGTATATAGCACAAAATAATATAACTATTTCTCTAATTGATGCTAAATTTAATTGTAAAAGGAATTCTATGAGTGCACTGAACTGACAACGCCTACTATTTAAATAACTGATCTATTTTATCTCTATGAAACAATTTTCTCCCATCTCTCCTATATGAAACTAAATGTACGAGGAACTCCGAAAGCCTTAACGAAACGAACACCAACGCGGCCGGCAAGAAGTGGCGAAATGACGGCGCGTACTTTAAGGCCCGTTCGTATGTGAAATACGGTCGCGAAGTTTGCGGATCGGGGCGGTAAAACCGTTAAACGATCGTCGTCGTCGGATCGGGCGGCTTTCGAAACCGAAGGGAAGCCGGCTCGCGGTAAAAAGAGTTCGTCCGAGGGAAGAAGGACTTGGAAAGAAAGCGGGCGGGCGGGCGCGCGCGCGCGCGTCCGTCCGTCCAAGTGAGGTGAATAATACACGGAGAGAAGAGAGAGATTGACGTCGCGAGCACGCAATTCCATTGTTCAAAGCGGGAGCAATGAGCGAAGCCAACGAGCTTTCGCCACCGAGGTTCTTACCCGCCGGTATAAATCAACTGACCGAGCCAACCGGCAGGAACTTCTCGTCCTTCGCCCCGCCTTTGATCCATGGATCCCTCTTTACACGGCTTATATCAAATTAGCGACACTTACCATCGAATTCGAGAACCCGCGCTAACAAACCATTTTAAACACTGTTTTTGTCTCTACTTCTATTAAAATCTATTAGCAATGTAATTTTTATTTCGTACGGTTATCTATTCGAGGCTAGTAATTATTTTTCATGTAATTTATCTGACAACGAAGCAAATTGGAAAGCATATATGAAAAATAAAGTAACGCGACGTAGAAGCCTTTGGTACTCGATTTAGACATTTAAATATCCCATTTAAGAATGAATTTTTAGAAAGATCGTGGAACCCACTGTCTCGAGCGGAAGATCCAGATTAACGAAGGATCGTTCTTAAACTGGCATTTAGCAAGTAGCGAAATAAGACTACCGCGAGAAGAAACTCCCGATCACAGGCTCGGAACCTCGAATCACCGACGGGATGGTTAATAATTATTGAACTATCGATTAAACGCTTCACCGGCGTGATTGATCGGCGTTTCATATCGCGCGCGGATCTCTCCGTAAATTATAATCGGGCTGCTCCTTTTATCTTGCACTTTTTTCAAAGAATCTCGAAATTGTAACATGCACTTTTCCGTCGAGTTTAATAGGGTCGTCCCAAGAATGATTGATTTTCAATATCGCTACATTTTACAAGGACGCCGCTGATAATCGCACGGTTATCGGGACGAAATTGCGTCGGCTCGGCACCGGGACTTTGAAGGTTGTCCCAATCATTATGAGTTAATAACAGCAGTACTTTAGCTCGTTCTACCGATTCCTGTGCGATTATTAAGTTGCGATAAAACTATACGATAAGTCAACCTCGTCTTGGAAAGACTGATGAGTTTAATCACGCGTAAAATCCCGCTCGAATTCGCCGCGCTAATGAGAACGGAGCGCGCGCAAGAGGAAGATATAAAACAGGAATTTCGTGTGAAGTTTATCGATTAGTTGACAGAAAGCGATAATCGATTTTCCCAATAATTCGATCAAGATTGGACGACAATGTTCTGTTGCGTTTCAAAGTCTAAAAGCCGTATTGTTGCTAATTAATAGGAATGTTGCAATTTAACACAATATGTCAGTTTGTAATTCTAAAGCTTGGACAGGCAATTTTTCATGCGCGACTTAAGAGTTACATGACTGACAATTAGAAACTCTTATGGAAGTAGTTGCACAATTAAGTAATTAAATATCAGTGCTCCCATAATATTCTATAATCATCACACGTGCAACTATTCAATTCCGCAATGAAAAGTAGGACATCAACGCCACTATCACTGTCACAAACAAGAATTCAACACAATCTCTTCAGTAATTTAAATATGAAAATTATTATACACTATTAACAAGGCACGCGGTAATCTCCGATAGAACGAGTGTAATTACACATGCATCGAGCGACTAATTAAAATAGATGAATCTCGTTAGTTCCACTCTCAATTAACCGGACTCTAAACTCCACTGGCAATCCTCCCTCCCAAATAACAATCTCACTGCACATCAGCTACATCGTTCTACCTATCAAGACCCAATTACATCGCTCAAATACACGCGAAGCTCTAACCACGATTCCCTTATACCACAGTATCATCAACCGCTAACTCCCATCGTCTGACAGTGAGTCGAGATTAGCAATCGCTGCTCCCGAAGAGGATCAGGCGGTACCGCTCATGCCGATTGCAACGAGATCACTCTGTGCAGAGAAAAGAGAGTCTCTGCGCGCACACTCGAGAGCGCAGAGTGATCTCGCCCCGCGGTCACTTCCCCTGGCAAGACTCGGTCTCTTAAACAAACCGGCGTCGCATTTTTTTGCTACCTGCCGATTTAACTGGATGTCGTTACTACGCCGGGCATTGTTGTCAACCGATTCGTTCATCGGTTCATCCTTACCGCGTGTAACAGAGCTTCGGCCAACAGTTGGTCTCTTCAAGAGATTCTCTTCTTCTCTTTCGCTCTTACACTCGCGCGCGCGCGCGCGCGTCATCGAGGGATCGTTTCTTCGGAAGGAGCGAGTCTTCTTTGTTTCCCTCTCGCTTCTGCCTTTTCGCTCTTTCCCAGGAAGAAAGACCGAGAAAGAGTAGAAGAGAGGGCATCAGGGATCGTGATCCGATCCGATCCGATCCTATATTTATTGTATCGAGAAGAGGAGAGCCGCCGCATTCCTCGCGCATGCGCCGCCCGTAATGAGCGGTCTCCGCTCCTGTCTGTCTTTTCGATCCCGTCCGTCCATCCGCCCGTGTCCGTCTGTCCTGGATCTTTCTCTCCCTCTCTCTCTCCCTCTCTCCTCTCGTCCCCTCTTCATTCACCTCACTGTCGACTGCGTCGAAACCACCACACGCTCCTCTTCACCTGCGCTCTCCTCTGCCCTCGCCAACACCACCTTCCCTGTAAGGAGCCTCCTCTCTCACTTTATCTTGTTGATCCTGGTCCTGTTTAGTTCGGTTGCTACTTGGAACTTTACCCACTTCGTACTTACTAGACACACTGGTAATACATTCTGGAGGGGCAGACTTGTTTGTGAGAGACTGGTGGGAGTCATTGAAGATCCTTGGCGAAGTGTATTTACGGTGTACAGTTGGGTACCTGCATGGCTCACATCTGCTCCGCAGATGTCAAGGAAGCTCGACCCTTCTCGGCTACCTGAACGTTTATGACACTTCTCATTGGGTGTCCTTTACGCTTCACTAACTCCACGTGGTATTATTATGATCTGATTGTTATGATGCGTAGAAAATTTATGCGGGAAGATGCAGTTAGTTTTGAATTGGTATTGTCAAATCCTATTATTTATCTTATATATATACATTATATAATTATATTGTATCTACAATATAATGTGATATTATATAATATATAGAATGTAAAGAGTTTGGAAATATTCGTGTCTAATTGGAATTACTAGAGAATTTACAATTATCCTAAATAGAGCAATGTACTAATTAATTGATTTCCAAATGTTATAACGATCGATAAATAATAGGAAAATTGAAGAACTATTTCTATGCTCGCTTCTATCCAATTAAGAAACTTTGAAATAACTATCTTCGACAGTTGAACCTTCCTCGAATAACATTGAGTTCCAAGAGTTCAACGACCACCCGAAACATCGAATGCGTAAAAGAAAAGTGCAGTAGTGAGTCAGCGGAGCGCGGATAGAATGATTTACTCAAAATAAGCGGAGCGTCAGCAGTCGAAGTGACTTATGACAGGTAGCCGAGGCGCCCGGAGCTTTTCACAGCTGGAGAAGAGAAGCGAGGCAAGCGCGCGGTGGATGAAGAAAGGAGCGGCGGGCGCCGGTGCAGTAGCAGTTAACACGCGGACGAGGACGGCAATAGGAAAGGATCCACTCTCGCACGGAGCCTCTTTGCTTATCGATTCAAATCGCGTTCGGAGCCTTGTGTGTATGAATGAAGGAATGAGTGGGCGAGAGCGCCGTCGAGCCACCGGTTGAATGGGAACCCCGCGACTGACCACAACGCACACGCGCGCCTACCAACTTCTCCGTCCTCTTCTCTCGACTCTCTTTCACTCTCCAGTATTACTCTTTGCATTTCTCTTATTCTTACACTCGCCTCTTCCTCTTCACTGTCTCTCCTTTATTATTTGAGAAATTCCAATAATCGTTTTGCATTGTTCTGTTCATTTTTCAAGAGAAACTCCTTTCGAGAATTTATTTTTAGTTCTGGTGATTGTTCAGTGAAAATATTTTGCGTGCTTGTGATGAATGTGTGTGACGTGTGAGATTCGGATAGTTGACAACTTTTGATTTCGAACTGTTTCGATTTTTGACATTGGTACTCTCGCATTTAAAATGATTGGAATATTGAGGATTTATTTCGTCAGTAGTAAATTTCGATACGAGACTTTAACAGAGTAGATACACGACGGAATAAGAAACTAGTTGGCTCGGTCCAATTTGTAGAACACATCGATGCGAATAGTGGAGAGGAGACTCGTTACGATGTGATTCACGTGCGACTCACATAGAGATAGATCGACAGGCAGAGAAAGATAGGCGATGCCGGAGCAAAAGCGTGTAAAGCACTTATGTATCGCGAGCCGTGAAAGTATCGTTACAACTATTATCTGGTTCACCTTCCGCTTCTTCTGGCAGTTGTAGGTAGCCGCGCTGGCGATTGTTTTACAGGCAATTCGTTCATTAATTCAGAGCTCGTCCGCGCGCGTCGGTCTTTTATCGGTAGCGCGGCCGTCGAGGTTAACGATTCCGCGTACAAGAAGGCTCCGATCTCCCTCTAATAGCTTGCCACCGGCATTCCGGCGATTCAAAAAATGTG